>OX381710.1:73695600-74046565 GCA_947462335.1 Harmothoe impar | reverse complement strand
AGTCTAATCTCTCTGCCATGGGTCACCTGGTGAGAGAATAAGGAACTACTGGCAGTGATGCAAATTACACTCTGAATGACCAACTGGAGAAAATTATTTTGTCCTACTTAGAATTATCAGAGCACTTTGATTCAAAAAGTGCTAGAAAGATCTTGATGTGTAGTATTTAACTGGCCATGTTTCATTACAATATTGAAATGGGGTGTGCTGACAATAGGGCCCCCAAATTTTGGAATTTTTCCAAAAATTCACCGAAATTCCCACCCCCCAAAAAAATTGTTCCTTATCTAATATCAAATAGAAACCTTTTCAGTTCGAAAGTATGAAATCAGGGCTTTCCAACCATCTTTGAATTATTTCGATACGAAAATTCTAAGTGGCAAAGAAAAACTCTCCCTTTGGGTCACCGACCAGGCCGTCACCCTTCAAACCGGACATTTTGTCTGATAATGACCAACTGGAGATAATTATTTTATCTTACTTAGAATTATCCGAGCACTTTGATTCAAAATGTGCTAGAAAGATCTTGATGTGTAGTATTTAACTGGCCATGTTTTATTACAATATTGGAATGGGGTGTTTTGACAACAGGGCCCCCAAATTTTGGAATTTTTCAAAAAAATCACCGAAATTCCCTTCCCCCAAAAAAATTGTTCCCTATCTGATATCAAATAGAAACCTTTTCAGTTCCAAAGTATGAAATCAGGGCTTTCCAACCATCTTTGAATTATTTCGATGCAAAAATTCTAAGTGGCAAAGAAAAACTCTCCCCCATAGGTCACTTATCACATGTAATTCCGTTTTTTGCCACCTCCCTGGAGGTGGCGCTACTGTCAGCCATGTCACTGAGGGTGAGCCGGCAGGCCTACTTGCGAATCCTGTACTTTATATCGCTGGAACATCAGATTACCACTGTCAATGCCCGTGTTCCCGGTATGAGGACCGTGTAGGCCTATGAATCCCTGTAGTCTGAGTGTAGATGGGGGTAGACCCCTAAAATCGACAGGGCGACATGGCTGTTTCTTAAAATCGACAGGTGACATGGGGCATAGTGACAAACGACAGGAGAAATAAAAACATAGTGACAAGGGACATGAGCATTTCTTAAAATCGACAGGGGACATGGGTATTTCTTAAAAACGACAGGAGGGATAGAAAGATAGTGACAAGGGACGTGGGCACTTCTTAAAATCGACAGGCGACATGGAGACCCCCCATCTAGACCCCCCTGTAGGCCTACCATTAGGGAGTGATCATTTATTATCAACAGGGGGGGGGGGCAAAAAAATTTAACCTGTTTTGAGCGAAAAAGCCCGCGCGTTACTATGCTTCAAAGGGCCCGCGCGCGAGCCGATTTTCGACCCTAAGGGGGGGGGTAAAAAATTTTGACCCCTTGACCGGGGGGGGGGGTAAAAAATTACGCGCGCTCCGTGCGGAAACCCACCACCACCCCCCCCTGTTGTTAAAAAATGATCACTCCCTTAGGGAGTTAACAACAGGGGGGGGGGGGGGTTTTCCGCGCGGAGCGCGCGAAATTTTTTTCACCCCCCCCCCCGGTCACCGGGTCAAAATTTTTTACCCCCCCCCCCTACGGGTCGGAAATCGGCGCGCGCGCGGGCCCTTTGAAGCATAGTAACGCGCGGGCTTTTTGGCCCAAAACAGGTTACATTTTTTTGACCCCCCCCCAAGAGGGGTCCAAATTTTTTACACCCCCCCGGTCAAGGGGTCCAAATTTTTTTGCCCCCCCCCCCCCCAAACCAACCCCCCCCCCCTGTTGATAAAAAATGATCACTCCCTTATACCATTACCGGTACCAATGTAACCAAGCCCAAGGGAGTTTTCATTTATTAATTACAGGTGGGGTGGTAAGATTTCGCGTGAAGGGGCGAACATTTATTTTGCCCCCCCCCCCGAGAGCGTGTAGAGCGGTTCACGGCCCCCCTCGGCGATCGGGCCGGAAATTTTTCGCCCCAACCCCTTTGAACAATAGTATAAACGAGTGGGCTTTTTTCTTTAAATTAAAAGGGGCTAAGATATTTACGCCCCCCCCCCCTCAAGAGGGGTCAGAAATTGTTACGCCCCCGCCCCCCTCCGTATTAAACTAATAAATGAACACTCCCTAAATTGACAGATAAGCACTCATCCGTGTAGCCTGTAGGCCTATTCAGGGCTATTGAAGTAGGCTTTCTTTAAAATTTGTTCAAAAATTGGTTGGCACGGGGGCCATATATTGGGACTAAAGGCCCCCAAAATTCGAAAACAAGGGGCTCGGCCTAAAGGCGGGGTTTTCTAAATTGTCAAAATAATTTCATATAAGCCAAATTATTGTCCTTAATCTCACTTTTGGCTTATAGGCAGGGTCAGCTTATGGTATTTGTTAATTTTGGTTGACCTACCCCCATATGGCCCGTGTGAGGGGCCCCAATCATGGTCCCGAAATGCAGGACTAGGGTAGTTACATAAAACCCTGCCTATACGCTGAATTTATTTTGGCATTTTTATTTCCTAAATGCAGATTTTTTTCCTTCGAACTCACATTTGGCTCATAGGCAGGGTTTTGCCAAAAGGTATTTGAAATAAAAATGTGGGAAAGTATGAAATAATTTTCATGCGAAGTATACATGTTTAACAAATCAAACATGGTATTTCAATGAAATATTAGGATCAGAATCTGTTTCAGAACTCTATTTGGTGGTTTCAGGGGGACCTATAAAGGGCATCTAGCACTGCTAAGACTACCCGACTTAGTGAGTCATGTGTGTGGCATCCTGCTTTGCTGGATGTCTTAATACTTTGTATTATTATAAGTGATAACAACTCTGAATCTTCATCTCATGATGTATTGACCGACCTCCGGTGTATTGCATAACACGCACGATGCACAGACAATTCCCAGATGCTTAGTACGCCTGTAACTCGCAAGGTGGTGCCCCTATAGCGCTAGTAGCGTTTCCCGCGCTGCCCAGAGCAGTAGCGGCGTCATACGACATCTCCCTTTTTTAAGGAGTATTATGTTAAGACATGCTTAGAAGTGTTCTTGAAGTGTTCATGAAATAATAGTTACTATGAAGCTACTCACAAGTAAAGATGTATATGTATGTCTCTAGAAATAAGTCAGTTACATGTTACTCAATGTTCAAATGCACTAGTCAATGTTCAAACTTAATAGACAATGTTCTTTTGTCACTTTAGAATATTTCTGACTTATTAATGTATCTGAAAGGAAATAGTTATTAAACTTCTTCAATCAGTCTCTTGGTTGCGACTCTAGGTCTCGACGACTTCCTTGGCCCCAGATCGGGCACACGGGGTGTGGCACCTCGATCAGGAGTCGGTGGAGTCGGTGGAGGGACCACTGGAGGTATATCAGTGATCTCCACTGGAGGCACATGATCACTAGGCGGTGTGACCACTTTGGTTAGTATGGTGGTCGGATCGATGTTGTCATTTTGTCCGGGCCCGAGATTTCTCGTCATTCTACGGTTACGTCTCACTAGTCCATTCGGTGTTGAGATTATATATGATCTCGGTCCGGGGGCTTTTCCTATGACCTTCCCTTCCACTCGTAGGTCGGGTAGCCATGCTCGGTCTCCTGGTGACAGTTTGTCTGCTTCTGTGACTCGGTGGCGTTGGTTGTAGTTCACTGCCATTTGCTTCCGGTATTCCTTCTCCTTCCTTCGAACCAGCGCTGCATCTGGAATGCGCAGTTTTAGTTCATCCGGGTGACACGGCACCAGTGATTTTAGTCTACGACCAATGTTCAGCTGAGCCGGGGAGAATCCTGACAGTAGAGGGGTGTTGCGATAAGAAATAAGGGCAAGGTACTCATCGTCAGCCTTATTGAGGATCGCTTTGATGGTTTGCACCGCTCTCTCTACTTCTCCGTTACTTTGTGCGTATCTTGGGGTGACATGATGTGTTCAAATCCATATTCTGCTGCAAAGTTTTTGAATTCCGCGGATGCGAATTGAGGACCGTTGTCGGTCATAAATCACAGAAAGTGTGCATATGGGGCTTGAGGGTGAATGGGGGGTCTGAGAAAAAAACCTTTGAGCATCTCAAAGTTCTTTTCTTGTGGCTAATGTATAGGTATTGGGTTAACTTCTCATGAAGTATTATGAGTTAAATATAAAAACCGTTGCTATGGCAACCCCTAGAACCTATACAGCCTGGAAATGATGTCCGGGCGAGTGACATTTGGGGTATTTGTCATTATAGGCAGCCATAATAACATTTATATGCGTTTGCCAACCATCTATATATTTTTTCTTGTTTAAGTTGGCCCAATAGGTTAGTTTTCTACTGTTTTAACGAATGTTAATAGGTATATTCCTTGGCACTGAGTAATTTTGTAAAGGTGTGTGACTTGATTTCCCCCTCAATTTTAGGTCCCTAAATATACAATGCTTGTCGTTTAGTCTAGCAGGACTACAGAGTTAGTAAGGAAGTATCAGTTGCATGGAAGACAAGCCCCGGGTCATACACTTTTAGTTAGTATATAGCTTTAGTGGGGCAAAAATCTGTCTATACCTAAGAATTACCATTGAAAATGCCTTGCAATAATGAAAAATGTCACTCGGGAGGACATTTTCCCCTTAAAATACTACACAAGGCTTAGTGTTTCCTTAGGTTAAATACTATTTCTATATTTATCCCTCACCCCTCTGCTCATATGGTTAGTGGGTCTGATTCAACCCTTCAAGTGTATGAATTCATATACTTTTCTTTCGCAATACTCATGTCCAACCAGCAGACAATCATCACAACCGAGACTGCACATAGGTCTCCACACAGGAGAAAAACCTAACTAACATACACATACAAAAGAAAACATACAAAGTGCTATACATAATAGTTGGGTAGAACCTCCTGGAGATTTCACTTCTGCTGTCAGAAAAGAGAAATAACTGCTAAATTACCAGGAAATGGATATAGCACTGTGCCTTAACTGGGTACTGCCCCTGGTGAGAGAATGAAAACTGTCTTTACACATCTAAAACTGCATAGTACAAACGACCACTTTCCTAGGAAATCTCTCAGGACTCTCTCTACTCACATATTGCTTAGTATCAAGTGATCTAGAACATGTATCAAGATGCAGAATTGTGCAAAACATTACAGACATATTCTTTTTTCTGGTGGTATGTCTGCCATCTCTGTACATCAATGATTACAGTGTGAAATTCCATGTGGGCCTTGAAGTGTCACTCGCCCAGACCTTTCTCAGGAAAACTCTCTCAGTCTGATTTTCATATTGCTTCATATCAATTGATCTAGAACAGATATCAACATGCAGATTTTCGCATTGTATTGCTGACCTATTCTTCTTTCATGGGATAGGTCTGCCATTCCTGTAGGCCTAATATTACTGTGTGAAATTTCATGTAGAGTTTTAGGTGTCACTCGCCCGGACATATTTCGCCCGGACATATCGCCCGGACATATTAAACCTTTCCCACTGTTGTTCCAGACTATTGCATGAAAACATATTTCCTATACACTGGGCAATTAGCTATATGTAAAGGGTAAATAACTGGCATAGATAGCATAGTTAAATATATTCATGGTGGACAGACAGAAGAAGAATATAATTTGGGTGTCTGGTCGACAGAATTTACCATTTTGAAGGAAAAACACTCATACCCCCCTCAGAAAGAAGATTACAGAGGAATTCCAATTTTTTTTTCGCCATACATAACCTACCACATAACTCTAATTTGTAATGACAAAAATGAACCTATATGCATTATGGGTAGAAGGTGGTAGGGGAAATGCTGCCAAAAATTCGCCCGGACATTCCATTTCACAAAATTCTAATTCCCTGAAAAATACAGAAAATATAACCCCACCTATACAATTTTTGGCCCAGATTCACCGTAAGAACTCAAAGTCTAAGTAATAAATATTGAACCACATAAATCTAGTGGCATTTTATATTTTTTTCATAAAATAGGATAATTTCGTTGATTTTTGGACCAAATTTTGGTCATTTTCGGCCTATTTATGGCCCCTGGAACATTAAATATGGATATTTAACCATGAAAACCCATATGTAACATCAAGAACTCATCCATCCCGATATCATAAGACAAAAGAAATCATAAAAATCTAAATATCCTAAGAATGCTGGGCTGGGGAAGTGTAAAAATCCCATATGCACAGTTTCTATGATTTATGACCTGTCGCTGAACAGTATGTCGGGTATACCTTGATGGAAGAATGCTCTTTTCATCTGTCTCAGTGGTATCAACGTTCTTGCCAACTTGGCACACTTCCACGTCTCTAGAATAGTAGTCTATGATGAGGAGGTACATGGACCCCTTATGGTGGAAAAAGTCTGCCGCTACTCTAGACCACGGTCGTTCTGGGAACTCAGTTCCTTTCATCGGTTCGACACGTTCACATCTGTACTTTTCACAAATGTTACAATTTTTCACTGTCTTTTCAATGTCTTTGGACATTCCTGGCCACCACACTGATGCGTTGGCATTCTCACGGGTCTTAGTGATGCCCTGATGCCCATCATGTAGATGGCGTAAGACGTCAATCCTCAGACTTGCTGGGATCACAAGCTGTTTTCCTCGAAGGAGCAGTCCATCGTGAACTGTAAGGTTGCCCTGTTCGTTCCAGAACTTAACCAAAGGTCCATAGACGTCACGTCTGTTCTCCGGCCACCCATGTTCAATATCCTTAGCACAACCATAGCGTACTGATGTGGGGTGTAAAAACGGCCCTCCAAACGCCAGTGCTTTCTGTCAGAGGACCCCCAGAACGTACTGATGTGGGGTGTAAAAGTGGCCCTCCAAACGCCAGTGCTTTATGGCAGGGGCCCCCCAAAACGTACTGATGTGGGGTGTAAAAAGGGCCCACTAAAAGCCAGGGATTTGGATGGATGATGGCCCCAAATGCCAGTGTTTTTCACATATTTCAAGCCTTTCAATGCAATATATATGGCCTAGATTATACTAGATTGTTACTATTTCTTTTATAATGTAAATGTATGATAAAAGGTACTATGACTACTGCCTTCATATAGTTCATAACTTAATGCTTAATTAGAAGTAATTAACCTTGAAAATCGATAATATCAGAATTTTGCAATATTTGAAATAACATGGTAAATATAGTAGTAAATCTTGGGATGATATAATAGCTCAATTCAAATTATTTTGAGTTGTCAGTACAGTTAAATGCTTCTAGTTGAGTACTATCTCCATATTTTATCAGTTATATCATACATGATATCATGAATTTCATGCTAATTAGCATTTTTTTCCAATACACATTAGCAGGACTTGGCACTTCTGTCTGTGATATGCATAAGATAGCATTAAAACGTTTTTATACGTTTTTTATACTGCAACTGCAACTTGAAAGTAAAACGTTTTAGAACGTTATGGCAGTAGGGAATCTACTGTACTCTTATACTACAACTTGGAAGTAAAACGTTTTAGAACGTTATGGCAGTAGGGAATCTACTCTACTCTTATACTACAACTTGGAAGTAAAACGTTTTAGAACGTTATGGCAGTAGGGAATCTACTGTACTCTTATACTACAACTTGGAAGTAAAACGTTTTAGAACGTAATGGCAGTGGGGGGATCTCCTAGAATCCAATAGATACCAATAGAATCCCCTTAACTTAAATTGGGTACCCATTGGATGCTATCGGTATCGCTAGCTATTAGTACCAAGAGAATCTATTGGTATCTATCGGATTCTATTGCTACATATTGGATTCTATTGCTACATATTGGATTCTATTTGTACTAAAGGGCTCTATTGGTATGTACAGATTTATATTGGTACCTATTAGGTCCAAATGATACATCCGTTCTGCAGACGATCTCCGTTCTGAGGATCTCCGTTCTGAGGATCTCCATTCTGACAATCTCCATTCTGACGATCTCCATTCTGATAATCTCCATTCTGACGATCTCAGTTCCGACGATCTCAGTTCTGACGATCTCCAAAGGTACCAACAGAATCCTAAAGGTACCAATAGAATCCCATTGGATAGGCACTTGGATAAATTTTCCAAATTGTGTGGATTCCGTATTTAATTGTGCCATGTTATTGGCCACACTACCAGCTTTCCAGAACATATTTACTCATCCTTCTATCATAATTAGAAGTGGAGAAATTGACCAGAACATGGAGAGTTGTGGAAGCAAGTGCCCACTATAGAAATGCACAGGGGTGCATGTGAGAGATTGGCACCACTGGAGTGGGTCTATACTATACATGTAGTTGGTGTGTGACCATGCAGCCACCATACCAGTTCTCTACCTGTATGGATCTCTTTAGGCTGTTATATTATATTTGAGGGTGTGTGTAATACACTGTTGGAAAGGTATAATATTCCCCTTTCCATATTGCTATAAGATATTCTTTAATTCACATGAGATTTATATGAAACACCCTATTTACATCTTGATGCTGTACAATCCCATGTCATGTAGGCTAGAGCAGTACATGCAGTGCATCAATTTGGGTAGTCTAGAAAACCCCTTGGGCATCCATGTAAGAGGTTGTCGATGGGTACACACAATCTTCTGATATGTTAGGACCTGGCTGATTTGTTTTTACAGATGGCTGGGTAATATTTCAATATTATCTATTGGGTAGAAAAAGAGCATCAATTTTCGCAAACTGACATTTTCCCCCTTTGTTATAAACCTATGTCAATTGCACACTATGAGATAGTACTCTTCAATGTCTTTCCAACGTGCTATTCCGTAGTGTCATAGCCCTATCAGGAGCTGAACAATCTGAAAAACCCTGAACCTCATCTCAGGCAGACTCCTAAATGCAGAGCCAATTTTATGTGTCACCCATGGCTGCACTTTGAGACCACTGCAGTGCGTATTTCAGAGTGCCTACATTGGATCAGTTACCTTTTGGGTTTGGATTCTATAACTTCAGCATTCTACTGAATGTCAATGTACCGACTCTGGGTGTATAGATGGCATCCCTACTTGCATGTCACAATTCTGGGAACATGTACCCCCATGTCACATGGTCTAGTACCATGTACCCCATGTCACATGTCTGGAACCATGTACCCCTATGTCACATGGTCTAGCAACATGTACCCCCATGTCACATGTCTGGAATCATGTACCCCTACCTGGGATTCCGCGAGGACTCGTTTTCCATTAGCCAATTTGACAAATTTGTTTCAATTTTCATTCGCCAAATTGTATACCAATTAGCCAAACATGTTTACTGTGAAATAGGCTCACATTTAACAGTAAAATTTAATGAAATATTTGATTGATTGAAAAAAGGAGCACAAACAGTCCAGCAACCACTGTTAGCCAATTTGGCGAATTGTCAATGGATAGCATTAGCCAAAATGAACTTTGATTCGCCATTGGCGATTTGGCGAGTGGCTAGCGGAATCCCAGCCTACGTCACATGGTCTAATACCATGTACCCCCAAGTCACATGTCTGGAACCATGTACCCCTATGTCACATGGTCTAGTCCTACTCTAGATCATGAAGCTCAGTACAAGGTAAGGTAATGTCACATGTAAAGATAATGTCACATGGTTCTAGATAATGTCACATGGTACTAGATAACGTCACATGGTACTAGATAACGTCACATGGTACTAGATAACATCACATGGTACTAGATAACGTCACATGGTACTAGATAACGTCACATGGTACTAGATAACGTCACATGGTACTAGATAACATCACATGGTGCTAGATAACGTCACATGGTTCTAGATAACATCACATGGTACTAGATAACGCCCCATGGTACTAGATAATGGAACATGGTACAAGATAATGGAACATGGTACTAGATAATGGAACATGGTACTAGATAACATCACATGGTACAAGGTAATGTCACATGTACAAGATAATGGCACATGGTACTAAATAACGTCACATGATACTAAATAACATACTTAATAATGGTCTAGTTGCGAGGTTTTATGGTAATACCAGTAGAATCCTGAAGTTATAGAATCCAATATGTACCAATATAATTCAATTGAATACCAATAGAATCAAAAACAGGTATCAATAGAATTCAATAGGAACTTATAGAACCCAAAGGGTAACTGATCCAATGAGATTCTATTGCTACCTATTGGTAGCTATGGAGATCTTCAGAACGAAGATCTTCAGAACGAAGATCATCAGAACTGAGATCGCCAGAATGGAGATTGTTAGAATAGAGATCTTCAGAACGGAGATCGTCTGCAGAATGGAGGTACCCTTTGGACCTAACAGGTACCAATAGAATTCTGTATGTACCAATAGAAGCCCATTAGTACCAATAGAATCCAATATGTAGCAATAGAATCCAATAGATACCAATAGATTCTCTTGGTACTAATAGCTATCGATAGCATCCAATGGGTACCCGATTTAAATTAAGGGGATTCTATTGGTATCTATTGGATTCTATTGGTACCTATGGAGATCAGAAGAATGGAGATCATTAGAGCGGAGATCGTCAGAACAGAGAACGTCAGAGCAGAGATCATCAGAGCTCGAGAGAATGGAGATCAGCAGAGATTGTCAGAGCTCGAGAGAATAGAGATCGGCAGGACGGAGATCGGCAGGACGGAGATCGGCAGGACGGAGATCGGAAGGACGGAGATCGGCAGGACGGAGATCGGCAGGACGGAGATCGGCAGGACGGAGATCGGCAGGACGGGGATCGGCAGGACGGGGATCGGCAGGACGGAGATCGGCAGGACGGAGATCGGCAGGACGGAGATCGGCAGGACGGAGATCGGCAGGACGGAGATCGGCACGACCGAGATCGGCAGGACGGAGATCGGCAGGACGGAGATCGGCACGACCGAGATCGGCACGACCGAGATCGGCACGACCGAGATCGGCACGACCGAGATCGGCACGACCGAGATCGGCACGACCGAGATCGGCACGACCGTGATCGGCACGACCGAGATCGGCACGACCGAGATCGGCACGACCGAGATCGGCAGAACCTGGTACTAGATAATGTCACATGGTACAAGATAACGTCACATGGTACTAGATAACGTCACATGGTACTAGATAACGTCACATGGTACTAGATAATGCCACATGGTACTCGATAATGTCACATGGTACTAGATAATGTCACATGTACAAGATAACCTATGTCTGATCAGATAATGTGTATCTACTTTGTTTCAGAACAGGAGTGCCAAAAACGTACTAAAACGTTTTGGCTTTCGAACTAGACCTACCATAGGAGATTCATGTGTATTAAGGTGTGATCACACACAAAAAATGTGTATTTGCTATAGAACTGCCAGAACGTATTAATGAGTTTCACTTTTTGAGCTAGACCTACCAGAATGGGACAATGTGTATTGGGCATCACAAATTATATTAAATAAAGAGGAAAGTCAGTCCTAGAATACACATCATTACTCTATGGTAGCCAACAACTTGAAAAATTCATTACGCATATTACCCTCTGGGAGTCCCCTGACAGAAAGCACTGGCATTTTGGAGGCCCACTTTTACACCCCACATTAGTACGTTCTGGGGGTCCCCTGACAGAAAGCACTGGCGTTTTGAGGGCCATTTTTACACCCCACATCAGTACGCTCTGGGGGCTCCCTGACAGAAAGCACTGGCGCTCCTAAGGATATGGTGTATTACTACCTTCAGGACATCGTCTTTCTTTAGCTCTGACCGTATCTCGTCGAGTGTCTGGTCAGATGATGGTAGACAGACGAGTACTGCTTGTACGTATGCGTCAGATTCCTTACATAGTTCTTCTTGCTTATGAAGTTCTTCGCTCTCCAGCATATTCTCACCAAGAGGCGCTCTTGACAAGGTATCTGCAGTCATTAGACTTTTACCTGGCACGTGACTGACTGTGAAGTCAAACCGCATTAATCTCAGTCGGAATCTTTGGATCCTCACTGGCAGTTCGTCGATCAGTTTGATTGAGAATAGTGGCACAAGCGGTTTATGGTCAGTCTCCACGTGGACTCGCATACCGATAACTAAGTTACTCCAGTGTTCGAGTGCCCATGTGGTCTCTAATGCTTCCTTCTCTATTTGCGCGTATCGGCATTCAGTCTTTGTCATTGACCTGCTGGCGTATGCAACGGCTTTCAGTCTTTCATCTTTTTGACGTTGTCTCAGAACTGCCCCAAGACCGTAGCTACTTGCGTCTGCTGACACGATCGTTTCACGTTCGGGGGTCATACAAAGCGAGGGCTTCGTCTGAAGCTAGTTCCTGTTTCAGTTTCTCAAACGCTTTCTTTTGTGGAAGATCCCAAGTCCATGCAGAATCTTTCTTGAGGAGATCTCTGACTGGTTTGGTGATTTCGGCAAGGTTCGGCAGGAATTTCATCTGTTGATTCACCATGCCGAGGAATCGTCGGACATCTGGGACGTCTTTGGGGTCTGGCATCTCTATGATGCCTTTGACCTTTGCTGGATCCTTCCTGATGCCATCGGCATCTATAACCTGGCCAAGGTAGCGAAGCTTGGTTGTGGAGAACTCACACTTGTCTTGGTTTAGAGTGATGCCGCTCTCTTGGAGGCGGTTCAGCACTTTCGCCAAGCGTTCATCGTGCTCTTGTTTGTCCTTTCCAATCACAAGAACATCATCCATGTGGCACAACACTCCTTGTAGTCCAGTCACTTCTTTGTCCATTCTCTTTTGGAAGTGTTCAGGAGCAGATGATATACCGTAGGGAAGTCTCCTGAACATGTACCTTCCGAACGGTGTGATGAATGTCGTCAGCTTTGAACTCTCTTGAGTCAACAGTACCTGGTGGAAGCCAGAATTTGCATCTAGCTTGGAGAATACAGCTCCGCTTGAAATACACGCCAGGGTCTCCTCTACCTTTTTCATCTGGTAGAGTTCACGTCGGATGCCCTGGTTGAGTCTTGTCAAGTCCACACACAGCCGTAGATTCCCGTTTGGTTTATGTACAACCACCATGGGTGCACACCAGTCTGTTGGTTCGTCTACGGGCTCGATAACTCCTGACTTAATTAATGCTGTGATTTCCTGCTCTACCTTTTTCATCAGAGGCTTTGGCACACTGTGTGGAGTATAGAGGCAGAATGGTTTAGCATCGTCTTTGAGTCTTATAGCATATTCACCTTTCCGCTTACCGAGTCCTGTAAAGAGCTTCGGGTAAGCTTTGACCACTTCGTCCTTCGTGTCCAACTTTGGGATTTCACTGTTCATGGCTTTGACCCTATAGGCGCCAGGGATGTTAGGTATCAGTCCTAGTTTCTCGATTGCAGGTTGTCCGAGGAGAAGTGATTTCACGCCTCGCACTACGTAGATGTCTTCGTGGACTGCATACGTGCACATCCTAACGTCTGTAGCAGATGCTCGCCTGTAGCATACAGCGTCTTTCTTGTTGGTTGGATCTCTCCATAGGACTTCTTGTAGTATGTATCGGGCATCACCGATATCTCGGCTCCAGAGTCTATGTACCACGATAGAGTATCGGAGCCAGTTCCGAGTTTTATGTACCAGCCTTTGCTTGAACTCGATTTGTTGTCTGGGACAGATTTTGATGAAGCCGCATTTACTTCGCTCATTACGCTGCCGATAATTACGTGCGACACTCCGTCATTGGGTATATCGTCTCCCGACTCTTCCTCTGCGACTTGAGAAATCCGCGCTCTTGAAGTACGGCAAACTTGGGAAAAATGCCCTTTTATTTTACACTTCTCACAGGAGTGATTTGCTGCGGGACAATTTTTCTTCCCTTTGAGGTGTTCGGTACCACAGAATCCGCACTTGATTTTGTCACCAGTATTTCTCTTTTTCTCGGTTCTGCTCGGGTCCGGCTTCTTCTTGGCCTTGCTGTGGACTACGTCGATATTGGCACTCTTTGACTCTTGGAGCTCATAGCGCGTAGTCTCCTTTTGGTAGAGTATCTCTACTGTTCTCTCCAGCGTAAGCCCTGCACCGGCATCATAGAGCTTCGACTTTGCCGACTGGTCGGTACATGAAAATGTCAGCTTATCGCGCACAGCTTGGTCCATGTAGGTCTGTGGGAATTTGCATTCACCTGCACACTTCTTGACTGTTAGCACCCATGACTCCAGAGTTTGAGATGGTCCCCTTTTGAGGGTGAACCAAAACTTTTCCCTTAGTAGCAGTTGGGGGTCCCTTTTTCTAAAATATTCTGTGTACTTTTGTAGCACAGATTATAGTTATTTGGGTCCTCAGCTGGTATGGGGGGTTGTCCCTGGATTGCATTTGGTTGTTGTGGGAGGAATACAAAACTGTCATAAATGTCTATCCCATCATCCCCAATATGATTCAGTAGGAGTCCCACCTTTTTTTCATTTGGCTCTGTGCTGGAGCCTGTGGCCTTGAGATATATCTCAAACCTTCTCTTCCACAGAGACCATGAATGTGATGGGTTGCCCCTCTCAATTCTGAGGGTGTCTGGTGGTTTTAGCCTACACTGTTGGCAGCCATTTCAAAATTGTCACTGCTTTTAATGTAGGCCTACTGACAGTCAATATTATACACACAATTAACAGCTTGGGGTCTTGGTAAATGCTCCTGGAGGTTTTAGAAAAGTTCTCTACTCACAGATTCTTGAGTCCATCACTTTTCAACACCAAACTTGTCTCACTTCAATTTGGCACTTTTCTTGTTGTGGGCATGGAAGATGACCTGTTCTGACACCATGTGGCATCCTGCTTTGCTGGATGTCTTAATACTTTGTATTATTATAAGTGATAACAACTCTGAATCTTCATCTCATGATGTATTGACCGACCTCTGGTGTATTGCATAACACGCACGATGCACAGACAATTCCCAGACGCTTAGTACGCCTGTAACTCGCAAGGTGGCGCCCCTGTAGCGCTAGTAGAGTTTCCTGCGCTGCCCAGAGCAGTAGCGGCGTCATACGACAATGTGACCACCATAGCTGCACCCTGATTGGTCAATTTGTGTCGTTTGTTCCTGTGCCTTTAGTAAACATTCAGTTGGCAGGTACCCATCTTTGCTAGGCACGCTGCTAGCCGGCCTTTAAGACCCCAAAAGTTCTATTTGGCTTGTAGTGTAAAGGCACCAAAAGGCGGACAGACCCTAATTCCAGACACCCTGCAATCATGTGATGATTGTGGCACTAGGTACATACATAATTGGTTATGTAACTATACCTGGTGAATGCCCTACATGTTACCTTATCACAACCCAAATATCAGGTAGCACATGAGAAAATTTGATTAAAATCCATTTTGCTTTTGGTATATACTCACACAAGTCTACACACCATGCTCCTTAGCAGTGATACTAAGTGCAAGGACACCGGGTTACATTGCGTCAGGGGTAGACACTAACATTTGAGACTATGGGCCACCCGGGCCCACAGCCTCAGAAATCTGTGGGCCCGGAGGTAAAACTGTGGGCCTGGGAATTTCAATGTTGAAAATGAACCAAATGAATCATAATGTTTTAGAATAAATTATTTAAAATGTACCGTAAATTCTCGCGTATAAGCCTAACTCGCGAATAAGCCGCACCCCTAACTTTGAAAAATTATATAAGCCGCAGAGGGGGTCTGAATATTGCGATTTTGGTACTGTAGTATACTAATAAAAACTCTCGTATAAGCCGCACCCTATATAGGCATGTTTGGTATCAAAAGAAAGCTGAGTCTGACTCGCGTAGAAGCCGCGGCTTCTACGCGAGAATTTACGGTAGACTGTAATCATGCGGCCTTGTGCAAAATACTTGGGATGATCACAATTTCCCTTTCATACTAATATACAGCATGCCTTTATTTTACAGCAAAGAAACAGATTCAGTGTAATTTTTTACAGCTATACGCACTTGGAATTAGGGGGAGCATATCGGTATGGGCCACCCGGGCCCATAGCCAATAGCCAAAAAACTACGGGCCCGTACCAAAAACTACGAGCCATTGGCTCCCGGGCCAGCGTTAGTGTCTACCCCTGTATGGGAAAAACATATGGTACATGCATAACTCTACCAGATCTGGACACATATAACGTAGATCTTTCATGGTGTCCAGTGGCTTTCAAATATGTTGTCTCCTTCATAGTAAACTAGGGTGTCCGGAATTAAGTGCCTATGTCCGGAATGAGGTGCCAAATTCACATTCAACTAATCAAGCCTTATACATATTGCTGAGGAGGCAATCATTTGTAACCCAATGGATTTTCATAACAACATGTCTGCCTTTCATATGCACCTATTTTGCCATTAATAGATAGCTCCTAACCAGAGAAATTTGGAGATGTTCACTAACTTTCAGAACTAGGGTACTTTACTCTAGGCGTGTTTTTTTTTAAATTTTCATATTTATGAGTTTTTGTCCTTAAACTCACTTTAGACTCACAAAGGCTGCATTCATCCATCATGACAACAGAGGACATATATTTCACTATGCTGTCCATAAAGGGTTACAGAAAGAGATTGTCACCATGCAAGGAGGCATGGCGAATTATAGAGCTCTGTAGTAGGATTACCTGTGAGTCCATGTATTGGCTTGTTGTTTGGGCCCAAGCCAGTACATTGATGCTATAATTGTATTTTACGAAGATCATTTGATGAAAAATGAACACTCTTATCAAACTAAAAAAAAGCCTATCATAAAACCTCGCGTTTAAGCCTAACTTCCATATTAGCCGCACCCCGACTAGCTGATTATGGTGACTGAAGTGCTGTACCATAATAGTGGCTTCTACACAAGGTTTTGCAGTATTTGGCAGCTTTGCAAACATCTCCAGTCTTAGGGAGTGCTCATTTTTTAACAACAGGGGGGGGGCGGTGAGATTTCGCGCGGAGCGTGCGAAATTTTTTCACCCCCCCCCCCCGCTAGAGGGGTCGAAATTTTTTACCCCCCCCCCGGCAGGCCGAAAATCGCGCGCATTCGCGCCCCTTTGTAGCATAGTAACGCGCGGGCTTTTCCCCTCAAAACAGGTTTTTTTTCACCCCCCCCCAAGAGGGGTCTAAATTTTTTACCCCCCCCCCGGTCAAGGGGTCCAAATTTTTTACCCCCTCCCCCAAATCCACCACCCCCCCTGTTGTTAAAAAATGAGCACTCCCTTATCTTTAGTAAAGATCTATAAGAAGTAGCATAATGGATTATGCAAAGTACAGAACAGGGAGAATACAGTATGCCACTACTTTTAAATGACTATAACTATATATTGCAATTCAGGTGTGAAACAATATAATTATTCAAAGTCTATAAAACCAGTCAAGTTACGTAATCCAGATTGCTGTCTGGAGTCGAGACACATCAATGGAAATAACGAGACACATAAATGGGGACTCAACTAAACAAGATTGTCATAGTTTATTGATAGACGTTACTTCGTGATGCAGTTTTTCCAAAGATATGTGATTCTAATAATATGCATTGTATTTACTAATTTAGCACATCATAGTTTCAAAAGAAAACAATGATAATACCTCTACCTGATCAATATGCAGGCACATCATGCCTATATCCAGGGAACTATATCGTACAGTTGATTTGTATCATAAATTTTCCATGTGAGATTGTGTGTGTGAATCATGTGTACAAATTTCAAACCTATTCACAGTACTACCCATGATACTACCACCTATAAGCCAACCCCACTTATAACCTTAACCTCTAAAATAATTAGGCTTATATAGGAAAATATTGACAGAATTTGGCCTAGGGCAAAAACGAAAGTTGTGTTAAGGTACCCCGGCCAACCCTATTTATCTAGGCCTACCCTTTTTTTTTTTTTTTTTTGAAGGCATTATATAGATTTTACCCCTAAAAAAAGAATTGAACAGAAAAGATGAAAATTAGTGAAATTTACTCTCCTAATCCTTTAAAAAAATTGCTGAAAAAAATAAAAGTTAACCTACCTACCCTATTTTTTGCACTATGTTACCTGAACACAACCTTTTTTTAGCCTAAGCCAAACCCTGCGCCTTTTTTTTTACCTTAATGAACATGTTACACAGTGAATAATGAACATTCTCATAGTTGTTTCCAATTATTGTAAAATACTTTGTTGAATCCACTGTGATGAGCTGTCGCCCGCCACCACCAGTTTTAGATATATTTATGAGCCACCTTAGAATTTCACAAATTTAGCATAGTTTATTATCTAAAAACTAGCCCAAAAATGGGGCTGTAGCCTTATTAGGGGATGTGCCCTATTCACATTGAATATGGCATTACTAGACATAGGGAGACAGGATAATTTAGATGGATGCTACGGTAGAGTCCACTGCTTCTCACATGACGTCCACAGTTGGTGAATGATACCTGGGGTAGCTAGATGTATACAGTACCACTGGCCCTTACGTGGGCAGCCTTTGGCACGTGGCAGTCTAATCTTTGGAGCCTCTACGTAAAATCCTGGCAGATTAGCTCTTGGCATAGCTATGGCTTTCATGACCATCCCAATATAGGCATCCTCTATGACAAAGAATGGGACATTGGGAGATGCGTTTAGAAACTTAGTTGCTGCATTCCTGTGAAATACAAAGGCAGTACCAATACAGTACTCAGGATATCGCTTCCACCTCATGTTGAGCTCATTGGCTGTTATGTACCACTTCCTGCTTGGGTGTCTAAGGATACTATGCGGGGGTATCGCGTAACCAATCTGTGCGTAGTCCATGCGGTGACCCGCGATGGTCTGGTTCTTTTTCTGCAGCAGCTGCAGCACCATCGGGATGTGCACGAAATTGTCGCAGGCAGTACGCATGATGTACCTGGCACCAGGACAGTTACTGGTCACCCACCTGAACCCCATGATGGCTTTGTAGGCCAGATTGTAGTAATTGTCAATGAAGTCATCTTGGAGGATGTCCCCATGTTCCCTGCTCTCCTTGTCAAGGACATGTTGGTCTGCCTCACTGATTCCACCACCAAACAAGAACAGATGACGGACCTTGGCAGTGTTATTAGCTGTGAGACTCGCCCATGTCTTCCTCACAGCCTCCCGCTCCTTGACCTCCTTGGGAATGCTTGTGATCATGATAAACAACACAATGTCCTCGTGCCCCTGGCAGATATGTTTTGGGTTGATTATGTTCGTGAAGTTGTATGCCATGCATCCGTTACATGTCTCAGGTCTGGCCGTCTTGGGGAATGTCCGAGTCCTCAGGACCTTCAGATGGTAGAGGATTTCAGTTAGGGGCAATCGGGGCTCCTTACCGATGTCCTTTAGGGTACTTGCCATCTGGTACAGTGTCTCTACCATGTCCTGGTCACTGGAGGACCTCAGTGCTGTATTCACCTCGCCCATCAGTGCACTGGCTGTTTTTGTATCTCCTCTCTTTTCTGCATGGCTTGGTGCTTCATCAATGTGAGGCCTTAATGCCCTTAGGTAGATGCCTCCAGTTTTGCTCTGAGGCTCCTGCATGTTGTTGACCAGTATAAACATGAGTAAGGCACAAATGATGGCATGACTTTTAACAGGTTGATATCTACGGCACAGCGTCAGTATCCCCATATTGGTGCATCAAGGTGGTGCCCTGGTAGAGCACTGGTACCAGTGCTGTATGCCCAGTAAACAAAAAACGTTATACAACATATATAACGTTAAATAACGTTTCTCTAAGGCTCCTTACTATGGCATAACGTTATCTGAAATTTTATAACGTTATTTTGACGTAAAATAACGTTTTTTTGTTAGCTGGGTGGGCAGTATGCCTACCACGATAAATTCTAGCTTTTGGAACAGTTCTATAAGGCACACCTTAATTGCTACTTTTAGTGTAGTGCTATTATAGAAAAAAACCTTGTATAAGCCACCCTTAGACTTTGATCCTCACTTATACAAGCTGAGACTTCTTCATGACAATTTATGGTAGTCAGAGTGTAGAATCTCACATCTGTGGCCTTGTATATTGGAAGTACTTGTAGTGCAGTAGGGTGAATGGTGCCCTAGCTCCCCTTTCCCCCAGCTAATTATGATGGTCCAGTCTGATAGTGTATGTGGACGTGATGTGCACAATTCTGCCAAACTCTTCTGAAAATAGAAACAAGATTGCAGATTATTATTCATATATATCACGTACAGGCAGTGCCTTAGTATGCCCCCTTTACTATATCACAGTTACATTTGTACAACACAGTGTGGTAAGGAATCTGATACACCCCTGTACCATCATGTTCGATTTTATAAGATACCTGTCATTGACCCAGGACACCCTGGGTCTCTGTGAGACGGTTTTGGTGAAAAAGAAGTAGGTGTGTTACCAAACTTTGAGAGGGGTTGTGGCGTGTCTAGTGCAGATATTCACTAGAAAAGTGCACTACAATAGCTTCCCAACCTATGTCTGTCTGGTCATGAAAGAGATTTATATATATCTTAATTCTATGGCAGTGAAAAAGTGATATGAAAAAAGGTCAGTTTTAGAAGGAAAAAAAGGCTTCTGTATGAACTAATGCTAAAGATTAGGACAGCGACCTTGAATCCAGCCTCATGAGCTTTCACCCAGACTCCTAGACCTGTAATGGTTAAGAAGAGGTGAGATCAAAAAATGAGACACTTTTAACACAAGAGAAACTCCAATAGTAGTGCACAAAGACACAGTGTGGTAGGGGTTGGGGTTGGGACTTTGGGTTGCCTCCTTGTTTCTTAATGGGTTATCATAGCCCTGGGTCACATGTGATGTATGTCACACAATCAATCTTTTGTCTCTTTTTTTTCAGAAAGTCAAATTGATTTTACAAATCAGATTTTGGTCCTCTTGGGCTACTGTAAATGTCTGTATTACATTGCATACGGAATTGACATAAACTATTTCTGCTCATCAAATTCTGTATAATCCAGACATCTATATTTAAATGCAAATGTCCATATTTGTATGTAACAGTACCATAGTAAGGGAAATCTTGTTCTTTTTTTCTCTACAAAATACAATAAAATGTTCCCGCATTTTGTGGAAGTCCCTACTCTGTGGAGAAATGGCACCCTGTTCATGTATCAGTGTTCCCCGCAGATTGGTATCACTTGAACAAGTATCCTATCTATCTTACGAATTTTGTTCCAGCCTATTGGTATTTTTATAGGGTTAGAGGGACTAAGCAAAATGCTTCATATTATTAATACAGAAATTCACTTACCTTGACCCACCCAGACCTCCACTCTGCAAGTGCCCTCCACCTGCCACACTGCTTTGGACATGGACAGGATCAACGGAATGGCCATTTTTTTTTTGCGGGGGAGGGCGGTAAAATAAGAGTTAAATTTCTGCATGCTTTTGCTGAGATATTTTTTCCTCCTCGCCACCCCATGAAGGGGTCCTAAAACGCCTGTTCCCCCAGTGATGGGTCCAGGATTTTGAAGAAAAAAAGGCAGGGCACTATTGCCAGAATTTTACATACAAAAAAACGTAGATTTTGATGATTGTTTAGTTTTCATGTCACCTTATGTTTTTGCTCAATGTAAAGGAGTATGAAGACAGGGTTTCAATACACTAGATAGAGAAAACACATTTTCAAACTAATTCTTCATTAGCTTAGCCAAAGTAGGCACTCAGCTTTTAGGTGGTGTCAGCATATATGTGGGGTCTATAGTACTGTTATTAATATGAGGACTTTTTCACTTAAAGGGTTGCCATTATTTTGCACCCTCCACTCATAAACGGGTTTCCATAAAGTATGTACGCAAATTTTCTCCAGGAATTGACCCCGGAAAGTTCTTGTTTGCATTAAAATAAAGGGTTTATGTACGCAAACATTTTCAGAAAATAGACACCCCCTAGCTCCCCTTGGTGGGTACATACTTTGCGGAAGCCCGCTAAGGGTTTCACTTTTCACAAATTCTCCCTCACCCCCTTTAAATCCACTACCCCCTTCCCCCTTCGGCCAGAAATGGCCACTCCCATAGGGTGTGTAGACACAAATAACCTGGTCTAGTCACATGGGTTCAAAGGGTTATATATAGTCACACACAAAAGGGTCTACCTTTACACCTTTAAGCCCGCTATATCATTTAAAGATGACATTTGTCGTCAGGATGCACCAATGCAGCCCCGGCGAGTTACCGTTGGTGTATCATGCCGACCCTACAGGAGTGTCCCAACCCCATAGCAGTGGCGCGTTACTTGCCAGGGCTCCATTCATGCACCATGACAACCAAGGACATGATACATTATGCCGTCCTTAAAGGGTTAAATAAGATAATTTTAGATGCAACAACTGACCGTGTCACCCACAGTGGGAGTGCATCTAAAAGTAGCACTGATGGTGGGGGTGTATATATAACCCTTTGTCCCCCCCCCCCCACTCTCCTCAGGCCACAAAGTGACATTCTTGGACCATTTTCACCAAAATGGATGTACTGTAAATTCCTGCATACAAACCACTGGGTTATATGTGGACCAAACTTCTAGTGCGGGTTATACAATATTCTCAAAGTCTAGGGGCGAATAATACAAGGGTTTTTTAAACTGTAGAACAGTACTAAAATCACAATTTTCAGACCCCAGGTGCGGGTCATAGGATCCTCCCAAAAGTCAGGGTGCGGGTTATATATGATGTGCGGATTATAGGTGGGAATTTACAGTATATAGTAAAGTAAAACTATGATCTCAACTCTGTGTAGTGAATGGGGTATTATACTCAGTCAGGCACAGCCCCTAAAGTGGCGCTAATATTAGCCCGGTCCATCTATGTGTCACCTTAGTAGGGGTTCCCAGGGTGAACAGGTCTAAATATATCCTGCTACCCTAAAACCCTGCCTATAAGCCGAATTTTCCTTGGTGTTTTTATTTCATATAAGCCGAATTTTCCCTCTTAACTCACATTCAGCTTACAGGCGGGATTTAGGAAAAGTTCAACCAAGAAAATCTATCTAAAAAATAGTAGATATATATACAACAATAATAGGAGGATTTTAAGATTTTTTTAATGGCCCTAATGAGTAATTTTCATATTGATTGTGAATGTTCAATTCAAGCTGTGATATAACTATGAAATTGTATTGATGAATGTCTCTAAATATGGTGGGGATGGGGTGTTGGGTTGGCCCCCATGGCTCAAAAGTAGGGTGTCGGCTTATAGGCGGGGTTCTCTAAAATATCAAAATAAAATCCTACAAGCTAAATTTTTGTCCTTAAACTCACTTCCCAGCTAGCACCTTACATAAAAATAACTAGTAATTTCATGATATCATTTTTCGTTCCCAAGATGTCACATACGCAAGAAGTTTTTACGTGTCCCCTTGCATGGGTTCTTGATGTAACAATATTTATGTGTATTTTATATAAACATATTCATATAAAAGAGACATATTTATCAGTGATACCTTTGGACTAAACAATAATGGCATATATATGACTAGCTGTAAAAGATGTCTAAAACATGTAAATATAGACACGTCAAAAAGATGTGATATGGAGATATCTACAAGCATGTTCTAGGGATGACATTTATACCAGTTTTGAGTATACCCCCTCCCCAGTAGTGATTATAAATCAGATAGGATAATTAGGATACCTCTGAGGGAGATTGTAGACATCATATAGTTATGTCCATTTTATGTCAATGTATGACATGTCCATGGGCACTTGCTCTGTGAAAAACACTTTGCAGGCATTTTCCATTCCTTACAGACACATTTATCCTAGCCAGGAGGCCCAGATATGATATCAGCCCAAAACCAGAATTTCTTCTTATACAATCTCAAAGAACACAGAAAAGGTGTCCACCCATGTGCCTTGGTTATCCAACTATATTTCAACTAGTCACTGTAACACAAGTGACACCTTATATATCACAGAGGAAATTTAGTCCAACCTTGTCCCTCATTGCAGTTTATACAATTAATTTGATCCAACTTTTCAATGAAGAATGACTGAATGCTGATCAAAATGTGACAGCCTTGCAAAATGAGACCCCTAGTGTTGGAGTTCAGAACTGTAATAGGTCATATTCTGACAAGATTGTGACGTCAAAATAATAGGAGTATGGATTTATTCCAATATAACATATTTATGACATCACAATGTTATCAGAATATGACATCTATAAGTCGACATTACTATATCCTATCATAGTTCTGAGCTCCAACACTAGGCGTCTCATTTTGCAATGTGATCACATTTTGATCAGCATTCCCCCATTCTTGATTAAAAGTTGGATGAAATCAATTCTACATACTGCAATAAGAGACAAAATTGGACTAAAATTCTTCAGTAACATTTAATGTGTTACTTGTGTTACAGTGACTTGGTGAATTATAGTTGGACAGCCAAGGCACATAATGGGACACCTTTTCTGTGTCTTTTCAAATTGTATAAGAAGAAATTCTGGCTTTGGGCTGATATCACATCTGGGCCTCCTGGCTAGGATAAATGTGTTTGTATGGAATGGAAAATGCCTGCAAAGTGTCTTTCTCAGAGCAGGTGTTTGCTTCCTATGCAGAGTGCCTGTGTACATGTCATACATTGACATAAAATGGACATAACTATATGATGTCTACAATCTCTCAGAGTTATCCTAAATATCCTATCTGATTTATAATCACTACTCAGAGGGGGTATACGCAGAACTGGTATAAATGTCATCCCTGCAACATGTCATGTACATATCTCCATATCACATCTTTTTGACAGTCTAAATTTATACGTTTCAGACATGTTTTAGGCCTACAGCTGGTCAATTATATACATCATTATTATTAAGTTCAAACATATCGTAGATATGTATTTTTTTAAATGTAAATATACTTATGTAAAATACCCATGCAAAGGGACACGTAAAAACTTCTTGCGTATGTGACATCTTGGGAACGACAATTGACATCATCCAATGATGTCACTACCAATCAGAAAATGATGTAAAAATGATGTAATTTACATGAGTTTTGCTAGCTGGGTTTCGGCTTATAGGCGGGGTCGGCTTATAGGCGGGGTTTTACGGTACTGTGTAGGAAATTGACCAACAATATCCTCACCAAACTTCCGTATTTTTAGAGGAGATCATCTGTAACATGTCTAAACAATAAATACAGGTAGTCATAGGTAAGCGTACGGTCATGGCAGAATAAGAAACAAAGACACTAAAATACAACCTATTTCTCTGGCCATCGTTAACCCTTTGAAGACAGCATGATGCCTTAATGCATCATGCCCTTGGTCGTCATGATGCCTGAATGCAGCCCTGGGAAGTAACTCGCCAGTGCTGCATTCAAGCATCACCCAGTAAACAAATAACGTTATACACCACTTTATAACGTTATATGTCAACCCTTTTCTAAGGCTCTTTAATATGAAATAACGTTATGTAAAATTTAAAACGTTATTTTGACGTAAAATAACGTTTTTTTGTTAGCTGGGCATGCCGACTCTACAGGGTTGAGACACTCCCTTAGGGTTGGCATTACTCAGGACCTTGCCTGTTTGAGGGGGCCTGGTCAGCTGGACTAGTAGAATTACTCTAAGTCTGTTAATATGTCAAATCAGTCTAGTTCGGCACAGCGGCCTATCCTGCCCATCTCCTACATCAAACTGTTATATAACCTACACTGGGCCCCTGTACCTCTCCTTGTCTCAGTGTCCTGGTCACCACAGACGCTCTGGGTGTCAGGTTCCATTTCCCCATTTTGGCCAATGGATTGACTGTCATGAGATATACTGAGATATTTGTAAATTTCATTTACAAATGTTCTTACATGCCAAGGATATATATATATATATATATATATATATATATATATATATATATATATATATATATATATATATATATATATATATATATATATATATACATATATCATTTAAGATTTACTGTAAAACCTCACATATAGGCCGCAGCTAGTACACAAGTCAGATCAACAGTGCGGCTTATAGAATCAGGACAAAGTCAGGATGAGGCTTTTATATTTATACTACAGTACTTGAAGGGGGTCTGTCCCCGCCGGAGTGCATCCATCTTGTGCCCTACGCTATGATTGTGTCCAGGCCACCAGGCCCCGCCCACAGGTTGTGTTATGCACCTCCCACTCACTAAGGGAGTGGTCATTTTTTAACAACAGGGGGGGGGTTGGTGGATTTCCGCGCAAGCGGGTCGAAATTGTTTTGGTCCCCCCTGCGAGAGGGGTCGAAATTTTTTTGGTCCCCCCCTCCAGCAGGTTGAAATTGAGCGCGGTCGAACCCTTTGAGCTATAGTAATGCGCGGGCTTTTCTGCTAAAAAGGGGTGTAACTTTTTTGGTCCCCCCCTCAAGAGGGGTCCAAATTTTTTTGGTCCCCCCCCCCAAATCCACCAACCCCCCCTGTTGTTAAAAAATGACCACTCCCTAATATCCTTAACATAACGGCCCAGAGCGCCCTCACACCAGTAGGGTAGATTCACCTAGAGACGGACACTTGATTATGTGGTTATTCAAGCATTTTAAGCTCTTTATTTAAGAATAATGACATAGCTGAAGTGTTATTCTTTCCAAAAAGCAAACACTTTAAGGCGACAACCAGCCAATAGATTGCAACTTTAAGCCACCATAAGCGCACATCCCCTAATAAGCGCCCATACCCCTTTTAGGGCCAATTCTAGATTGTAAAAACACCAAAATGTGTCAAATTACAAGCTCAGATGTACCTTAAACCTTCCCCCCCCCCCTCCACTTTGAACTATGGTAACGCGCAGGCTTTTTTGCTAAAAAGGGGCTTAAATTTTTCTAATAAATGAACACTCCCTTAGGAACGTGTGATATAATACTTTGTTAAGTGTACTGTGTCAAATACAGGAATGAAACAGTCAAAAGATTGGGGGAAATGGGTATGGGGACTTTATAGAATGAAAATTTGCTTTTGTTTTCTTTACCGGTAGTCAAATATTCATTTTTAAGCGCACTGTGCGTATATTAGGTTGAGTACAGTACTTGTCCGGCCTGTTCAATACTGGACACATACAACACGTGTAGGTCAGGGGCATGGTATACACGGGTAACAACGCCAATAACCTCTAAACACAGCAGCCTGCATTAATACAGTATGCCATCTGTCATGATGCATGAATGCAGCCCTGGCGAGTAACTCACCAGGGCATTCAGTGAGCCATCATGCCAACCCTACATCACTTATCCACTCCTGGAAGGTCAGGGTAATGCATGAATGCAGCCTTGGTGAGTTACTCACCAGGGCTGCATTCATGCATCATGATGACCAAGGTATATAAAGGCACTCTGTGGCCATTAAAGGGGTATATAGCCACTCCAATACCCTCCACCTTATGGCGCCCTACTCCATCTCTGCACCGCTAACTCTATAGGCCGTCATCCACTGCCGCCAATTTGCTGCGATTTTGCTGCGAATTAGGGAGTGTTCATTTATTATTTACAGGGGGGGGTGGTGGGCGTAAAAATTTCCGACCCCTCCTGAGGGGGGGGGCGTAAAAAATTCTGACCCCTCTTGAGGGGGGGGGGTTAAAATTTAAGCCCCTTTTTAGCAAAAAAAAAACGCACGTTACTAGTTCAAAGGGGGGGGTGAATAATTTTCGCCGCCTTCGGAAAGGGGGGCACGAAACGTTCCACGCGCTCTCGAGGGGGGGCGTAAAAATGTTTAGCCCCTCCGCGTGAAATCTCACCACCCTCCCCCCTGTAATTAATAAATGAACACTCCCTCACACTCATGCGAGTAAATACGAAGGAAACGTTCTAGCAGTGGATCTGCTGCTGCGAGTCCCTGCGACAATATCGCCCCGAGGGGCGTTAGAGTACATTCACATAAATCTAAAAGCTTTGATTTTTGCGAGTTTCCTCGCAATCAGTTGTCGTACGACGACATTCGCAGGAAACTCGCGGCAGTGGATCACTGGCTTATGCATTAATCAGGGATGGTGGAAGCTCTTCCTCAGATTTGGACACCATGTGTGAACACAATACCAAGGGAAAGGGTTCGGCATGGACCTGCGTTAACCCTCAATACGGTCTGAAGAGTCTGAGAGGAGGGCACATAGAAGACTGTGGCATTGGAGTGGCAGGCATTTACCTTAATATTCCTGCCCTTCACCTGTACTACTTCTACTGTGAAGCCTCACATAGAAGCCACGGCTAGTACGCGAGTCAGACCGCGGCTTAAAGGATCGGCACACAGTGGGGGTGCGGCTTTCCCAGTACATTTCACATATATCTAGGCCTAGATCTAGCCGCCATGGAATAGATAATAACGCTATTTTTCACAAAGTCAATCCTCCTTGCTTGAATGAAATACTCATGTCTTGCTCCCCTAAGTACTTGATTCCAACACTACCATACACATGACCACCAAATAAATGTGCTATAAAGAGGGACGAAGATGGGTGACGACCACTCACTGTAGTATAAGCCATAAGGGTGTGAGGACCACTTATACTGTAGTATAAGGCTGTGTCTCACGACCTTGGGCTTGGGCCAATGTTTTTGTCTCTGACCGGGTGCCGTCTCTGACCGGGTGCCGTCTCTGACCGGGTGCCGTCTCTGACCGGGTGCCGTCTCTGACCGGGTGCCGTCTCTGACCGGGTGCCGTCTCTGACCGGGTGCCGTCTCTGACCGGGTGCCGTCTCTGACCATGTGTCAGAAAAAAGGTGTTTTAAAAAGAATTATACTCGTATATATAAGGATTTGTAAAAACGTTATGGCGGTTGTTATATGATTATTATTATAATTATAATTAGCCTCCTGCTGTTGGTATTTTGACCTTATCAAGCCAAGCCGGTCAGAGACGGCATCTGGTCAGAGACGGCACCTGGTCAGAGACGGCACCCGGTCAGAGAGGGCCCAAGGTCGTAAGACACAGCCATAAGCATTTGTGCGATTATTAATACACAGATGAATAGACAAAGGTTCACACAAATCGTTCACAACTGAGGGTCATCTCACCAGAAATCAACCAAAAGAAAGTTAAAAGGAATAAGGTGTATTGTGTTAATAGCTATGTCATTTGATGACCTTATGGGTAGTGAGATACTGGGCAGGGTTATAATCCATTGAAGCATATACTAGTATGCATCATGCTCTTGGTCGCACGTGGGGACGAACTTGCCAAGTCACTAGACGCCACCCATTTTACCTGTAATCTTAAAAGACCCATTTTTCCAGTAATCTTAATCAGTTTCCAGGCCTATCCTCTAGATGGCACCACTGTAAGTTGGTAACATTGCTATACATATCGGGGGCTGTGCCCCCGCACCCCCTTTTTCTTTATCTATTTTTTTTCTTTTTCTTTTTTAAAACTGTAACAGAACTATAACCGAATCTTTTTACCACTAAAGGATGGAGTGGTTAGAACTAAGGAAAAGGAAATTCATACTTGCAGTCTCACAGTGGCACCATCTGGAGAAGAGCGGGAATCATTAAGATTACAGGGAAAATGGGTTTTTAAGATTACAGGGAAAATAGGTGGCGTCTAGTGACTTGGCAAGTTCGTCCCTTGTCGCCTCTTGGTCGGCATCATGCATGAATGCAGCCCTGGTGTGTTACTCGCCAGGGCTACATTCATGCGTCATGCTCTTTGTCAGCATGATGCATGAATGCAGCCCTGGTGAGTATATCACTAGTGCTGCATTCAAGCATCATGCCGACCCTCCGAGGTTCAGACACTCCCAAAGGGCCGGCATGATGCACCTATGCATCACAGGTGAGTTACTAGCGGTGGCTGCATTGGTGCATCTTAGCGACAAATGTCACCTTTTAGCGACATGCCATTCTTAAAGGGATACCTGGGGTGAGATAGACCACTGATTGGTTAATTCGATGGGGCTATATTCACCATCAGGGTTCCCACGTGCCATGGAATGTCGTGGAATGTCATGGAATGTCAGGGAATTTGAAAGTTGTCTAGAAAGACATGGAATGTCATGGAATTTTGAAAAAAGTATCTGTGTGTCATAGATTGTCATGGGATATGAAAATAATGGAATTAATATTACAAAATCTTCTAGAATGTACCATTTGCTTTCTAGATTTTAGAACGTTTCTAGGGGGTCAAACCCCCCGACCTCCACAAGAATGGTATGAATGTCTTCAAAAATTGAGATTTTTTTTTCATGGAATATCATGGAAATGTCATGGAAAGGGCCCCAGACGGGGGGTTGCTGTGTCACTTGTCGATTTTAAGAAATGTCAATGTCCCTTGTCGATTTTAAGAAAAGGGTCTTGTCACTTGTCACTGACACTGTAAAATTGTCACTAGGTCTGATGTCACTTGTCGATTTTAAGGAATGCCTATGTCATTTGTCGATTCTAAGAAATAGGTCTTGTCCCTTGTCACTAGGCTCATGTCGATTTGTCGATTTTACCCGTCTGGGGCCCTATGGAATTTAATCTAATTTTCATGTGGTAAACCCTGCACTCTGAACTAACTGTATGTACTTGTGGTTGCAGTTGGCTTCCTGGCTACGTCTAAGACAAGCACACCTCACACCGCCAACCTCCGTCTCACGCCACACGCCGGCCCCGACAGCGTCTTTGAGCCGTCTCCTGTGACGGCCGCTGACAGTGCGTCACATGACGTGTCACATGACGTGTCACATGACTTGTCGGGCGTGGACCCCCTGGTGTTGACGTCACCGGGCATCGCGTCGCTGGCTGAGGACGGCAGGAGTTATGGCGACCAGGCGGCAGACATGAATCTACACCCCACCGTGTCCCTCGACCCCCGCGCCAAGATCAGGGTCGAGAAGCTAGAAGTGGTAAGTTAACTTCAGGATCATTCTGATTATCTCAAAATTGTATGTATAAAACCCCCTGAGACTTCTTATAGGTCATTTACAACATATAAACTATGCCCAGGGTTCCCACATCTCATGGAAAGTCATGGAATGCCATGGAATTTTAAAGCTGTCTGGAAAGTCATGGAATGTCATGAAATTTTGTAAAAATTTGCCATGTGTCATGGAATGTCATGGAAAATGAAAATAATGGAATTAATGTCACAAAATCTTCTCGAAATCTCCCATTTGCTTTCATCGTTTTAGACATTTTCTTGGGGGCAAAGCCCCCTGACCCCCACAAGAATATTATAAGTGTCATGGAAAATTGAGATTTTTGTCATGGAATGTCATTGAAATGTCATGGAATTTCAATCTGAAATTTTTGTGGGAACCCTGCATGACCAAACCAAATATGGTAGCGATTGACCCAGCCATATTGATACTACAGCTTTCCACAGAATGGGCTTCTTTACATTGAAGATGACTGAGTTATGTCTTAATGACATGGCATTTGACATGGCATTTCAAGAATGATACATCATCATGTTGAGATTATTTGACGACGCGGGAAAATATGTTACCGGGTAACCAGCGTCCGTCTCACTTCCGTTAATAAATGTGACGTCACTAGTTGGCGCCTTCCTTGTCACGATGGAAGCAGGAGTCAGTCCTTTGTCTTTATTTGCATGAGACCTCGATAAAACCAATAGGCTATGGGTCCAGAATACGATCAGTGGAGAGATAAACATCTGAAGCTGTAAAGTGCGTTCCGCTACAGGGAAATCGAGGTTGGATTAAGGAGGATTGATCAGGATTTGATGGGCGAGTTTTGAGCTGCGACGTGGGAGCGTGGCTGCAGCGGGCTGACGTCGGACAGGGTGCCGGGTGTGGCCGTGGCGAGGCAGCGTGGGGCGGTGTGGCCGACTTGAAGACCGTTCTGAAGAGGCCTCAAACTGGGGACGACGTGGTGACTGAGTGTCGGCCTGTGTGTCAGGGCCAGTTTGGACATTTAGAGAGGCACGTGTAAAGTCGGCGACTTGTGTTACGACGTGGGAGGTCAGCAACAGCGGCCAGGAGGCCATGTACGATGCGCTGCTGTGTGTAGTCTGTGTTAGTGGATGCTGTGTTGTGGGGAGATCCACGTGAGGACGACGCGAAAAGTGCTGGGTCAGCAAGTTTGAAAACATCTGATTGACGTGGGGTGTGGTGAGAGACGGCTATGGATTTACAAGTGGATTTGTAGTGGTGCCGTCGAGAGACACATGGAAATACGTCGTGGGTGTATCAGACAGTTACAGAGGGGTGTAGACCCCTAAAATCGACAGGGCGACATGGCCTTTTCTTAAAATCGACAGACGACATGGGGCCTAGTGACAAATGACAGGAGAAATTAAAAGATATTGACAAGGGACATGGCCTTTTCTTAAAATCGACAGGCGACATGGAGCCTAGTGACAAATGACAGGAGAAATACACAGATACTGACAAATGACATGAGTATTTCTTAAAATCGACAGGCGACATGGGGACCCCCCATCTAGACCCCCTTACAGGAAGTTACAGACAGTGGCTAGGAGTTACAGTGATCGTGAGTAGCCAGGAGGGTCTGTGTTGTGTATTGTGAATTTGTGGGCACTAGGACGACGTGGGGTGTGTGTGACTGCAGGTGACGTCAGGAGACTGCAGGTGACGTCAGGAGACTGTCGAGGAAGTATCAGTGATGTACGGCAACACTGTGTGTACAGGAGAACACGGTGTGTACAGGGAACACTGAGTGATGTACGGCAACACTGTGTGTACAGGAGAACACTGTGTGTACATGGGACACTGAGTGATGTACGGCAACACTGTGTGTACAGGAGAACACTGTGTGTACAGGAGAACACCGTGTGTACAGGAGACACTGGATTTTTTCTTTAGAGTAGGGAGGTGAGGGCTGAAGCCTCACATGGAAATGAAGTACTGGTGACCTCTCTTTCCAAGGATAGGTATTATGTTTCAATCAAATAATAATAGCAGGTGATTGCTATTTGTCTAGTTTGTGTAACTAAATAAGTTAAAGTAACTGGTTTATTTTAGTATGTAACTTGACAGTCATTCAAGGACTACCAGTTTACTGGAGGAAACTAAGAACTAACATTTAACACCAGTTTACTGGAAAACATTTATAAGTCAAGATAAGGACTTCAAAAAATATTGGACATTTAAATACTAGGTCAAGGACATAGACCTATATCTGAAAGACACTGAACATTATTTCTCAAAAAGTAAACATTCAATATTCAGGAGGAGTGTTCAATTACAAACACTGAAACTACGTTTTAAGGAGGAGTGCTTATCTAAAGTGATATTCTTATTCATTGTGTATTTTAAAGGTTTTACTGTATGTTCTAAAACAGTATATTTTCACTTGTCGAGGAGGAGTGTTGAGATTATTTGACGACGCGGGAAAATATGTTACCGGGTAACCAGCGTCCGTCTCACTTCCGTTAATAAATGTGACGTCACTAGTTGGCGCCTTCCTTGTCACGATGGAAGCAGGAGTCAGTCCTTTGTCTTTATTTGCATGAGACCTCGATAAAACCAATACATCAGACCCTAGTAATAAGTTGGATACATATCCATCCTACCAGAGTGGATAACCGTTGTACTTCTGCGATAACCTAAGAAATGAATATCTAACATCTCATCCAAATGTAACAGTCTGAACCATAATTTGAACATGACACAAGACACTAATATCAGAAACTAAAAGTCACCCTTCCTTGTAGCTGCAGAAGTTGAGTCTATAATTCCATGCTGCATGTAGTCTTTGCCAAATCCTGCAGGACAGTGGCAATATCCGCCTGAAATGGCTCTGGTCTGGCAGAATGACTGGTGGAGCAGGACCTGATGTCGTGGGCTTTCCAAAACTGAAAGAATTTTTCAAATATTCCAATTAGAACTGAAGTTACAAGTTCTACAGTGCACTCTAATACTCTACGCAAATTAGTGCAAGTTTTTGTTATTATTTTCTTTTATAAATGCTATTATATTCAAAACATTAAGCAAAACTTTGATTTTGGTATCCGGTCCCGCAGAAATCTATCTGGTCCTGCAAAATTGGACCAAAACTGTCTCATACAGTGTTGCCGAAAACTTTTTATCCAGACAGGCCACATTAGCGAGATCTGACACAGGCTATTTGCCTTCTACACAGGGCACATTGACTTATACATATTGAGTTCATATAGCCATTCAATAATATTTTATACAAATAAATACAAAATTGTAATGCTTCTTTAATGACAGCTTATAAGATTGATTGGAAAATGCCTAAATCCATAAATGATACTTGTAATAAATGCATGGAGCTAACTCAGCTTCTAATAGGAATACAGTGAAACTTCGTTATAAGGAGGACCTTGGGACCAGTGAAATTTGCTCCTTATAAGCAAGGTCTCCTTATAAGCAAGGTCAGCCTCATAAAGGTCCAGCAACAGAACACTCTACATGTGTCTCTTATACCCTTATAGACTTGATTTGAATACAATTAGATGGGTGTGTGTATTATTTCAAGTCAACACCCCTTCTAGATCCCCTTCATGGAGCTTTTGATCTCCCTTCCTCCCTATGGAAGCTACAAATGTATTCTCCCTACCTCTATGGGATGGGGCAGTGGGCAATTTTAAGCAGTATGTGACTGTAATCCTGAGAAATAACTTCCCTGGGTAAGGTTTGCACCCCGGGTTTGCACGTACGAAATAAGGAAATGAGCCAAAATTACCTCCTTATATCAGAGGTTAAGGTAAAAACTTCTTACTATATAAATGTATAAGGAAAAATCGGGACCACACAAATCTGCTCCTTATAAGCAAGGTCTCCTTATATCAGAGTTCCTTATGATGAAGTTTCACTGTATTTAAAAAATTCTTTCACTGCTGGAAAGCTGAGATCATGGCCGGCCATTGTGGCTGATGTTCAAGACCCTTACACACCGGCCATTAGGATTTTAGTTCGGCAAAAGCCGATGTGCCGATGTCATTTTGGCAACACTGTTCATGTTTGCCTCTCGTGTGCTGCAGGCGCTGCGTTACCTGGGGATCGAGCCGACAGCCCGGCAGCAGCAGGAGCTGAGAACCATGGTGCACGCGGACCCCGCCGGCTACGTCACCTATGGAGGTACAGTATAGTAGTCCAAGCTGGCACCACCTCGACCTCTATTCCAGGGTGTCATCGCTGGCACCAAAGCTTGCTGGTATGAATAGATACGGTGGAGAAATTTCCCTATTTTGAAGGTATAATTTTGGGTGTTTGCTGGTCAGCATTATACTGAGCATATGGCTCACTCTCACCAAATCAGTGCAACTAAAAAGTGGCAGTACATGATCAGTGACGTACATGATCGGTGACGTACATGATTGGTGACGTACATGATCGGTGACGTACATGATCGGTGACGTACATGATCGGTGACGTACATGATCGGTGACGTACATGATCGGTGACGTACATGATCGGTGACGTACATGATCGGTGACGTACATGATCGGTGACGTACATGATCGGTGACGTACATGATTGGTGATTATTGACTGCCTTACCCTTTCATACCATGATAAAACATAGATAACCCTTACCAAGGTGTACATATAATGTCTGTCTTGGTATTTAAAATGGTATAGATGTGTAGATGAGTCTAGTTTGAGTAATTTACATGACACATGATGGATATGATCGGTATTAAATTATTATTATCATTATTATTTTGTATTGCAGACTTTGTGCAGGCGGCGCGGAAGATGTTTAGACACCAGTTGGAGCAGCGTAACTTGGCGCCGGGACACCCGCTCAGAGCCAAACCCCACCCGGGGGGACTCGGTCACGTGGGGGGAGCAGCTCACCACGTGGGGGGAGCAGCTCACCACGTGGGGGGAGCAGCTCACCACGTGGGGGGAGCAGCTCACCACGTGGGGGGAGCAGACCTCGGGGTGCTACTGGAGGAGCGGGAGCAACTCAGACGGGACCTAGATAGGTGCCAGGTCTGTCTAGAACCCTTTGTTTTGTGGAAATACAAGATTTAGGGAGTGGTCATTTTTTAACGACAAGGGGGGGGGGTTGGTGGATTTGGGGGCGGAACCAAAAAAATTTGGACCTCTCATGACGGGGCACCAAAAAAAATCCCACTCGCACGAAAATCCACCAACCCCCCCTACCCCATTGTTAAAAAAATGACCACTCCCTTACTATCCTTAACTTTAGGAACGGCCGTATTCAATGCCCCCCATTGAAAACAGTGTCGCCGCATTCAATGGCCTAGAAAAAGGCTTCAAAATGGCTTCAAATTAAAAAAATAAACACAAATGCCAACTACATTGATACCGCTCTGAGGTATTTTACTCGTGGGGGCTGGGGCGCATCCCACTCAGCCTGTGGCTTCCAGGGATACTGCCCCAGCCCCCACTCATGAAATACAACAGAGACGGTATCAATGGGCGTTGGCATCTCCCTTAGAACTTCTATAAGCCTATCCCACCGAGAACTTATACTGTAAAACCTCGCGCATAAGCCTACCATAAAACCTCGTGTATAAGCCGCGGCTAGTACGTGAATCAGATCGCTGGTGTGGCTCATAGGATCGGCTCAGAGTCCCGGTGTGGCTTATACGTGAGTGGGGGTCTGAAAATTATTAATTCAGTACTGTAGTATACTTATAAAAGCTCTCGTATAAGCCGCACCCTATATACCGTAAAACCTCTCTGATAAGCCGACCTTTTTCTGGGACTTTAGGCTTGATTCGGCTTATAGTATTGTCTAAGGGGGGTCGGCTTATAAGGGAGGTTTTTTATCAAGTGCTTTATAGTTTATCCACGTTTAAATGAACCCAAATTCGGCTTATAATATTCTCTCAAGCTGTGGGGTCGGCTTATAGGGGAGGTCGGCTTATCAGAGAGGTTTTACGGTAGGCATGTTTGGCATCAAAAGAAAGCTGAGTCTAACTCGAACACAAGCCGCGGCGTATACGGTACTATTATTTGATGTATTGGTTTTTCTCCCTAGATTGCGCTGCGGGAAAAAGAGAAGTCTTGCAGTATGGCTGAGGAGGAACTGCTCCGGATTAGAAAGGTAAACATTTCTACTCATCAAATAAGTGTATGATTTATAGATCTTCAAAATCAATAATTACTGTAAATATACCCCTGCTTTTTTTTTTGGCATTTATTTTGCCTGCAATACAGATCTTTATCCCAACCGTTCAGGATGTGCGCTTGTTATGCAGTATCCACCTGGCAGGGTTATACTGCGGGTTATACTATATACATGTTACACTATATACGCTATGTACTGTGTGTTACCAGAGGCTCAGTCTATACTCTACATTTATTATACCTAGCATATGACAAGTCTATTCCTCCAATGTAGGAGCCCCGGACAAGCCATGTGTGTAATACATATGTCTGTATTGCAACGTGTGCGATACGGAAACAGCTTCGCTACGACTGCGAGGCCCAATCAGACTACTTCTCAGCATGAAACTATACTAGTAGCACTTTTATGGACTAATTTAGAGATTATTGAAGAAAGGTTAGTGGGGTTTAGTTCTTGTCATATGCTAGGTATAATAAAACAAAAAAAGAACTCGTAAAAATACAACTGGATGCACGACGACTTGTTTGGGTGTGCCGTATCGCACGGTGCGCACTCCTGCTACGCAGTTGTGCGCACCGTGCGATGCGGCAGACCCAAAGAAGTTGTCGTACATCCAGTTGTATTTTTACTCGTTCATTTTTATGTTAGTATTACATTGTTACACAGGAGGCTCAGGGGCGGTGCAGGACGCGCACTCATCTCATTACGCAGTAAGGTCCACTTGGCAGAGCAGGTGCATGTTTTGCTATACATGTACTATGTACCAAACTGCAGGCTATACTATATTCCGCATTAGCGAGATACAGTGGCTCTACCTGATAGAAGTATCTGTAACTATAAATAGCTGAAGCTGGTGCCTGCCATGTCCAAAATCGTAAGTTTTAGGGGTCATAACATGTGGGTACTGTAAGAGGGTTGTACATGGACACTAGTTATGTCACCTGTCCAGTATAGTATAGTGGTTATCATAGTGGACACACAGTCCAAAGGACCTAAGCTCAAACCCTATCCTTAAATTGTAAAAAAAATTTGAAATTTATATTATTATATATTTTGGTCAAATTGGTAGAAGTGAGTACAAACCTTGAGGATAGAGAAATATCAACAGTGGGGTATTCTGTTTTCATTCCCTTACAAACGTAATAAACCTGATTGATATGTTCTTGACTGAACAGTACCCTGACATCAAAAACAGCTTTAGAATGGAATGGTCACCAGATGTGGCCTGAAAGGGAGTTGAGCTTAGGTCCTCTGGACTGTGAGTGCAATGTCCTAACCATTACACTATATTGGACACAGGTGACATAAGGAGTGTCCAGGTACGACCAATTCACAATACCTGCACCATGTAGTACCCTAATCTCGGCCACGAGATTTGGCTAAGCTGGTTGCTCTAAGTAGTGGGAATAGACCTAGGACCAGTGGGAATGGCGCTGTCCACTGGTCATCTCGCTAATGCGGAATACATGTTCTGTTTCTTACAGGAGGCTCAGGGGGCGGTGCAGGACGCGCGCTCGTTACGCAGTAAGGTCCACTTGGCGGAGCAGGCGCAGCGAGCAGCTCAGGGCATGGAGCAGGACTACGAGGAGGTGGTCAGACTCCTGGAGGCCGAGATGCTCGAACTCAAGGCACGCGACGCCAAGGTCATGGTTGGTACCATACAATTCTGCCCTAAAACCCCACCTATAGGATGACCCCACTTATGAGCCGAACCCCCAACTTAAGAAAGAAAAAAATTGTTCAATACAAAATGGGTTTAAAATCGTTTTCTCTTTATTCTAATGTATCAAAGCCCCAGCTATAAGCCGAACCCCCAATTACAGAAAAAAATTCAGTTTATAGAAAATAAAAACAATATGTCTTTAAATACCCTATATTGAGACTTAAAAGTTCTCCTACAGTTTTGCAATTTTCAATTCCCGTTCCTACAGGAGCACCCGCTGGTGCAGAAGCGCCTGGCCGTTCTCACCTGTCAGCTCAGGAAAGCCGACCTCTCCAAGAAGACGTACGAAGTGGCCACCGAGAAACTCCTGCAGTTTACGGAGGTAGGTCAGCAAGGGTTTGCCGCATCCAGGGGTGTAGTTTGCTGCATCCAGGGGTGCAGTTTGCCGCATCCAGGGCTGCAGTTTGCCGCATCCAGGGGTGCAGCTTGCCGGATCCAGGGCTGCAGTTTGCTGCATCCAGGGCTGCAGTTTGCCGCATCCAGGGGTGCAGTTTGCCGGATCCAGGGCTGCAGTTTGCTGCATCCAGGGCTGCAGTTTGCCGCATCCAGGGGTGCAGAAACTGCCACAGTTTGCCGCATCCAGGGCTGCAGTTTGCTGCATCCAAGGGTGCAGTTGGCCGATTTCAAGCAGAGATTGTTACAATTTTAGGGTCCAAAATCGTATTGAATGCGATTTTGGGGTTGGGTTCACTTGGCATCCTCGCTGCTGCATTCGCTGCATCTAGGGCTGCAGAAACTGTTGTAGTGCAGCGCCCTTGGTATTTCCTGTTAGTCATTGCTAAGTAACTGTCATATCGCCCTTCGAGTCTTGCAAGGGGGTTTACGGTACTTGTGTATTATTTTGTATATATACCGTATTCGACGTAATAAGCGCCCCCCTCCCCTTTTGAGGCACTTCTAGACTAGAACAAAGGGTCAAATTTCGCGATTTCAGGGACATTTAAACTGTTAAGTACTAAAAATGTCATAAAAATTATTTTATAAAACGTCGAATACGGTATATATAATTAAAAATTAGAAATATTGTTAACAAACTGTTTTTTCTAATTTTCAGGCGGTGCACGAGGTGCTGACCGGGCAGGGAGACGGTGTCGGTCTCAGGTATGGGAGAACTTCATCGCAACTAGATAAAGAAATGATTAAACTAACAGAGCTCAAAATTGTAATAATCTTCTTAATGCATAGGCCATCTCGCACCTCTCTGTACTAGCTACCCAGCGTTTTTCTCAATCACCATTTTAAAGATATTCTACAACTTTGAGAGAAAGTTTGAGAGAATAATATAAGCCGAATATGGACCCATTTAAACATGGTTTATTAAACTACAATGTACTTGAAAAAACTTCCCTTATAAGTCGACTCCCCTTTTTGAGACAATGCTATAAGCCGAATCAAGCCTAAAATTCCCCCCAAAAAAGGTTGGCTTATCAGAGAGGTTTTACGAGGTAAGGTCGGTATATAATGCCATTCAAAAAACGAAAGTGGTTTCTCATCACCAAGGTCTGAGAAATCTGACGAGGGCGGCCCTTTTTTTTCTTTCTTATTTTTTACTCACAGGCTTTATTTATTGTATAGGATAATTTACTTTTGCATTTTATTGGTTAAGAATTGATTGATCTTTAAAAGTGGAGAAAATGTAAGTTATTTCTATACTGCATTGCTAGCATTATTAGCCTTAATGTGATACAAAATATGACAAATTTTGTCCATTCTTATCAGTTTTTTTCACCAAAAATTGGCAAAAGAAAAAGATTTTCCTAAAAACCTGATTATTATGATCCGTAAGGTGATAAGAACCATTATATTTTTTTGAGTGGCCTAAACAAGATTTGATATTTTATCCATGTGTTAATCCCCTGTTGCGTCCCCAGGCCTGATGCGGGGCGGGGTGAGGCGCCACGCGGTGGCAGACCGCCACACTACCTCGGCAAACACAAGCGACACACGACCGTCAGCCTCGCCGCCGAGGCACGGGACGTCGTCAAAACCGTCAAATCACTCATAGAGGTCGAACGTAAGCCACGCTATGTCATCTTCAGGGATCAAAGTCTTGAGCTTTTTTCCTTGATTCCAAGTTATTTTCTCTCGCGAAGACCTTTAGTTAATTAAATAGGACCTTTTTTCATGAACCTGAATTGTAACACTTCAAGTTTTTTTGAGATAGTGGTTCTGAGATTTGTTACATATAGAGTATATCTCACTAGTTGACTCAGAAGCAGAGTGGCCATTTTCATGGTTTTAAAAATTGGCTACTGTTACCTGGGATTCCTATAAAAACTTACATAAATCTACCATAGAAAATTATGTGAAATTATATGACTGGATTTTCTAATCATCTCTGAGTGTTCCTTACTTCATGCATCCTAAACCTCCAGTCTGCTGGCAGTTGTAGGAAACGTTTTCATGTGGTGTAAATAATGGAGGGGTCATTTTCTTAACAACAGGGGAGGTTGGTGGACTTTCCCACGACCAATTATGTTGGTCCCCCCCTACCAATAGGGGGTTCAGCGTTTCCTGGGTTGAAACCCATTTGAACTATCGTAACACACTGACGTTTTCGATAGAAGAAAGTGGTCCAAATATACCCTCTTGTCGTTAGAAAATGACCACCCCCTCAGATATAAACACCGGACCAGGAGTCCTATTACTGTCTGTAACTGTTGCTACTCTGTTTCAGCTCTGCCGTTTGGTTGGGACGAGGCCTACACAGAGGACGGAGTCAGGTACTACATCAAGTAAGTCGGACGCGCTACTCTGTCAGGACATTAGGGAGTGTTTATTTATTAATTACAGGGGGGGTGGTGAGATATCCCGCGGTGGAACTCGAGAGCGCGTGGAACGTTTCGCGCCCCCCCTCGCCGAAGGCGGCAAAAAATTTCGTCTCAAACTGGGGGGTCGGCTTATAAGGGAGGTATTTTATCCAGTACATTTTAGTTTAAAGCTCTCTAAATGACCCAAAATATGGCTTATGGAATTCTCTCAAACTTGGGGGTCGGCTTATAAGGGAGGTCGGCTCATCAGAGAGGTTTTACGGTAATAAGAGCACAGTGCGCTTAATAGATTTTGATCTAAAAAGGAAAAGAATTTTTTTTATTCCGATAAGCGCACATCTCCCATTTCACATTTCCCCCTTGATTTTATTACTGTTGCAGTACCAAGTTCAATGTAATAAACACACAATGCGCATCACAAATTATTCTTGATACGTTTCTAGTAGTTGAGAGTTGAGAGTTTATTTCAATGGTCTCAAAATCTGACAGATTTTTAGGGTTTATAGTCTTAAATTAACCCAAAAAAGGGGTGCGCGCTTACCACCGGTAGGTCGACTACCGTATGGTCATTTCTTGACCCTTTAAAGTGACATGGTCCTATTTTTTTCTATGCATTCTACTTAAACGTTTTCAAAGTGTTATTACAGTATCATATTTGGAGGATACAGCAAAATGAAATATCCTTGCTTGGCAATAAGAGGAGATTTTAGATTTTCAACTGATGGTGTGCACTCCAAAAGTCTTATATTGTGCATAAAACTGATGATTAGCTGACTTCTAAGCTGTATTTTGGGGAATAATGTTTAATGAAGTAGTTAGGACATGAGGTATGGCCATGTTGGACATTCTGATTAACTTTTAACCAAATTGATTTCTGAGCCCCAATCATCCGACTATGTCACTTTAAGGGCCGCATACCAGTAGTCCTTTAATGTGCTATGCCCATTGTCGTCATGATGCGTGAATGCATCCCTGGCGAGTCTGCTGCATTCAAGCATCATGCTGACCCGAGAAGGTTCTCATGAATGGGAATGAGCTCTTACCGGGTAGGTCTGCAGTGGGGATATCTTGTATACACTGTACACAGGTGCCACCTTGTGGGTCATAACAGAAGCACACTCCTTCTAGCCCCTGGTGTTGGCTACTGTGTGGGTAATTTTGTATAGAAATAGTTCTCACAGAGATTTAATACTTTCACATATGTCTTACAACAACACCATGCTTATCTCGATACCAAAACTGGAAATTAGGGGCACACCAAAAAAAAAAAGTTGGTCCATGGATTTCACTGGTGCGAGCGAACGTAATTTTTTTTTTGTCAATGGATTTTGGTAATGGAAAGTTGAGAGGCAATCTTTTTAATATCTTTTTACCAAGTTTGACAAAAGTTCTAAGTTAACTCACAGCAAAAAAATATTTAATTGCGTGATTTGCGGGAATCAAGAGAGAAAAAAAAGTGGGAAAAAAAAGAAAAACTTTTGAAAAAATAAGGTGAACGAAATCCTTTGACAAGTTTTTTTTACAAAAGAAAAAAAAAATCCATTTCCGGAAATTAGGTGCGTGAAATCCATAGACCACATTTTTATTTTTTGGTCCGGCCTAGTCAGTGCAACATTTGGGGCACTAACTTTCCCCTACTTCTCCCCCCTGTGTGCAGCTACTGTAAGAGTTGGGATACTCCCCCCCCCCAAGTAATATCCTCAAAGAATTGTTAAATTCTTTTGTTATGTTAAAGCTAAAAGAAGATATTTATGTATCATAATATTTGTTATCTAATACGAAGACTTCTTATATCCTCTGAGCAAACTCTTGATAGCTGCATTAATTTGTAGACCGTTTGTTCAGACTAATACACTTTATAAATTGAAATTGAAAATTGACTAACTTCCCCCTACTTCTCCCCCCTGTGTGCAGTCACGTGACCCAGGTGACGTCATGGACCCACCCCTTGTCTAACGTGGAGCACGGGTCGTCTCGTCCCGGGTCCAGTCACGGCCGGCCACTGCCTCCCATGCCACCCCTACAGGACTACGACATACCAGAGTCACGCGCATAGGCCGCAACCCAAGGTCAACCCAAGGTCAACCCAAGGTCTACCCAAGGTCAACTCAAGGTCTACCCAAGGTCTACCCAAGGTCAACCCTAGGTCCATCCAAGGTCTACTCAAGGTCAACCCAAGGTCAACCCAAGGTCAACCCAAGGTCAACCCAAGGTCAACCCAATGTCAACCCAAGGTCACCAGACTGCTGCTGTGTGTTACTTAATGTGACTAAAGATCATCAGAGATCTGGTCCCTGCCATGGCAGCAAACATTATTTGTACAAAACAGTGTCAGTCTTTGAGGAATGCATCATGCAGTAATGCATCATGGCCTCTGTCGCCATGATGCATTCATGCAGCCCTGGTGAGTAACTCGCCAGTGCTCCATTCAAGCATTCCCAAAGTGTCGGCATGATGCGCTCCAGGAAGTGTGAGTTACTCGCTGGGGCTGCATTGGTGCATCATGACAACAAATGTCACCTTTTAGCGACATCCATCCTTAAATGGTTAAGGGTTTAATAAAGCTGTGTCTCTGGTGCAGGCGTTAGATGAATGTTGATTGTAAAGGTGACTGCCGCCCTACGGCCGCCTCAGCCCTGAGTCTCATGGTGTTTTATCTGTGCGCCATACAACACATCTACAGCAACAAGATGTCTACGAGGCATCAAATTTAGGTAAAGGTGCTTCATTTTGGTGAGAAAGAGAACCTTATTAGGACTGCAGTATATCTGGGTGAAGAAATCCCTGATAGGGTGATTTTTGTTGGAAACTAGAGCGTTGCTAAAGAAATATCTGTTGAAAACTGCTTGCTTAGGAAATATTGTTGAAAAAGGACCCGTGCCAGCCACGCGCCCGTGTATACATTACATAGAGAGAACCCTCTCCCCGGTCAGCCTGAGTCGTGTACGGAAGATAGAAAAGCCTGGAAGGCGTAGGTAGGGTTGCCACAATCAGGGAAAGTGTTGGGGGGAAATAATATTGGTTCGAGGGCAGGGAAATATCAGGGAATATAAAATACCAACCGGGAAAATATTTGAAATACCAAAATTATTTACCATTTTTTAGATGGGAAATCCCTCATATTATTGTAGTTCAGATCCTGATCTTTAAATTCTAAATCGTCTAGAGGGGGCGGGTAATGTTCGAAGTTTGGGAAATAGGGTGGTGAAATCTCGAATGGAGGTGTGAACTTTTTTTACGCCCCCCACCCTCCCCCTCTTACACGGGCAGAATTTTGTGCCAAATATTGTCCTCTGCCCCTTTGAAATATAGTAACGCGGTGGCTTTTTTTTTCTAAAAAATAAAGACTCCCTGAGAAGTATCTTGTGGGTAGTAGCCCTGACGGGGATAGGAGGCTGGTGGGGTGAGATGACGTGTACACTGGGTGCAGGCAGGGCATGGGGTAGTCTCCGGAGCAAACGCTGGCAAATCCATCCACGTCACTACGCTATGTTACTGGGAGCCAGAGTCTGCCGCACAGGGTTGTTGGCCATCATTGGCGACGCGGGGACGTACGGGCGCCGTGATTCGTCAGTGCCCCCTACACGTATAAAATTGTACGTGTAAGAAATAACTGTGCGGCAGACTCTGGCTCCCAGTAGTATCGAGAAGCAACGTGGATGGATTTGCCAGCGTTTGCTCTGGAGACTATGACCTGGGGGTACTTTGTTGTATTTAGAGGTGCTTGGAGTGTGTGTGTTTTGTCTTGGGGTGTGATTAATATGGTATTTTTATACAGAGGTAATGGTTAATATAGAGAGACCCAAAGTCCAGGCTGTTTGCATAATATACTGTAAATGTAGATATTTTCGCTGGTATAAACTTTCACGGATTTGCTAAAAAGTAAAATTTCGCTGGGATATAAATTCACGGATTTTGAAATATTTCAAAATCTGCGAAATCCGCGAACATGTGTGCAGTGCAAAATATAATACGTTTACGGTTAGTGTTTTTACGTCTAATAGAAATTTGTAATTTGTTGTGACAGGTTTCAACATGTTCCTGTCAGGGAATTAAGTCCTGACTTGGGACTGGCTCATTTCTGCGATGTGAGATTATCATAAGTCATGAATACAAACCACCTTAAACTGCTTTACTTGTGTAGAAACACACATTACTGTGCATAATCATCAGGAAGCATAACCATCAAATCAAAGTTAGTGCTATAATTTTGTGGAGATCTAAGTCAAATGTATAATTATTTGAACCAATATTTAATGTTACTGACATGTTTCTAAGTTACTAGTATTAATTCACTGCTTATGATTATATAAAGCAAATTTTATCATGTGATATATATACAACAAGGTCAATATAAACCTACTTGGCATGTTATATCATATAATGCGAAGCTACTATTTAATCTATGCATAATTTATGATTTGACAATTAAAGGTTTATTAATCTTTCTTCGCCAAACGCCAGTCACTAAAGCTAGTCCGTGAGTTGTAGCAAGAAATACTGCATAATTTAAAATTGATTAATATTCAACTTCAGTCTGTTAATACATTATAAATTGCCTACTAAGTCCTAAGAACATAGTCATAGCCATAGACCTCTTAATGAGTTATAACTTTATTCAGTTTTTACAGCAATTTACATGTTAGCTTGGTTAAGTGCATTAATGTTTTTTTTGTGTATTAGTCATGGCTAAGTTTCTGAAGACCTTGATACCTGTATATCAAATCGTAACTACCTAGGACGGAGAACTAAATGTATTATTCCGGTACAACATGAATAAGTCTAAACATGTTAATGTACATGTACATACATATATATGATAATATTAATGGTGGATAACCCAGTCATTACTAAATACTAAGTCGGTACCGGTAGTAATGTTTACTTGAATAGTTATATACATGTTCCTCAGATTGGACAAGATTGTAAAAAAAAAGTATTCAATCAAAATCGTTGAGATTTTAGGAGGTGAATAAGAACTATGTTCGTGCATATGAATAATATATTATACATAATCATTAACATGTAAAATATATAGGTCATGATGTTAATAACGGTATACATATATGATACTCCAAATGATTGACAACTCTTATTCATTACTATCAGGGTTCCCACATGTCATAAAATTTGAAAGTTGTCTGGAAAGTCATGGAATTTTGTGAAAAAAATTAATTGCCCTGTGTCATGGAATGTCATGATAAATGAAGGAATGATATTACAAAACCTCCTAGAATGTACAATTTCCTATCCAGATTTTTAGAAATTTTCCCAGATCTCCACAAAAATGGTATAAATGTCATGGAAAATTGTGAATTTTGTCATGGAATGTCAGTGAAATGTCATGGAATTTGATCTGCAATTTTTGTGGGAACCCTGTACTAAGAGTTAAGTCAGTGCCGGTACCGGTAGTTTCAAGGTTACCGGAAAGTAGCGTAAAACCTCCCTTATAAGCCGACCCGCCAGTTTGAGAGAATTCTATAAGCCGAATTTTGGGTCATTTAGAGAGCTTTAAACGACAATGTACTGGATGAAATACCTCCCTTATAAGCCGACCCCCTACTTTGAGGAGATGCTATAAGCCGAATCAGACAAAAAAAATCCCAAAAAAAGGTCGGCTTATCAGAGAGGTTTTACGGTAAGCAGAAATCTGATATTTATATAATAATTGTGAGTATCACTTTATGGGCCGCATGACCTTTGTCGTCATGATGAGTGCATCATGCTGACCATACAGGGCTGATACACTCCCGGAGGGTCGGCGTGATGCACCAATGCAGCCCTAGCGAGTTACTCACCGGGGCTGTGTTATCGCATCATGACGACAAATTTTGCTTTTTAAAATTTTCTGACATACCGTTCTTAGAGGAATAAGCGTAAATGAATGTGTTATGAGATACTGTTTATCAGAGAGGGACCATGCTTCTCTTCCCCCGGGGGCCCCTGAGTAGAGTAACCATGGTTACTGGATGCCGTCAGCACGTGGTGGTGTCAACACCTTGTGTTACCATGACAACACACATGCCGATACCAGGTGTGCTGCCAGGTCTGCAGCTAACCCTTTAAGGGCCGCATCATGCTTTTTGGTCGTTATGATGAATGAATGCAGCCCTTGTGAGTAACTCGCCAGTGCTGCATTCAAGCATCATGTCGACCCCACGGGGTCGATACACTCGCGAAGGAGCGGCATGATGCAGTGCTGGCAAGTTACATCATTAAGACAAAGTAAGATGTAACTTGAGGCGTCATGTCGTCCTTAAAGGGTTAGACGCCTGTTTTGTAACAACAGCCTTGAATAACTCTAAGGTGTGACAGGTCCACTATGCAGCCTGAATGATAAGGATACCTTTAATTAACCCTGTAAGGGCTGCAGAGCGCCTTAATGCACCATCCCCTCTATCCTAATGATGCATGAATGCAGCCCTGGTGAGTAACTCGCCAGTGCTGCATGTACTATGCCAACCCTTTAGGGTTGATACACTCCCAAAGGGTAGGCATGATGCATGAATGCAGCCCTGGTGAGTAACTCGCCTGTGCTACATGACAACATTATGGGGTTGATACACTCCCAAAGGGTCGGTATGATGCATGAATGCAGCCCTGGCGAGTTACTCACGATGCAAAGTGCATTCAAGCTGTATGCGGCCCTGGATAGGGTTCACGGACTGTTTGCGGCCTCAATGGCGGACAATGCAGACACAAGTAAGGAAGTGGTCAACAGGGGGTTGGTGGATTTTTGTCCCAAAAACGGGTTTAAATTGATCATGGTCGACCCCTTTGAGCTAGTCACCCGCGGGCTTTTCCCCCAAATAATAATGAATTATCTTTTGGTCCCCACAAGACATGCCAACACGCTTTTGTTAAAGAATGACCACTTCCTAATGATAACTGAGGTGTTGTCACAGGTTGTTCAAGTGTTTGTCTCCCATCAGGAACTGTAAGATTTAGCTATGTCTCCCAGGTTAAAATGTCTCTCAAATCAAAAACCTTAAAGATGTTTTAGATTAAAATCTAGTCGCTTTGATTGTGAGGTTCGCTTATGAAGGCAGGGTATTGTTTAACCATATTCTATCAATGCAGGATGTAAACATTTAATAATATATTTCTGTCAGTATTTTAGTAAATACCCTCTGATGGTGATGTAGCTTCCTACCTGCTCCAGTATCATGGAGATAGATGCCCATTCACTGCTAGTATTTCCCCACCCGTCCACTCACCAGTGCCAGCTAATATGATGATAATGTATAACTCGTCTATTGACAAATCATAATGATATATGTATCTGTAATGACATGGTAACATATATAATATATAGATCTACTGTAACTGTGGTATAAGGCCACACCAAAAAAAATGGTCCATGGATTTCACTTTTGGGAAAAAAAAAATGGTGCGAGTGAGCGATTGTTGTTGTTTTTCTAAGAATTTTTTTTGTCAATGGATACTGGACATGGAAAAGTGAAGCGAGCGAGAGTTTAATTAATTATTTTTACCAAGTCTGATAAAAGTTCTACATGAACCCACAGCAAAAATATACTTAATTGGTTGATTTGCGGGAATCAAGAGAGAAAACGTTTAAAAATGAGGCGAGCAAAATCCACAGACAAATTTAAAAGGAAAAGAAAAATTCCATTTCTAAGATTTAGCTGTGCGAAATCCATTGACCAATTTTTTTTTGGTCTGGCCCAATAAAGGTAACTATATAAACTACTGGTTGTAATACCGCTGGGTTTAAACGCTGGGTTCTAAATAAGGCATGTCTTGTATAAGCGCAGGGGTATATACAGCCCCTAATATACGCCGGTGACCACTAAAGACACATGATTACAATAATTAACATATAGTATACTTTATCATGTCATAATTTCATATAACTATAGTATATGATAAATGATTATGCTAATGATATCATTATTGGTTGTAAGGAACCAAATGCTGACAATGAAGTTGAAGGTTCAGAGTCTCTGTGGTTTAAAAAAGAAGTATTTATGATGACTAACAATACAATGAAATGACATATGTGATACACACTAACTTGAAGCAGGAGTCCGTCCACCCTGGTAACCCTTTAAAGGGGCATTCTCACCACCCGCAGTTAACCACATAGTAGACTAGAAAATTACTATAGAATTGTGAATGGGATATGCTCGGTGATTATGCCACTTTAAGGCAGGTATATACAGTGTTTGTTTTACAATCTAATTGATAATTTTCATGATGTTAATTGGCTTCTGAATCTTCTAATATATACTGACATGTGACGCAACCCTGGATGTAGAGAATTACTGATCACGTAAGAATGTCATGTAATTATGGTAATAAATACAGAACTATTACCAAGCCCTGGACGACGACTATGAGAATTATCAAACTAAATCGAGACGCATGGGGCTTTATAATCACCATGCTGTCCTTAATTGGCTCTTTGAAGACATCATAATGCATTAGTACATCATGCCCTTTGTCGTCATGATGCATGAATGCCACCCCGGCGAGTAACTCGCCGGTGCTGCATTGGTGCATCATGCCGACCTATCGGTAGTGTCTCAACCACGTAGGGTCGGCATCATGTTTGAATACAGTACTGGCGAGTTACTCACCAGTTACTCGCCAGTGCTGCATTCATGCATCATGATGACCAAGGGCATGCTGCATTAAGGCATTATGCCATCCTTAAAGGGTTAAGGAGTTAAACCTGGTCCCACTATATGCCTGGTACACAACCTGCTGATACCTTCAGCCGTCCATGTATTGTTAATTTGTACTGCATCGGCCATAAATGTAGGAACATTTACAAACAAGGCAAGGGAACACTTAATCAAATACATGTGGATAAGACTGCGAAATCAAAATATTTGTGAAGCAAGGCGTTTTGTTGATTGCGTTTGTATAGTATAATGCTGGTTAAAAGTCAGTGATACTTATGGATATTTCCATCCTAAAGTGTTTTAGGAATACCATTATAATTATACAGACTAATTACCATGTATGTGCCCTGCTGTATATTATAGGCATCTACAGGCCATAGGTTAACTGTTGACAGTTTAAGCATATATAGAAACATGAATAAAACTATACTTAACCATATTTGAGTACTTTTCTTTGCCTTTCTTCCTACTATTCCAGGGCTGGGCATGTTGTGATATACTGGAGCAAACCTAGAAATCTTTGGGCAAACAAATTTTGGATGGGCACACATTAACTACTGTAGATTTGTATGTGACGAGGGACCCCCCCCCCTACCCCCGACAAAACCATCTCCTTGAGGTTAATTTTTGGTATGAAATAGAGGAGAATTTCGATATTGCTATCTTTAGGTTTAGTGTGCTCTGAGGGGTTTCAGGGCACATTGATGATAGGAATTCTCTAAAAACTACCTTTAAATTTGTGCATTCTACTTTGGGCTGCCAGAAAAAAATCACTTTGGAATGGTGCATTCAGAAAACTTGTGGACACATTGCTCCAAGAAAATTTTGAAATCCTACTTTTAGATTGGTGTTTTATTTAAACTTTTGGGGGCATAATGCTCCACTAGGAAAACATTGGATTTATTGGGCATTTTACTTTCAGATTGGTGCATTGTGTGGGCATATTGCTCCGGGAAATTTTTGGAATTCAACCTTGAGATTGGTGTATCATGAGGGGTTAGGGGTGAATAGAGCCAAGGGAAAAAAGAAACACTAATATCAGGTGGGTGTACATTTATATCAGTGATACCAAGTTACCCGACCTCAAAATCGTATTTATTACGATTTTTGGACCCCAAAATTGTAACGAGGTTTACTTGAAATCATAACAAAAACCTTTAGAATACTCTAGCGCATGAGTTTGGGCTTTATGCTCCAAAGTAATATTGAATGCCTTCCAATACTACATCAGAACAGTTTGTAGGCAGGTGTATAACAAGCAGTATCAAAAGAAGGGGATCCAAGGTGTTTATTCCAACATTGCAACACCAAAGATAGGGGATAGGCCTATTTTGTATACACACTTCAAAAATTCCTAAAAATCGTAGTTTGCCACCAGAAATCGTAATGGTCGTAATAGGGTTCAAAAATCATAAAATTACGAAAAAATCGTAACACTTGGCATCCCTGTTATATCAATGCTGAGGGGTTTAGGGAAATCTTGCACTGGGAACACTGTGAAATCTTTTGAAATAGTCTTAACTTTGGTTCTAATTGGAATATTAACAAAATTCTTTAAGCTCTAGAAAGCCCAGACTTTCCCTAATGTCCCTGTCGCATTTTCCAAGACCCCTGTCGCACATTTTTTGCGACATTGCGACAGCTGCCCAGCCCTGTATTCAATAGCCCCCCCCCCAACCCTTAATTCAACCATTTTAAATACCTTTATGAATCTATGCCAAATTTAGGTTATTGATAAGATTATTTTTACAAAACTAAAAAAGAAGTATTGTAAATTCAAATTGATATATTGTTGTTCAAAAAAAAATCTCCCAAATTGCATCTACTATGGTACATTGTTTGCTAAAATGTACATTTTTCTATATACATCTGAACAATATTTTCTTATATATGGCAGTTAACCATGCTGTTACATTTCTCGTAGACGAGACTACATGAATAGAAATTGCCTTAACCCTTAAGGACAGAATCATGCTTTAATGCATCATGCCCTTGGTCATCATGATGCATGAATGCAGCCCTGGCAAGTGACTCACCAGGGCTGCATTCAAGTATTATGCCGACCCTATGGGGTTGAGACTCCTAAGGGGTCAGCATAAAGTACCAATGCAGCACTTATGAGTTCTCGAAGAGACCGCATTGGTGCATCATGATGACAAATGTCATCTTTTAATGACATGCTGTCCTTTTAAGAGTTAAAGCACTTGGGCGGTGAAGTTATCTTACAGTATTGTCTTCTTTACAGAATTACATTGTGGAACAAAGAGACTGTATGAACTCAAAAAGCTCAAAAATGAAATGGGGCACAGACTTTCCTTAAAAACACACTGCAAGGTTATAAAACTATTAAAAGGCATTTGTCTGCATTGATCAAGTTAAAGATTATGCATACCATTATCTCCAATGGGAAAACTGGACAAGGAAACATGTAGGTAATAATGTATATCCTTCTGGGGATGAACACTAGCAACATGGCAACACAAACCTCTTTGTGAAAAAGAATTTGTTTTATTGCTCATAAAACAGGTGGACATTACACAACCATCAGGTTTACCAGATGTAACGCGTCACCCTCATTGCCCAGACAGCATTGGTCCATTGGGCCCATAGATGTTTTACTTGGGCCAGCTGGGCTTACCCATATCTGAGTTATGGTCCTTTTTGTCCAAGGCTATAAGTGGCAGCCCAGGAAAGATTTTTTTTCATAAATACATTGTAATTATTTCAAAACATGCTGGCATCTGATTTTCCTCCAGAAATCACCATTTATTGTACATTTTTATAGTTTGTGCTGACTCCAGGAAATTGCTTTTTAACAAGTATGTCCAAAACCTTTTGATATTCCTACTTACTGGATGAATCAGTGAGTCATCCTGAGAACCTGTGAGTCAATGGAACGGTTCACGACTCATTCCGGGTACTTCAATACTATGTAGAAAAATGAGAAAAATTGAATAATCCGCCAGTCTCATCTACTTCCAGTTTAAAAAGGATCGTTTTCATATCATACCATACAAATCCCACTCTATTAACCACCACTTTCACCACCCAACCAATTTTGTCCAGCAAGGAGGCATGGCGAGTCTGAAAAACGGCCCAAAAATGGGGCTGTAGCCTTATTAGGGGATGTGCCCTATTCACATTGAATATGGCATTGCTAGACATAGGGAGACAAGATAATTAAGATGGATGCTACGGTAGACTCCACTGCTTCTCACATGACGTCCACAGTTGGTGAATGATACCTGGGGTAGCTAGATGTATACAGTACCACTCGCCCTTACGTGGGCAGCCTTTGGCACGTGGCAGTCTAATCTTTGGAGCCTCTATGTAAAATCCTGGCACATTAGCTCTTGGCATAGCTATGGTTTTCATGACCATCCCAATATAGGCATCCTCTATGACAAAGAATGGGACATTGGGAGATGCGTTTAGAAACTTAATTGCAGCATTCCTGTGAAACACAAAGGCAGTACCAATACAGTACTCAGGATATCGCTTCCACCTCATGTTGAGCTCATTGGCTGTTATGTACCACTTCCTGCTCGGGTGTCTAAGAATACGATGCGGGGGTATCGCGAAACCAATCTGTGCGTAGTCCATGCGGTGACCCGCGATGGTCTGGTTCTTTTTCTGCAGCAGCTGCAGCACCATCGGGATGTGCACGAAATTGTCGCAGGCAGTACGCATGATGTACCTGGCACCAGGACAGTTACTGGTCACCCACCTGAACCCCATGATGGCTTTGTAGGCCAGATTGTAGTAATTGTCAATGAAGTCATCTTGGAGGATGTCCCCATGTTCCCTGCTCTCCTTGTCAAGGACATGTTGGTCTGCCTCACTGATTCCACCACCAAACAAGAACAGATGACGGACCTTGGCAGTGTTATTAGCTGTGAGACTCGCCCATGTCTTCCTCACAGCCTCCCGCTCCTTGACCTCCTTGGGAATGCTTGTGATCATGATAAACAACACAATGTCCTCGTGCCCCTGGCAGATATGTTTTGGGTTGATTATGTTCGTGAAGTTGTATGCCATGCATCCGTTACATGTCTCAGGTCTGGCCGTCTTGGGGAATGTCCGAGTCCTCAGGACCTTCAGATGGTAGAGGATTTCAGTTAGGGGCAATCGGGGCTCCTTACCGATGTCCTTTAGGGTACTTGCCATCTGGTACAGTGTCTCTACCATGTCCTGGTCACTCGAGGACCTCAGTGCTGTATTCACCTCGTCCATCAGTGCACTGGCTGCTTTTGTATCTCCTCTCTTTTCTGCATCGCTTGGTGCTTCATCACTGTGTGGCTTTAATGCCCTTGTGTGGATGCTACTCGTCTCGTCTGTTAGATTCACAGTTTTGCACTGATGCACCTGCATATAGTTGACAAGTAGCAGCAGGAGTAATACAAAAATAATGACATGTTGAACCTGTTTATCTCTGAGGGAAGTCCTCAATATCCTCATATTGCTGCGGAGAGCCCTGGGATTAGTCATGGTGTAGAGTCTAACAAAACTGCATATAGTTCACCAGTACAATCATGAGTAAAGCACAAATGATGGCATGACTTTTAACAGGTTTATATGCATACCACACCCTCAGTATATTGGTGCCTTGAGGTGGTGCCCTTGGTAAAGCAATGGTTCTAGTCATGTCTGGGCTGTATGTGTACTACGATGAATTCTAGATTTTGGAACAGTTCTATAAGGTCCACCTGAAAATTGGTGCTTTTAACACAGTGCTAATATAGCAAAACCCCTTGTATAAGACACCCTTAGATTTTGGGAAAATCCAATGATTCTCACTTATAAAACCTGCGACTTCTGCATGAAAATATATGGCAGTTACAATTGTGACCTTGCATATTGGAAGTACTTGTTGTGCAGTGGGGTGAATGGGGTGAATGGGCTGAATGTGATGTGCACATTCCGCCAAACTCAAACTCTGAAATTAGAAAAAAAAACAAGATGTTAAGAAATTGCAGATTATTATTTATGTAGGTCATGTACAGGCATTGTCTTATTATGCCCCCTTTACTATATCACAGTTACATTTGTACAACACAGTGTCATAAGGACTCCGATACACCCCTATACCACCATGTTCAATGTAAAAAGATACCTGTCACTAGCTATTTTATATGGGTTGACAGATTGACAACACCCATTTCTTGAACTGACAACCACTTTGCATTTCATTTTTCCCTTTGACATTTTTCCCTTTTTTCCGAAAGTTAAGTTGATTTTACAAATCAGATTTTGGCCCTCTTAGGCCACTGTAGATGCCTGTATTACATTGTATACGGAATTGGCATAAACTATTTCTGCTCATCGAATTCTGTATAATGCGGACGTCAGTACAATGTATTTAAATGCGGATGTCCATATTTGTATGTAACAGTACTATTTTTGGTAAAAGAAAGTTGGGTTTTTGTTGTGTTTTTTTTTCTCCACAAAATACAGAATATATTTTCCCGCATTTTGGGGAAATCCGTACTTCGTGGAGAAAGGACATCCTCTTCATGTACCAGTGTTCCCTGCAGACTGGTATTACTTGAAATAGAATAGAACAAGTATCCTACCTATCCTACAGGGTTGGAGGGACTAAGCAAAATGCTTTATATTATTAATACAGAAATTCACTAACCTTGACCCACGCAGACATCCACTCTCCAAGTGTCCTCCACCTGCCACACTGCTCTGGTCATGGACAGCGTCAAGGGAGTGGCCATTTTATTAGTTCTTTTTTTTTGGGGGGGGGGGTAGATTAATAGTTTCTGTATGTGTTTCCCAAGATCTTTTTCCCTCCTCACCACTATGTAAGAGGGGTCCTAAAATGTTGGTTACCGCAGAGATGGGTCCAGGATTTTGAAAAAAGGGGGAGGGGGGCACTGATACCAGAAGTGTCAGCCAAATTTTACATACAAAAAACTGATTCTGATGCATATTTAGTTTTCATATTACCTTATGGTTTTGCCCAATGTAAAGGAGTGTGAAGACAGGGTTTCAGTACACGAGATAGAGAAAACACATTTTTCAAACTAATTTTTTATTAGCTGAGCTCACCTTTTGTTTTCAAAGTAGACACTCAGCTGTTATTAATGCGGGGACTTTTTCACTTTTTTCAATTACACCCTCCACTCATGAGCTGGTCACTTTTTCGCAAATTCTCTCTCACCCCCTCAAATCCACTGCCCCCCTCCCTCTTCAGCCATTATTAAGAAATGACCACTCCCTTAGGGTCAGTAGACATAAATAACCTGGTATAGTCACATGGGTTCAAAGGTTTATATATAGTCACACAAAAAGGGTCTACCTTTAAACCTTTAAGCCTGGTATGTCATTTAAAGATTACATTAGTCGTCAGGATGCACCAATGCAGCCCCGGCGAGTTACCGGTGGTGCATCATGTCCCAACCCCATCGGGTCGACTTGATGCTTACAGCACTGGCGAGTGGCCAAGGACATGATGCATTAATGCATTATGCCATCCTTAAAGGGTTAATAGGATAATTTTAGATACAACAACTGACCTGTGTCACCCACAGTGGAAGTGCATCTAAAAGTAGCACTGATGGTGGGTGTATATATATATAACCATTTGTCCCCCTCCCTCTCCTCAGGCCACAAAGTGACATTTTTAGACCACTTTAGATCTAAAAGTTTCAGCAAAAATGGATGTACTGTAAATTCCCGCATATAACCATTGAGTTATACGCAGACCAAACCTCTAGGATTATGAAATATTCTCAAAGGTTTTCAGACCCGAGGTGTGAGTCATAGAATCTCCAAAAGTCAAGGTGAGGGTTATAGGTGGGAATTTATGGTATATAGTAAAGTAAAACTGTGGTCTCAACCCTGTATGGTGACGGGGGTCTTATACTCAGTCAGGCACACCCCGAAAAGTGGTGCTAATTTTAGCCCTCCACATCAATAGCCGTCTCAATATATCTTACTACTTTGTAGCAAATTGACCAACAATATCCTAACAAAACTTCTGTATGTACAGAGGAGATCATCTGTAACATGTCTTTCAGGGATGAAAGTCTTTCAGTTTTCCCTAATTTCTACTGTAAAACCTCGCGTAGAAGCCGCGGCTAGTACGCGAGTCAGATTGGCGGTGCGGCTTATATGCGAGTTTTTGCCACTATTGTATATAGTACTAAAATCGGCACATTCAGATCGCCAGTGCGGCTTATAGGATCGGCCCAACCTCGGGGTGCGGCCTATACGCGAGTTAGGTTTATACGCTAGGTTTTACGGTAGTTGTTTTTTGTCGCAAAGACCTGTACTTAACTAAATAGGATCTTTATTAAGGAGCCTCAATTGTAACATTTCACAGTGGTTCTGATATTTGTTAATATAGAGTATGTCTCAGCAGTTGGCTCAGAAGAAGCAGGGAGACCATTTTCATGCTTTTAAAAATCTTCTACTTTGTTTATGCCAAAGTGGTGGCATAGCCACTTAGTGGTGCTGCCAGGCACCACCAGGACGATGCATATAATGTTTCCACTTTACCAGAAGTCTGAAAGAGCGCCACCATCTTGGATTAAAGGAGTCACAACACAAATATATGCTATGTGATAAACAATAATATTAATCAACCTGTGATAGGTCCTGAGGTTGATTATAATCATACCTACCCCCCCCCCCCCCCCCCCCCGCCCTAACATTGACCCAAGGAATTCAATGGTTCTATTGATTTGTTGCTAATACAGCTGGTTGCCTAGCAACATCTATTCAAATTGTCTATCTGGCTGGTAACACACATTTCCATGGTCCTGGGGTTGATTATAGTCATACCTACCCCCCCTAACATTGACCCAACATATTCAATGGTTCTATTGGTTTGTTTGTGGCCTCAATGGCAGACAACGCAGACACAAGTAATGAAGTGGTCAACATGGGGATTGGTGGATTTTTGTTCAAAACACGGGTTCACATTGATTATGGCCGACCCCTTTGAGCAGGAGACACTGGCAGGGTTTTTTGCCAAAAAATAATGAATTATTTTTTGGTCCTCACAAAACACGCCAACCCCCTGTTGTTAAAGAATGACCACTTCCTTATGATAACTGAGGTGTTATCACAGGTTTTTCAAGTGTATGTCTCCCATCAGGAACTGTAAGATTTAGCTATGTTTAGTTGTCAGGTTCAGTTGTCTCAGTGTTTGTTTTACAATCTAACTGATAATGTTCATGATGTTAATTGGCTTCTGAATCTTCTAATATATATTTTGTACTGACATGTGGCTCGGCCCTGGATATGTACAAGGGGGTAGATATGGTTGGAATTGAGCTACAGTCCAGATAAGCATGTGTAACTAGGGAAATAAACAAGCAGAATGGCTGTTGCTAGGCAACCAGTTATCATATCAACAAACCAATTACATGGTTGGATTCCTTGGGTCCAAAATAGGGGGATAGGTGTTCTTAAAACTTTCCTAGGATTGATATTTATGCTCTGGGAAACAGGATTCAGTTGAAAACAGCAGCCATCTTGGAGAATGGCCGCCATATATGCTACAGGGCAAAATTGTGATGGCCCTACCGTTTAAAATGTTCTCAAGGACATTGTTTACCACTGTGAGGAGTTTCATGCTTTTATCGTTAAACCCACGATTCGCACACATTTTTACACTAATCTGCTCTACTATAGAGAATTACTGATCACATAAAAATGTCATGTAATTAATGTAATAAATACAGAACTAGTACCCAGCCCTAGACAAGGAGTATGAGAAATATCAAACTAAATCGAGATGCATGTGGCTTTATAATCACCATGCTGTCCTTAATTAACCCTTTGAGGATCGCATAATGCATTAATGCATCATGCCCTTTGTCGTCACGATGCATGAATGCCACCCCAGCGAGTAACTCGCCGGTGCTGCATTCAACCCGTAGGGTCATCATGTGGCTTGAATGCATTACTGGTGAGTTACTCACCAGTGCTACATTCATGCATCATGATGACCAAGGGCCTGATGCAAGACAAGGGAACACTTAATTAAATACATGTGGATATGACTGCGAAATCAAAATATTTGTGAACAAGTCGAGTTGTTGACTGGGTTTGTATAGTAAGTATAATGCTGGTTATGAGTGGGTGATACTTATGGATATTTCCGTACTGCAGTGTGGTATATACCACTATACACAGAGTTCAATTGAATTTGAAGACGTGTGTTTATTGCAATAAATTGAATTTCAAAATACAACATAATTCAAAACATGTGTCTCGTGACATATTCATTTGTGCCGGCTCCATGACTTTAGTTATATAGCCATCAGTGTTCTAGTGTCATAATGCAGGTGCCCATATGTGCATCCTTGTGTTTTGACACATAAATTAACTGATCATATCTTCGGATTATTACTTATACTACAAGGATATTCAGTAGGTCTCATATATAATTCAGTTAAATACAAAAAATCATACAAAAAAAAAAAAAAAGAATAATAATTAATTAACAATCAGCTGTGTGTGCCTCACACCTTCAGTTGTGTATGCTCCATCAATGAATGACCATTATTAACTACACTGGATATAGCAGATATAACAGCATAGGCAATAGGATAGCTAGTTTTACATGTGATATCTCTTGCAGTGGTCTATGTGTGTATTAGGTGCGACATCCTGATGGGCGTTTCTCCTCACACCAGGCCACGACTAGAGGTCTGATAGCATTTTTGAACTCAATTTTGTTTGGATTCATCCTGCAGGCAGGGGGTAGCTTATTCCAAAGTTCTACAGCTCTATACAAAGGGCTTTTTCTATAGCTTATTTTGATATCTGCTGGAAAGACAAGTAAAGCAGTATTGATCAGCTGATCTGGTTCTTCTTGCATCTGGGTTGGCCTTTGATAGGATTAGGCCAAAGTCCTTTGCCTCAAGTACCTCTGAATTCAGGAGCTTGTGGGTATTAGGAGTAACAGTTGCATATCAAACCTGACATCTAGATAATCTATTCCACAGTCTTTATGAAGTCCCGCAACCGGGTACCTCATATTACTGCGGAGACAAGTGCATAAGTACCTATTTCGTATTCGCTGTAGCTTTTTCATTATAGCTGTTGTTAGGCCATTATGGATGTACCCACAGTATTCGAAAACACGTCTAATAGTCTGCTTATACACCAAGCAGGCTGTGTCTTTACACATTCTTTTATGTGAATTATTTAACAGATATCGTCTAAGACAGGCAGTACTTATTGTTTTCCCAATATGCTTGTTGAAATTAAGCTGATTATCTATTATCACACCTAAGTATTCATACTTAGTTTTAACATTCAGCGTATGACCCCCCATTTTAATTACAGGGGCGATATTTGAACTACCGTAAATTCTCGCGTATAAGCCGCACCCCTAACTTTGACAAATTATATAAGCTGCAGAGGGGGTCTGAATATTACGATTTTGGTACTGTAGTATACTAATAAAAACTCTCGTATAAGCCACACCCTATATAGGCATGTTTGGTGTCAAAAGAAAGCTGAGTCTGACTCGCGTACAAGCCGCCGCTTCTACGCGAGAATTTACGGTAGAGTTGAACATTACAATTTCAGTTTTGCCTGTGTCGATGCAAAGACCGCTGGTAGTGAACCATTTATAAACTCTGTTACAGTCAGCTTGTAGCAGATTTTCATCTTTAACTGAAGATTGGTGTTTTGTGTAGAACACCACATCATCAGCATACATCGAGATAGCACAGTGTTCTAGGATGTCGGGGAGGTTATTAATGTAGCAAATGAAAGGGAGGGGGCCTAATATTGAGCCTTGTGGTACTCCAAAAGATATGGGCAGTTTGGTGGATAGAAAATCATTGCAAATCACCTGTTGACTTCTATTCCTCAAGTATGCTATGAACCGATTTGTGTATATTTTAGGGATACCACGTTCGATTAATGTATTTATCAATTCTCCATGGTGTATTGAGTCAAAAGCATGAGGCTATAGTATGTCCAGTGTCTTTAGCAGAATATAGGTTATTTAGTATATTGAAGACAGCATCATTAGTTCCCCTAGCGGAACGGAATCCAAATTGGAATTTAGAGAGTTTGTCATTGTCTTCTAACCAAGAATATACCCTTGTATAGATTATTTTTTCCATAACTTTACTAGGAGTAGGTAGGAGGGAAATGGGTCTCCAGTTGCAGATATGTCTTACGTCTCCACTTTTAGGAAGAGGCACTACCTTTGCTGAGGACCATTGCTCAGGGAAGGTAGTGGAGGTTAGACATAGGTTGATGATATTTGTTAATTTTGGTGCTAGTATAAGTAAGGCATCTTTCAGAACTTTGGTGGACATGGTGTCTTTGATGGCAGATAAAGTTTCACTGTATGTGATTGGATTGGGGTTTACTGTTGAAATGATAGGAGGGGCCTTCCTGACCTTTGGACAAGAACCTAGACCATCAAACAAATCGCTACCAATTTTGGTGAAGAATTGATTTATATAACCAGGCGATTTAATTCTCTCAGGCGACACAGGAGCGATTTTTGTTTGTCTCGATAAACTATGGTCGGCCAAACCAGACCACCAGTGGCGAATTTCGGAATTAGAGGGGGGGGGGCACCCCCTCCTTTTTTGGTCACTTTTTGTTTTGTTTTTTGTGTCAAGTAAAGTTTGTCCCAAAAGTTGGGGAGAAAGGCTTTTTTCCAATAGTGCCCCCCCCCCCACTCTGCACCAACCCACAATTATTTTCTAAACTCCATTCAGAGACCTTAATTAGAGCTCTTTTCTTATTCAACATAGGCCCCGAGGGGGCAGGGGGTACTTGAATTCTTTCTGATACGGGTGTGCGGCTGGACCAATAATAACCCTAATACGTATACCTTTTGTGTCAAAAACTTGCTAGAGTACTTTCAGCCCAAAAGTCCTTGTTTTGGCGAACAACTAACATAAAATGTACATCTGATGGGTAATTTTACTTAGAGATTTTCCCCTGCCCGCAAAGAAAAATGGGTAAATCTGTTATCAGCCACTATTCACACCTAGGAACAATGGCCACAGATAACACTGAGAAGACTGATGGGTGGCATCCCCCCCCCCCTATCTTAATCACCTTAATCACCTCCCCATTGTCTCAGGTGTGAAGTGAGGGACTTAGCCTGAGTGGGAGACAATGCATTGAATACACTCTGACTCTCATGACATGTGGTCACCAACAGAGGTGTTCATGCTCTATTTCTCTGAGATTCAAGATATTCATATTACTGTAAGCTTATCTAATTAAAGGCCATTTAATGGGGGAAAAGATTGATCTAAATTATACAGAAGATAAACATATAGTAAATGAGAGAGAACCCTCCAAATTAAACTTCACAAAATAGGGAAAATGGAAGCTTGACACATGACTACCTGAGCCCCCTGGTACATGCCTCTAGAACGTACATAGGCTCTCCCCGTATACGGGACTAGCGCATCCTGGTAACTCAGGTAGTCGGGGGCTAAACCCCTATCTCTTATCAGGCTAATCCCCTCCCCTCACACCTAGAACAAAGGTGCTGATAAGAAATTCACCCATGATGCACTGCTCTGGAGTCGGGGGGCCTAACCACAATGCATTGCTCTGAGCCAAGATGGCGGCCCCCCTAGCCTAATGCGCTAGTCCCGTATACAAAATATACCAAGCCCCCCGCCCCCCCCCCCCTCCCCCGGGACACAGGCACGTTGGACCACAACTTGCACAAGTCCTTTAGCCAAGGGAGTCCATTTTTACCAAAATCTCTAAGGAAATTGTTCATTATGATGATACCAGGAAAAAAAGGTCAATTTTCTCCTAAAATCTCCCTATTAAAGCAAGGGTCAAGGGTTGCCATCCCGGGGGGGCACTTGAATTTTTTTTGACAGGGGTGTGCGGCTGGACCTCTGACAACCCTTACCCTTGTTAGGGCGATTTTGATGCCAAAAAGTTACCGTTGTTAGGGCATTTTCGGTCAAAAGTGCCTAGGTTTTGGTAAAAAAGTGATAAAATAGCCAAAAAGTTACCCTTGTTAGGGCATTTTCGGCCAAAAGGGCCTAGGTTTCGGAAAAAAAGAGATAACATAGACCATGTTTGTGTAAATCTGCTGAAAAATTACCCTCGTGTGGAGGTTTTAGTCGAAAACTGCAATATTTTTGGTGAAAACTGGCAAATATTGGTGAAAACCCGGACATTCTTGTGAAAAATAGACCCTTGTTAGGGCAATTTTCAAGAAAGTGCACCCTTGTTAGGGCGATTTTTCCTTGAAAAGTGGACCCTTGTTAGGGCGATTTTGTAGAAAAAGTAGCCTTCCCAGCCGCACACATGTGTATACAAAATATACTAAGTGCCCCCCCCCCCCCGCCCCCGGGGTTGCCATGGGTCCAGCCGGACACCCCTGTCAAAAACAATGAGTGCCCCCCCGGGCCGCACACCCCCCCCCCCCCCGCGTCAAGATTTCATCAGCCGCGCTTTCTCGCCTTTGTAGACGTGCATTAGGGCCTCAGGAATGGGTTGCCCGGTACATATAGCTTTTAATATAGTTCAATGACATTCGCATTTTTTTAAAAATAGAAGACCTACACTGGGTACATTTATCACAGCTACCCTTTGTTTTGATGTATGAGAAGATCGAATTCAGGTTCATATAAATAATTTTTTAAAGTGTTTTATTTCGGGAAAATAATACAATTACATCAAAAGATGATAAATGCATTAAACCTAGCATGTGCGCGTTACATTCCTTCCGCTAGGGCCCCTGTATTTACAAGAATGTCTGTTACGTATACAATTCAATGGTATGGCTATCACTGCGTTATTACAATCGATACCTCCTATCTTTTGCCCAACTTCGAATAAAATATAAAATAAAGATGGATTGTGTGATATACATCACAAGTGACCCAGGGCTTTTCCAAGATTGGCAGTGTCCCAACACTCATGTCCCAACACTCATGTCCCAACACTCATGTCCCAACACTCAGGTCCCAACACCCATGTCCCAACACTCATGTCCCAACACTCATGTCCCAACTCTCATGTCCCAACACTCATGTCCCAACACTCATGTCCCAACACTCAGGTCCCAACACTCAGGTCCCAACACTCATGTCCCAACAATCCCGACCCCCTACCAACGATGACCGACCACTAACACCCAACCCTGCAGCAGGTCTAAGCAATGGCCTGGAGGATAGGACCTTGGTCCTTTATTATTCTGTGTGTACCTTTAATTTCAGCTCAAAAGCGTCTCATAAAAACGTCTCACCTGCTCTTCACCATTGTAGGTATAGGAAGTCTGTGTGAACGTGACTCTTTTAAAGTCAGGATTCAAGGTCACTGGCCTATCTTCAGCATTAGTTCACAGAGACTTGCTTTTTGGGTAGTTTTTGACATTTTTTATTTGTCTTTTTTCACCAGGAAAAAAAATTGTACGGAAATTTTGGGAAAGACGGGAAGAGAAAGGTAGTTCCCGAGATGTGGATGAGCTTTTTTTGGGAGAGAAATACCAAAAAACAAAAGCAGGGTGAATTTTCAAAGTCAGCTGACCAATCTATGTTTTTTGTTGGAAAACCGTCTCACAGAGACCCAGGGTCCCTGGGTCAATAATAAATGTGTAAGACTTGAGACAAGTCTAGCATGCAGGTGCGCTGGGGCGCGTGGGCTGCAACGTGACCGCCACAACTCATTAACATAGTGAACTCATCTCCTAGCACCTGATTGGACGACGCGTCATGTGACTTGGGAGTCTCATGAATATTAATCACCCACACTGGACTTTGATTGGCTAAGGCGCTGATGAGCGGAAAGGTCGCCATCACTGTATACCACAAGTCAGGGAAGACAGAGAGGAATCCACTGTTGGAGAATTTGCAGTTTTATCGTCGATTTATCTCCAAAGGCGGCTGAGAATAGGCATCATGTCTCTGTACCAACGTGGGATGTCTCTCAAGGCTCTATTGGAGAACCCGGAGCTACTGGCACCGCCGAAAAAGCAAGGTAAATATCGGGGGTTGGTCGTGTTGTGGTTGTGGTTGGCCGACCTTAACTTGGACACCCACGCTCCGAGTCTAGGCGTTAGTACTGTAGGGTATACTGAATCAGGCCGACCTTGGCTCAGCACAGAGCGAAGCCTAGTGCACATAGGGGACAGGCCTACAGTGGTTTCAGGGGACGGGGTCCCAGTTTGTGACCCTGTCCCTGATCTAGTGCAGACCGCAGGCCCCGCAGCCTCAGCCTCGGTCACCGTCTATCCTACGAGTTGGATAGCCTGGGAGCAGGCTGTCATCCTATTTGAATACACATATCATAGTTAGCGTCTATCCTACCAGTTGGATAGCCTGGGAGCAGGCTGTCATCCTATTTGAATACACATATCATAGTTAGCGTCTATCCTACCAGTTGGATAGCCTGGGAGCAGGCTGTCATCCTATTTGAATACACATATCATAGTTAGCCCACCGTCTATCCTACCAGTTGGATAGCCTGGGAGCAGGCTGTCATCCTATTTGGATACACATAGCATAGTTAGCGTTTATCCTACCAGTTGGATAGCCTGGGAGCAGGCTGTCATCCTATTTGTATACACATATCATAGTTACCGTCTATCCTACCAGTTGGATAGCCTGGGAGCAGGCTGTCATCCTATTTGAATACACATATCATATTTAGCGTCTATCCTACCAGTTGGATAGCCTGGGAGCAGGCTGTCATCCTATTTGAATACACATATCATTGTTAGCGTTTAGCCTACCAGTTGGATAGCCTGGGAGCAGGCTGTCATCCTATTTTTCGTTGAATTTATTCAAACTTGGCTGGCAAATTTAAATGTATACAAAACTTACAAAGTCTTTGTATTGTATCAGTAACCTGGGTTTTTGAGTCATATCATATTCACACATCTATTTCTATTTGTATTCAAGTATCAACCCATTGTATGATTGTCAAAGCTCTGTCCTGTACCTTATGAAAATGTATTATGAAAGTGTATCTTGATCACTTGGTCTATGGAACAGTAGGGTATGCGATATGAATTGCTGATTCTTGTTTTAAAATCCCTGTTAATTATACCCTCTCCATGCCTTTGAGTCAGATGAAAACTACCCTCATATGTATGGTATTCCTCTACATATATCCACTATAAGAATTTGATACCACCTCATATTCATCTCCCCGCCCCTTCCCCTTGACCCCAAGTAATATCACCATAACTGACTTTTTCGTGAGTTCTCATGCAGTAATAACGAAATGGAGGTGCTGTAGCCAAAAATGCAAATGTAATTAATCATTCATTGTAAGTATCAACCTTCTCTGTAATTCGATTGAAACAAATATAATTGTATCTACTTTTATATTTTTCGTGATTGCAGAATAAAAACCTTGCAAATTGAAATTGAATTGAAAATATTTGAATACACATATCATAGTTAGCGTCTATCCTACCAGTTGGATAGCCTGGGAGCAGGCTGTCATCCTATTTGAATACACATATCAATTATCATAGTTACCTCTTTCAAGAGTAGGCCCGAGGTCACCGTAGGTGTTAATTCAATACACACCGTGAGTAGCCCAAACATTGATCACCCCCCCCCCCCCCCCCCCTGGGCGCGGGCTTTTAAATTTTTTTTGACACAGGTGTACGGCTGGGGAGGGGGGTTGAGGGAGGGGGGGGGGGGTAAAAAGTTCTGACCCTTCTTGAGGGGGGGGGGGCGTAAAAAATGTAGCCCCCTTTTTAGTAAAAAAAAGCCAGCGCGTTACTATAGTTCAAAGGGGGTAGGCGAAAAACTTTCGGCGCTTTCGGCGAGGGCGGCGCGAAGCGTTGCCCCTCCGCGCGAAATCTCACCACCACCCCCTGTAATTAATAAAGGCGATTTTTACCTCAAAATGTTACCCTTGTTATGACATTTTCGGCCAAAACAGTGTTGCCGAAAACTTTTTATGTACACAGGCCACATTGGCCTGCGTAGTGAGATCTTACACAGGCCATTTGACTTCTACACAGGCCACATTAAACAGGCGTGTATACATTGATGTTATTTAATGGATTTTACACTAATTTATATTGATAAATACTGAAGTTTTTTAAATGATAACTGCCAAAATGAATTGAGAAATGTTTAAATTCATTGAAAAATGGTTACATAGCCATAACTTTGCTTCTAATAGGACTATCTGTATTCTTTCACTGTTGGAAAGCTATGATCATGGCCGGCCAATGTGGCCAATGTCTGGTGGCCTCACATCGGTCATAACAGTTCTACATCGGCAAAAGCCGATGTGCCGATGTCATTCGGCAAGACTGGCCAAAAGCTCCTAGGTTTGGGGAAAAAAGTAATAAAATAGACCATGTTCAGTCAGGGGCGTGGCAACCGGGGGGGACCCCCCCCCCCCCACACACACACACTTTTGACTAGCCCCAAAAAAGGTCAAACCAAAAAGATCAGGTAAAAAAGGGGTCAACACATCTGATTTGCGCCACCAATCTGGCGCCAATAGGTAGCAAGTGTAGATAAGCTCTGCTTCCAGACCATCCACAGGAAGGGGAGCCGCAGCAGTGGTGGAATGGGGAGTCCGAGACTGGGAATGCGACATGGAGCTTAGTGCCACTTATAGTGGCAGGCGGAAAAAATAAATGACATGATTATAGGGTGTTTTTAAAAATCGACAAGGGACAGGACAGGTTCTTAATTGAAAGACGACATTGGGCCTGGGGATTTAAGTGACAGGTGATATAGCCTTTTCCTAAAATCGACATGCGACATGGGGACCCCTATCTAGTATCTAGACCGCCAGCAGTGTCAGGTTTTTGCTGCAGCCAGTTTTTGTAAGTGTTGACGCCGTAACACCGGCTGCATCTGCCACCCAGCACCCTGTGCAAGCCCTGACATAGCGCAATGACATGTGGGGCTTTATAGGTTTATTATTGACATGGGGGCCGCCCATCAGTGGAGTGGGGGGGGGGGGTGTCCTGCCTCGCCATGCATGTGCATAGGCCTGCATTGTCAGTGTTCTCACCCGTCAGTTAAAATTTAGAATTGTTTTATATTTTGTCAGTTAATTTCTAGAGTTTTGAGAAAATGTCAGTTAAAAAAATATTTTCATCAAAATTTACAGAATGCACTTTTTCACTTCTAGATTTGAAAAAAAAACCTGGTGACGGATATACGCGAAATGCATGTTATCCACAGTAAATTATGGTACTAAATGTGTCTGATGTATATTCCTCATGTCACATCTCCCTAAGCCCAATAATGCCCATGTCACCGTGTAGAATTTAGTGGTGCACTTCTATTCCTTATAGATTAAAAAGAAATGCTCAAAATGCAATTCATGATACTAAACGTGTCACAATGTTAAAAATAATTACGTCACAGTTAAAAGTGAGTGGAATATAGTGGGAACTCTACTGTGGCTTTTCGGCACACCTCAATCTACGTGTTTCGTCCTGCCTGGCCTACTTTAGACATCCTCCTATTCCTAAAGTAGGACCATGCGTCTAGACATATTAAGAAGATGTCTTCCCCGTCACATGATCTTCTCCAGCTAGCAAACTACGTGTCACCTGGATATTTAGGTCGAGATAGTTTTTATTTTAGTTCAGGTGACATACCGTAGCAAAATAAAAAGTAGATGGGTAGGTTGTTACTAATTTATTTAAAGAATGATTTCAAATAGGCCTAAATATCATTAAGATAGGGTCAAAACGCATTAGGGTAGGTTTTACCCCCTGAGTGCCTGACCTTCACTCTGGTCAAGGATGTCCCGGGGGCTGGGGGGGGGGGGGGCGCACCTCCCCCCTCCCAGTTTTTAATTAATGAACACTCCCCATGGGAGTGGTCACTTTTTAACAACACGGGGGGGGGGGGGGTGATGGATTTAGGGGGGGGGGGGGCAACAGATTTTGACCACTTGAAGGGGGGGTGGCAGAAAAAATTGCACCCCTTATTAGCGAAAAAGCCCGCGCGTTATGATTTAACTATAGCCTGTAGAACCTGTAGAGGCACATGTATATTATTAAACCCTCACGTGCAAGGCCTCGTGGATCTCCACACTACCCTGCTTGACCACCCCAAACAAACCCAGCAGGTGAGCGGCGCAGTGCGTCAATAACATAGGTGTGTAGGGGGAGGGGGAGGGGGGAGGTGATTATGTGGGCCACCATGTATGTCAGTCTCGGCCTCCCAGCTCAATGCTATGCAATGGTCTGGGAGCAGACCCGAACTTGATGTTTGCGCCAGTTTGGTAGCGCAAAATGTAAGTATTGGGGAATACACACCCAACAGCAAACATTATTACCACCTAGATCAAAAGGGGTAATTTAGGCTACTGTATAACCAGGGATGAAAGTCTTATCCTGATTTCGAATTATTTTAAGTTGCAAAGACCTATACTTAGCTCGGTACACGGACTTTAGGCACTTGGATTTTAGGCACCCTGCCTTTAGGCACCCTGATTACCGGCCCCCTGCCTTCAGGCCCTCCGGATCTTAGGCCCCCGGTCTTTTGGCACCCTGGCCATAGGCCCCCTGTCCATAGGCCACAACCTACCATACATCCAACCCCTGTCATACGTCCACAACTCTTTCATACGTCCAACCCCTTTCATACGTCCATTTCACTGTCTCTAACAAATTATTCTGCCCTCCTCCTCACGTCCACTACCACTTCCTCACGTCCACTACCACTTCCTCACGTCCACTACCACTTCCTCACGTCCACTACCACTTCCTCACGTCCACTACCACTTCCTCACGTCCACTACCACTTCCTCACATCCACTACCACTTCTCACATCCAACCCCTTCCTCACGTCCAACCCCAGACCTCACATCCAACCCCCTCCTCACGTCCAACCCCCTCCTCACATCCAACCCCCTCCCTCACATCCAACACCCTTCCCTCACGTCCAACCCCCTTCTCACATCCAACCCCCTCCCTCACATCCAACACCCTTCCCTCACGTCCAACCCCCTTCTCACATACAACCCCCTCCTCACATACAACCCCCTCCCTCACGTCCAACCCCCTCCTCACATCCAACCCCCTCCCTCACATCCAACCCTTCCCTCACGTCCAACCCCCTCCTCACATCCAACCCCCTCCTCACATCCAACCCCCTCCTCACGTCCAACCCCATACTCACATCCAACCCCCTCCCTCACATCCAACCCTTCCCTCACGTCCAACCCCCTCCTCACATCCAACCCCCTCCTCACGTCCAACCCCCTCCTCACATCCAACCACCTCCTCACATCCAACCACCTCCTCACATCCAACCCCCTCCTCACGTCCAACCCCCTCCCTCACATCCAACCCTTCCCTCACGTCCAACCCCCTCCTCACATCCAACCCCCTCCTCACGTCCAACCCCCTCCTCACATCCAACCCCCGCCCTCACATCCAACCCCCTCCTCACGTCCAACCCCCTCCTCACATCCGACCCCCTCCCTCACATCCAACCCTTCCCTCACGTCCAACCCCCTTCTCACATACAACCCCCTCCTCACATACAACCCCCGCCCTCACATCCAACCCTCTCCTCACGTCCAACCCCCTCCTCACATCCAACCCCCTCCCTCACATCCAACCCTTCCCTCACGTCCAACCCCCTTCTCACATACATCCCCCTCCTCACATACAACCCCCTCCCTCACGTCCAACCCCCTCCTCACATCCAACCCCTTCCTCACGTCCAACCCCCGCCCTCACATCCAACCCCCTCCTCACGTCCAACCCCCTCCTCACATCCAACCCCCTCCCTCACATCCAACCCTTCCCTCACGTCCAACCCCCTCCTCACATCCAACCCCCTCCTCACATCCAACCCCCTCCTCACGTCGGGCAAGAGATAGGAAAGGTCGGGAAAGGCACTGGATTTGGAGTAGTTTCTTCACCTCTGGCGCCCAGCCAGCTCTGTACTCTGATAGCTATTGTCTACCACTGTTTATACACGAGGAGTCTATAGGCAGATTTTCAGCTCTGTAGGGCCATTATTTACCGAGTTATGGAAGAAAAGACTCTTTTTCATGTAATTTCTCTGAAAATCCATATAATTTTATTTTTTATCTTTTTATCATGAAGGTAGAAGTTGGACTTAACTTATTTACTCGTTAAAATAATTCTAGGGCCATTTTATTACATATATATATATAGCACTTTAAAAAGGGGGAGTTTACAGACATGGTAGGCAACACAAGAGAGGTTTCTCCCCTGTGTGGATCCATGTTTTACTGTCCTTGTGGAGGTGGCAGACAATAGCTATCAGAGTACAGAGTGTGTGTTGCCTACCATGAACAGCAGGGGGGGTTTCCAGTGTGAGGACATGGGGTGAGAAACATGTGAACTAAAATTGGTATTGTGGACCTAAATACTTTTACATCAATACATGTATATTTCATCACACAGTAACAACCCCACATCTGACAATCATCTAGTCTATAGAGGGACATTGAGTTAACTATCCCCTATGTGTCTGATACACTTTAAACAGATAAACATGCAGGGATATACAGGAATCTCATTTGGAAATTGGTCTTCTGAAAGCCCACAGTTAGCTAACTTTGAGAAGGTCCTACACACTATTCAGTGAATCTCTATCAAATCTAATATTAGCAATGGACAGACTGATATATGATGTCATATAAAAGTGAGGGAGACCCGAGGGAGACAGAAGGTTTATAGGTGAAAATTATGATATTATAACTACCAGTGTAATGTGTGATTTCCAGTACATTCATATAACAAACTAGTTTCTATTGTCTCCGCAAGGTGGCATGACAGGGCTGTTAGCAAAGCTCCTTGTTCACCTGTGCCATGTCACAGAAGGCACAGGGAACCATTAGTTCCTCTAATTCCCAATAGGCCCAAAAGGTGCTGTTTTCCCCCCCTGCATGAACAGCAAGCCTGACTGTAAATTCCGGGCTGTGTTGGTGCTGCCACCTAGAGGCTAAGTCAAGCTGGCCTCAACTCCTCTCATATATATATGGCTCACTCTCACCAAATCAGTGCAACTAAAAAAGTGACGTACATGATCGGTGGACGTACATGATCGGCGGACGTACATGATCGGAAAACTACAATATCCCCCTAAGGCCCCCTTTACTCCGCTATTTAACTTATATAACTATACCTGCTGTAATGTAGTCTTGGGAAGTTTATTAGGAAAAAATAACTCCCTAAATATTAATAGGGGCCAAAGGGGGGGGGATCAATGTACAACCGATCATGTACGTCACATGACGTACATGATCGGTTTGAAATGACATGTAAAATGTTCTTATTACCCACTGCTTTACATGTCTATGATTATACATATTTAGACCTATATAATATGTACACCTTGCTAGGATTGATTTATGTTTTGAACATGGTCAGAAATGGGTCAAAATGAGGGTGGATCAATGTACAACCGATCATGTACGTCACATGACGTACATGATCGGTATTGAAATGTCAATTAAAATTATCTTAATAGTCGCATCTAGACATTTCTAACATATTACATGTCAAGACACACATCATATGTACACCATGGTAAGGTTTATTTATGTTTTGTCATGATAGGAAAGGGTAAGGCAGCCAATAAATCACCGATCATGTACGTCATCGATCATGTACGTCACATGACGTACATGATCGGTATTAAAATGTCAATTAAAGCTATCTTAATAGTCGCATCTAGACATTTCTAACATAGAACATGTCAAGACACACACCATATGCACACCTTGGTAAGATATATTTATGTTTTAACATGGTCAGAAAGGATAGGGCAGTCAATAACTCCCGATCATGTACGTCACCGATCATGTACGTCACCGATCATGTACGTCACCGATCATGTACGTCCGCCGATCATGTACGTCCGCCGATCATGTACGTCCAAATAATAGTTGCATCGATCTGGTGAGAGTGAGCCATATGAGGGAATGGAGATCGCAAGCCAATTGCGGGAGGTCATGTGGACCTAAACCATTATTCTGTAAGCTAGTACAGTCCCCCACCTCCCTTCTCCATTTTTAAAGTGCACATATATATGTAAAAAAATGGCTCTAGGATTGTTTTAATGAATAGATAAGTAAAGTCCAACTTCTACCTTTATAATAAAAGAAATTAAAAAAATAAAAATTGAGTTTCAAAGAAGTTATACAAAAAAATGTCTTTTCTTCTGTAACTCGGTAAATAATGGCCCTACGGAGCTGAAACTCTGCCTATAGACTCCTCGTGTATATTGGTGGTAGACAATAGCTATCAGAGTACAGAGCTGGCAGGGTGCCAGAGGTGAAGAAAACACTCCAAATCCAGTGCCTTTCCCGACCTTTCCTATCTCTTCCCCGACCTCTCCTGTCTCTTCCCCGACCTCTCCTCTCTCTTCCCCGACCTCTCCTTTCTCTTCCCCGACCTCTCCAGTCCCTTCCCAAACCGTTAAGGGCCGCATTTCTACACTGTGTGGCCCTTAAAGGAGAAAGTAGGGAGGGGGTTGGATGTGAGGAGGGGGTTGGACGTGAGGAAGGGGTTGGATGTGAGGAGGGGGTTGGACGTGAGGGAAGGGTTGGATGTGAGGGAGGGGGTTGGATGTGAGGGAGGGGGTTGGACGTGAGGAGGGGGTTGGATGTGAGGGAGGGGGTTGGATGTGAGGAGGGGGTTGGACGTGAGGAGGGGGTTGGATGTGAGGGAAGGGTTGGATGTGAGGGAGGGGGTTGGATGTGAGGAGGGGGTTGGATGTGAGGGAAGGGTTGGATGTGAGGGAGGGGGTTGGATGTGAGTAGGGGGTTGGACGTGAGGAGGGGGTTGGATGTGAGGAGCAGGTAGTGGACGTGAGGATATGGTGGTGGACGTGAGGAGCAGGTAGTGGACGTGAGGAGGGGGTAGTGGACGTGAGGATATGGTGGTGGACGTGAGGAGATGGTGGTGGACGTGAGGAGCAGGTAGTGGACGTGAGGATATGGTGGTGGACGTGAGGAGCAGGTAGTGGACGTGAGGATATGGTGGTGGACGTGAGGAGCAGGTAGTGGACGTGAGGAAGTGGTGGTGGATGTGAGGAGGAGGTGATGGACGTGAGGAGGGGATAGTGGATGTGAGGACCAGGTAGTGGACGTGAGGAGGAGGTGCTGGACGTGAGGAGGAGGTAGTGGATGTGAGGATATGGTGGTGGACGTGAGGATCAGGTAGTGAACGTGAGGATCAGGTAGTGAACGTGAGGATCATGTAGTGGACGTGAGGAGGGGGTAGTGGACGTGAGGAGATGGTGGTGGACATGAGGATCAGGTAGTGGACGTGAGGATCAGGTAGTGGACGTGAGGAGATGGTGTTGGACGTGAGGGAGGGGTGTTGGACGTGAGGGAAGGGTGTTGGACGTGAGGGAAGGGTGTTGGACGTGAGGGATGGGGTGTTGGACGTGAGGGAGGGGTGTTGGACGTGAGGGAATGGTGTTGGACGTGAGGGAGGAGTGTTGGACGTGAGGGAGGGGTGTTGGACGTGAGGGAAGGGTGTTGGACGTGAGGGAAGGGTGTTGGACGTGAGGGAGGAGTGTTGGACGTGAGGGAGGGGTGTTGGACGTGAGGGAAGGGTGTTGGACGTGAGGGAAGGGTGCTGGACGTGAGGGAGGGGTGTTGGACGTGAGGGAAGGGTGTTGGACGTGAGGGAAGGGTGTTGGACGTGAGGGAGGGGTGTTGGACGTGAGGGAGGGGTGTTGGACGTGAGGGAAGGGTGTTGGACGTGAGGGAAGGGTGTTGGACGTGAGATAAGCGTTTGGATGTGAGGGAAGGGTGTTGGACGTGAGGGAGAGGTGTTGGACGTGAGGGAGGGGTGTTGGACGTGAGGGAGAGGGTTTGACGTGAGGGAGGGGGTTGGATGTGAGGGAGGGGTTGGATGTGAGGGAGGGGTGGACGTGAGGGATTTGTAAGAGATAGTGTTGGACGTGATGGATTTGAATGAGATAATGGGGTCTGGACGTATGAAATGGACGTGAGATTTGTGCCTACAGACCGGGGGCCTGTAGTCAGGGTGGCCTAAAGGCAGGGGGCCCCAGATCCGGAGGGCCTGTGGGCTGGGGGCCTGTGTTCCGTGGGCCTGTGGGGTGGGGGCCTACAGTCAGGAGGGCCTGTATTCCGGATACCACTTAGCTCTAGAGGACCTTTATTCCGGGGCCTCAATATGAACATTTCAAGTTTTCTTTTTGGGATTGGACACTTTTATCCCTGTGTGTATTTAACACCTACCGTATACTCGAAAGAAAACTATGTATATTTGGCGTTATGTCAGCTTGCTCCCAGGCTATCCAACCCAGAGGATAAAGGCTGGCCGAGGCTGCGATATATATATACCAGATAGTCACCCTGGCTAAACTACGTACATAGTATCTCTCCAGCCTCAGCCAGCGACTACCGGTATCCATACCAATTGGATAGCCTGGGAGCAGGCCGTCATCCTAGCCAATACACATTTTAGGTCATAATTGCACAATAGCCCCCAACTAATTTAATTGCCCTTTGATCCAGATAAGAATCTGTCTGTACTTGGATGTGTATTGACCAATACACAACTATTTGTGCCACCAAAAGGGACCATGTGAGATGAAGGTCTGCTCCCAGACTATACACAGCAGAGGGACCGGAGCAGTGTTGGTGTGGGAGTCAGAGACTGGTAACTCTCAGTCTCGGACTCCCATACCAACACTGCTCCGTCCCCTCTGCTGAGCAGGCCTGTGGTATGGGAGCAGGGCTCATCTTCACTTGCTTACTATTTGCGCCAGATTGGTGGCGCAAATAGGTGTGTATTGGTCAATACACATCCAAGTACAGAGAAATTCTAATCTTGATCAAAGGGGCAGTTTAATTAGCTGGGGCCTGCTGTGTGATTAACACCTATAGTTGACAGAGGTAGGTAAAAGATGTGTATTGGAATAGGAAGACAGCCTGCTCCCAGGCTATCCAACTGGTTAGGAGAGCCGCTGGCCGAGGCTTGGTAACTCGGCTCTTGTACCGGGGGGGGGGGTGCAGGTAGACATATCACATGATGCCTCTACCTGTATATCCCATACCATTACTCAGCGAGTCAGAGCGTGACCCCTATAGTCAAGACCGGAGAATTTGGCGAAGCCGCCAAAGAGAAAGTTAATTGATAAAACTGTAGGGGGTCATTAGGTGAGTGTAACCCTCACAGTGGGTAGCACCTCTAAATGCCCTGTGGCCAGTGTTATCACCTCCAGGGTCCACTGTCCATCATAAATGACCACTGTAAACCTGTGATGTCTGAGAGTGTGGTTCTCAGAATAGGCTGAGTTGCTCCTAAATGAAGGTTTAGATGGGTTGTTTAAATGGGTTGAGGTGATGGTATCTGATGTTAATGAGCTAACACCTGAAATTGAGGATTACGACCTCTCAGTGGAGAGTTTCGCCAAACTCTCCGGTCTTGATTATACCGTGTGGTGGTGTGCTAAAATCAATCAGCATAAAACATATCTGTTTGATTAAAAAAAGTAGTCCATATTGGTGATATTGACGTCACAGCCCCACTTGTAGTACGAGTGAGTACAGCATGGTCATGGGGGTCGGTGTGTCATTGACACCAAATGTATGTCGATGACGATTATTGACTTATATTTGGTGAGACTACCTTGGTAGTTGTAACCATTAAACTGTGTAGACATAGCAAGGAATACAAACCATGTTTAAATCCTCCACTTTTATCGATCTGCATAGACTTGTATAGACCTCACTCATTTGTTGTTTATTGTGGTCTTAATAGTTATCGTAAAAATATAAATAACTAAATAAGTAGACCGCACAAGTCGAGTCGCAAAACAGCTTGCAGTGTGGGGTTGGATTGGTTTTGTCACCTAGGGCCACCAGCAAGCCCTGTACTCTTATTGCTATTGTATTTTGCCATTTCTTGAATATTGTAGGTAGTCTTAATTCGAGCATTGCTCGACCACCATCGGTATCTTTGTCAATATATCAATGTATTACAATGTAAAACATGGTTAATCGTAACTGAACACCAGTTCTATTATTTTCACTGAAAATTTGCATGTAATAATTATCAATATGATACACAGAACTCAGAGTATTAAATACTGCAAGGTAGGAATCTGACCCAAGACTAATCAAAGGGATAACTCCCCCCACTCAACTATGAGACAATATATCCATTAACCTCTATCCCGCCCTTACTGAACATAGTGGATAACACCCTCTCTGAGGGTGCACTGGGTGCTGGCACAGTCCAGAACCATGGTAACATATATTGACATAATGGCGATATGTCAATATAGCGAATGTCAATGACATCCCTACATAGAAGCCAGACTCTCGTGACACGTGTCTATACATAGATAAATGTATAAATTTTCGCGAATTTTCTAAAAAGTACAATTTCACTTGTATTTGAATTGGCGAATTTTGGAATAGTTTAGTTCTTTAGCTACAATGTCTGGATAAATATTCGAGAGAGTTAGGCTCATACACGAATTTAGGCTTATGTAGGGGCTAGGGTTTGGGTTAATCATATGGCGGGTTCTGTTGGACGCTGTGTTGTGAACTCTGTCCGAACCCTTCACCCCGGCAGTAGGTGGCAGCACCTACTCCGGTCTTGGGTTATGGACAGAGGTCGCTATAGGCCTCTGGTCTGCGTGTGCGCACGCAGGCTGGCTGCCTATATATAGCCAGCGTCCGATGGAACTCGTTGGTTCCTTTTGTACCTGTGATAGGGCAAAGACCCATGTTCATATCGGCTCCGGGCCTACTGATCTGCTCCGAACTCTATAGGGAGTTCGCCCGGATTAGCTAAGCCTGTCTAGGTTATCTTGAATAAACCTTTATAGCAACCTGTACACTTGATCCGAACTGTGTTGACCTTGTTCTTGACTTAATAACATATCACCAATATTAAGGGAACAAAGTCTCGTTTATTACAATTATATACACAAGTTAGGCTTCTACATGACTATACCCGAGTTAAGCTTATACACAAGTTAGGCTTATACACAAGTTAGGCTTATACACAAGTTAGGCTTATACACAAGTTAGGCTTATACATGAGTTTTAAGCTTATGTACACGAGTAAGGCTTGTATGTACAGGGGCGGATCCAGGAATTTGGGAAAGGGGGGGCGCCGTAATACCTACAGCATTGGGGGTGTTGAACCATCTTAATTAAAATTTACCAAAAAATAGGGGGGTCGCGCCCCTTGCCCCCCCCCCCCCTGGATCCGCCCCTGATGTAAGAATCTCCTGTATAATAATGCTTTGTATGATCATGTTTCAGATGAGGGCAAGGACAAGGCGGAGAGTCTGGAGTTTGAGGGGAACCTCTTCTCGGGACAGTCTGCCTTCCTGGGACCCCAACTCTGGGACAAAACGATCACCTACGACGAGGCGGACCTGAAGTTGGAGTTCATGGATTTGGATGAGTTCCTGTGTGAGAACAGTCTGGTGCACGGGGTGGGGAGCCCCCAGGTGTCGCCCCCCCTGGTGTCTCCCCAGGTGCCCCAACCCCAACAGTTGTCACCAGGAGGGGGGCTCACCCCACCGGTCGTCACCGCCCCCGGAGGGTTGTCTCCGCTCGGGGCTCTACTCACCCAACATGGCGGCCATGACTCAGCACATCTCCCACAGCTCAGTCCGCGACAGATGACCAGCCCCCAGCTCAGCCCACTGCACGCCATGGTGAACCCGAGTACTCTGCAGCCCTGCTCGCCCCCCACCCACCAGCACCTCCCCTCACCCCACACAGCGCCCTCAGACAGCAGCGACAGCGAGGGTAAGACACTAACAGAAACTTTTTTAGGCCACACCAAAATAAAAAGTTGGTTTTCCCGTATCATATTTTCGAAAATGCAAATTTCCTTTCTTTTTGTTTTTTGGAAAAAAAAGTACGGATGCGCCCGCATCTCATTTTCTGAGATATTTAAATTTTTTAAATTCTCTTTTTACTGACCCTTTTTCTGATCGATAGCCAGATTTGGGTGTTTTCAAACAAAAATTCCCTAAGAAAAAATTTGAATGTTCAACGCTCAACTTGATTTAAGGTTGAAATCCACAGACAAAAAAAAAAGGAAAAAAATAAGAAATTTCCCTCGCTCGCACCATATTTTCAAAATGAAAATGCGTAGACCAACTTTATTATTTGGTGTGGCCTTAATATGGGAAATTTATGTATGCTCCGCAAAAAACGAGCTACCATAAAACCCCGCGTATAAGCCTCAGCTAGTACACGAGTTAGATCAGCGGTGCGGCTTATAGAATAGCCCAGCGTTTGGGTGCGGCTTATATGTGAGTTTTTCGCTCCTATAGTACAGCGAGGTTTTATGGTAATGTAAATGCAGATATTTTCGTGCTGTACATTTTTTCGCGGAATTAAAAAATCCCTGAAAATACACACACCGCCAATGTTTTATAATACAGTATTGAATTTAAGTGCCAGATTTAGGAAGTGCGCAAATTCAATTACATGCGAAATTGTACTTTTTAAAACTTTGTAAAATTTATACACATGAACATAAGTACGTAACATATTATTTTAAAATTACAGTATTTGACATGCTGCGCGCTAATGCAATTATTTTAATGGCATGTTGATAGTTAAACATTTAATTTGTCTAATTGAGTTGAGACAGACTACGGTACATTAATTGGTTGTCTAGACTATTGGATTATATCTAGGTAGTAAGAAGAAAAGGAAAGTGTCTTAAATGGAATGGGGTGCTAGTTTAAATATGAGATTAAATCAGATCAATCTACTCGGGTACTGAGCATTAAGCCAATAAGAAATTAAAAGTACCAATAATTGATATAAAGAAGTCTGTACCGTAAATTCCAGCCAATATAGCCAAAAAGAAAAAAAAGTTGTACCGTAAAACCCCGCCTATAAGCCGAATTTATTTTGGCGTTTTTATTTCCTATAAGCCGAATTTTCCCCTTCAAACTCACATTCGGCTTATAGGCGGGGTTTTGGCAAAGAATATTTGAAAAAATACTACAGAAAAGTATGAAAACTTAGTCACTAATTTGACTGTATCTGAAGGCCTTATTTATCATTTTCACATGAAGTATACATATCTAACAAACGACACATGGTATTTCAATGAAATAAAATGATTAGAATCTGTTTTAAAATGCTTTTGGTCAGGCCAAAGTGGGGGTCAGGGGGACTCTAAGACCCCAAAAGTCACATTCGGCTTATAGGCGGGGTTCTCCTGAATGTCAATATGATTTCATATAAGCCGAATTCTTGTCCTTAAACTCACTTTCGGCTTATAGGCGGGGTCGGCTTATAGGCGGGGTTTTACGGTATTTAGGTAACATGTCCCAAAAAAATAGTGTATGTACCGGTAGTCGATTTCTTTTTTCACCAATTAAGGATTTTGATTTTTTTTTAATACCTCCATTTCTTTTGCATAATTTCAATAAAAAGAGAAATTTCTGTTCTTTAAACTTCTTAACCAGAAAAAAAATTAGGGTAGGGCCAAAAAAATAGGGTCACCTAAACACGACGATTCGTTGGAGAAGGCACATCTAGACTGAAGATCTGTCCAATGTTTTCTGCCACCGTCACATGGCTCGTGATGCGGGCTCACATAGGACAGAGCGCCTGCACAGATTACCCGGTACTCTCAGTTTGGCTGAAATGACGCAGGCACGCCAACTTTTTCCGGCGTAGAATCGTACTCGCCGGCATAGAACCCAGGTCAGAATGGCCTGCCATAATCTCAATTATGCCAATTTGCATACATCCTGCCAATTCTGATCATGATGTTAAAAGAATGTATGTGAATAAAAGCTTATGACGTCATTCATAATAACAAGTTTTAAAAAAAGTATAAATATATCCTATAAGAAATTTATAAGTTGAGAATTATTGACACAGGTAGCTTTGCTACCAGTGTCTTATACGACGCCTTGGTGAGACACCCTGCTGAGAAAAGAAAAAAAAATTTCATTGATTATTTTTGGGGTGAAAAATTTGGCTGAGGTAAAATTTTTGCCCTATAGCCTAAAGTTGAACATTTTTCCTTTTCTATGATATAAAAATCATCCATTTCTATCGACTGGTTGTCCCCTAAAAAATTGAACAAAAAATACCTATCAAAAAATGAGCCTACTTTTCAGCACTGTAGACAAACATGAATGTACTAGAATAGACTTTATGTCCTTTTTTGCAGTAGTAGTTAATTCAATATAAACATAGATTTCTCGTGGGGTAAGACACTTTTTTTAAGACCAAAAGTTCGATAAAAGAGGGCGGGAAACAATCAGTGGACAAAAAGAGGACGCGCAGTACATAAATTACTGCATTCTTTGTCAAACAAAGAGTGGCACCACTGGTACTTCTCGTACTGCGCGAGATCTCAACGTGTGCAGACGAAATCGTACCACCCATATCTTCGCCGTTTATCTTCCGATCGACTCGCTTTTTGATAGCGACAGAAGGCGGTACATGCCCGCAGCCTGCAACTGTCGCCCACACCCACCTGCACACCCACAGCCACCTGCTCTCCCACACCCACCTGCTCACCCACACCCATCTGCTGGCCTAAAATGGAATAACATACATGTATGACACATGACTTGAGGGTACCTTTTAACAAGGAATTCATTTCTGATGCCAGAATTGACCAATGAATGATTATAAGAGAGTACTGTATCTAAGTACATGATAAGCACTCACCAGCAGGACCCAGATTCAGGATAGGGTTGGGGTTGGGACATGAGTTGTACAAATTCACTATCACACATATTACACTCACACATATTGCACTCACACATATTACACTCACATATATTACACTACACACATTGCACTCACACATATTACACTCACATATTACACTACACACATATTACACTCACACATATTACGCTACACACATATTACACTACACACATGACACTTACACATATTACACTCACACATATTACACTCACACATATTACACTACACACATATTACACTCACACATATTACACTCACACATAAGTATGTTTATCCAATGAAAAACAAATACCTGTGTCTTTTGTGATTGGGATCACACGTTAGATTTTTAAAAAGTGGCACAGGTGTGCTGTGGGGGGTATTCTTTTGATATAAGCGCAGGTGCACCATGCACTTAGGCATACACTTACGGTAGTTTTCTCCTCTAGCTTGGGCAAAACTTTTCCAGTTGTCTAGTACCTTGTTAATTTGGAATAACGTTTAAACTAAGGAGTATTCCTCCAGAAAAAATTAAACCCACATTAGGCAAAAAAAAAAGAAGGTTTGTTTCAGGTAACATGGCGAGATAATGTAGGGTCGGTAGGTCGGATTTTATTTTTTTTAACATGAAAGTACTAGCCGGCCTCTCTGAAAACCTAAGAATTTACCAAAAAAGGGTAAAAATACACAAATTTCTTCAAAATTGCATAAAAAATGTAAGGTCGGCCCTGTTTTGATAGGGTCGGTCGAGTTAGCTGAAAAAAAAACCTTCTTTTTTTTCTCCTTATTATAGGTAGACGAGTCTGGATTTCCAGTTCTCTAGCTTCATTTGCGAAGAAACCTTAGTCACGATTTGTGACGTAACCATAGACTTATATGACAGCACAAGTCTTACAATACTAGTGCAGTAAAGGGACGTATCTAGTTTCTATGAAGGGGAAGGTTATAAAACTAAATTAATAGGTGTAATTAATTAGTGTACACGAAGCGCTATTCTTGTAACACGAGTCTAAACAATGGGGCACAGACGTCATCACAGCGACAAAGGGTCGTGACTTCAGAACGCGGGCTTAACCATTTTAGGACAGCATGATGCCTCAAGGCATGATGCACTAGTGCAGACTCGGTGAGTTACTTGGCACCACTGCATTGATGCATCATGCTGACACTTCAGGCATCTTTAGGCCACCCCAAAAAAAAAGTTAGTCAATGGATTTCACTTTTCAAAAAATGGTGCGAGCGAGCAAAATTTTTCAGTGGAAAACTGGAGTGAGCGACAATTTTTTTTTTTTTTAACCAGCCTCTGACAAAAGTTCTTAGTGGACCCCTAACATAAAATTTATTGGTTGATCTGGGGGAATTACTGGAAGAAAGTTTGAAAAAAAAGAAGAAAATTTTCAATTTTGAAATAAATGAGGCGAGCGAAATCCATTGACAATTTTTTTTTCCAAAAAATATAAAATTTCCATTTCCGAAAATAAGGTGCGCGAAATCCATTGACCAACTTTTTTTTTGGTGTGGCCTTATCAGCACCATAAGGTCAACTAGAGGGCAGAGTGTGTTAACCTGTTATGGGCAGCACACTGCTTTAATGCATCATCAGGGCTGGGCAACTGTCGCAATGTCGCAAAAAATGTGCGACAGGAGCCTTAGAAAATGCGACAAGAACATTAGGGGTACTGTGGGCTTTCTAAATCTGGAAGAATTTAGTAAATATTCCAATTAGAAGCAAACTTATAGGCCGGTTTCAATAGCCTTCCCTGAGTATCCTTACAGCAATAATTATGCCCCTAAAACCCTCAGTATACACCAATGTAACAACAGTATTCTTACAAATTTTCTTGAAGCAACATACCCACAGAACCCCTGAGAATACATCAGTTTATTTAAAAGGAAGAGTTCTTGGAGCAATATGTACCCTGGAACCTTAAAGTAGGTACCACGCATAAGCGAGTCATAGCGGCGAAATCGCCGATCCTCAGAGAAAAAATGTCAATCTTTACAAGTCTCCAGAGGCCAGGAAAATTAATGTACAGAAATCTCAAACCCCTCAATAGAAAGATATGGATCTGCGCATTTGAAACATCACTGGTATCAAGTAGGTTGTACTTGCTATGCATGTGCAAATGGGTCTTCACTGGGGGTCACTTTGGGTCAAATTACAGGTTTTGTCACCTGTTTTCCTGCAGCTGATTTGACTCTCTGTCATATAAACTGGATTTCCCATTGCACCATACATTGCACATGAAATATACCAGCACCATTGATTAGGATACACATTAGGCTTCACTGTGGTCCCCGGGACGAACAAAAATTATTAAAAATTATTACTTTTGTAGCATTTAATAGAAAATATTAGGTTAAAAAACATATTATTATTGAAAAAAAATGTTCGTCCCGCCCCTCACACTGAAGTTTGAAATAGTTATTACAACCATGTGAAGAGAGCTAAGCAATCCTATGGATGGTGCAGTGGCAAAATTAAATCATAGTTATTTTTCTATACAAATCCTATATAGCATACTGGTAAGCTTAAAAAAAAGAAGTTAATTTCCATAAAAAATTATTATGGTATTGATGTTGACATGTCATGGGTAGTATGTGTTTCGAATTACAAGAGGATTGGACTGCTAGTTAGCGATCTATGGCACCATTTGTAGTATAGCATTTGTGACAAACATACATATTAGTGATCTTGCCATTTTTAAATGAATATATGAACATATTCTGAAGATATTTATGCAATGTCCATATATAGTTGATTGGGAAATATCTTTTTTCAATTGTGAATTGTCATCAAAATAAGTGTAATATCACTCTGAAATTGGCCCATTGGCTATTGAAAATGAAAGATGCTAAATGGCTGAAACTTTTATTTTTGGAAAATTCATATAAAATCAACTACTGAACGGACCTTAACATAGTTACCATCATTCTTCAGCATTCTTTATCAGCTTCCTAACCAGTATAACAATTTTGTTCAGGGAAGGGTTTCTTTAAACTATCCGTGGTACCTACTCTAAATTAATGTGTGCCTCGGATGTGCCCTCCCAAAATGCTTTGCTCCACAGATTTCTAGGTTTGCTCCAGCATATCACTGCATGCCCAGCCCTGATCATGCATGTCCATTGTCTCAGGGTTCTCCGCAGAAGAAAAAATGACACCGCAAAAGCCGGGAGTTCCTGAGATATTGAAGCGATTGACAAATATCAGTTTCGAAATTGGACATTATGTGTCAACATTGCTGGAAAATACAGATTTTTAGGGAAAATAGCTGGAAAATTCCTTAAAATTATCATAACTTCTGTCCTAAATGGAGTATCTGCACAATTCAAACGTCCATAGAGAGCTAAAACGACACCGGAGGCGTTTTTTATGCCATCTTACACCAGCGGCAGTGAAAAGTACGCAGTGTGGGGAGAACCCTGAATTGTCTTATTAGAGCACTCTGTTCCCCATAAAGGGTTACCCAGATTCCCCATAGTGATAATAGACACCATTAGTCAGTGCCGGGAGTCAGTGCTAATTACAAGGACCGTAAAACCTCGCGTAGTGGCAGGCTGTGTCTCACCAACATGGGCCAATGTTGTCGTCTATGGCCAGGTGCAATCTATGACCGGCTTGAAAGAAAACGGTTTATGTAGGGCAGATGTAACTATAAATTGAAATAAAATGAGTGATATAAAGTCTTTAAACACCCATTAACATTTTCCACCATTTATATTGGCATCTGCCCTAAATAAAGCGTGTTTTTTCCAAGCCGGTCGTAGATTGCACCCGGTCATTGATTGCACCCAGTCATAGACGACAACAATGGCCCGATCTCATGAGACACAGCCGGCAGCGGCTTGTACGAGTCAGAACCCAAGTGCGGCTTATAGGATCCTCCCAAGGCGAGGGTGAGGCTTATACGAAAGGTTTTTGCTAGAATACGACAGTATCAAATAAGCAATTTTCAGGCCCCATATGCGGCTTATACCGAGGTTGCAGGTTCCTTAGTAGGGGGCACCATTGCTTGATCTGGTAACTGGCGAGATAAGCTCTGATGCAGCTATTACAATGGGTACAGGCTGTTACATAATGCCCCCTAAGAATTCTGCAGTGAAGGCAGGGAGTTATTTCATTGGTTGATAATTCAACCAGCTACACGCCTAACGGGTTCTCCCAAGTTAGGGGTACGGCATATGCGAGAGTTTGGTTTGGAAGTGCAGGTTTTACGGTATGCGGTTGTGTTTGTACATGGCCTGCTGGAGCTGAGAGTCTACCTGTCACACCCACTCAGTGGTCACCACCAGGTGACATTATCAAACCTATAAGGGCAGCATAATGCTTTAATGTGCTATGTCCGTTGTCTTTATGATGCATGAATGCAGCCCTGCTGGGTCTACTCGCAAGAGCTGCATCATGCCAACCCTTTGATGATGTATCAACCCCATAGGGTCGGCATGATGCTTGAATGCAGCACTGGTGAGTTACTCGCCAGGGCTGCACTCATGCATCATGGTCATAATAGATTAACGCACTCTGTAGTAATTAAAGAGTTCAACCATAATCAGCAGCTGTCAAAGAAGGGTCCATAATTAAAGTTGGGTCAATGAGTCGCGATTTGATAACCATGTTATTAACTGTGTTATGAAACACACAATTAACGCCGCCTTCCGGTCGCAGTTATGGCAGCTAATTGGCCTCTCACGAAAATGAATGACACTCACGATAAATATAGTCGGTAAAAAGGACACCTTGTTTACGGAGCCTGGCATTGACCTTTTCGTACTTATGCAAGACATTTTGTTTAAAAATAAACCAAGCGTGAGTTTGACCGTGGTTTTGAAATCAATGATGCCTTTAGGGGATCGCCTTCAATGAGAGGTTCTGATGGGGGATCAATAAGAGGATCTGATGGAGGATGGGCCCCAGAGGTGGTGCTATAGCTCTCTAACTGGTGGGGACTTGTTCCCGCGGCCACTCTGTTTACACTGACACCATCAATCTCGTGACACCTTGATTACGCTCTCGTATTGTAGCCTGTTCCCCGGAAGCTATGGTGTGTGAGTGTCTGGTCACTGCCTAAGTCTCACGATAAATGGCGAGTACAGAACTAACATGGCCGCCCATACGGAGAAACCCGAGTCATCGCTATAGGGAGACTGCTGTGGCCAAGGTCTTAGCACCATGTGGTGCCAACAGCAGGGGAATAAATAGAGATCTCTCTTTGAACGTTGGGGCAAAAGCTGGCACAATTGGCAGATGATCCATTTTTCTGACAGAGCTCGGGTGTGGTATCTACTGCACGATACAGCCATAGCTAATGATAGGGATCGCTATCAGGCCATGACGGAAAAAAGAAAAGATTAATTGGCAATTAACAAGGGCAATGACAAGTACATGGGTATTGGGGACAAATACGTATCACTCTTGTTAGTTTCACAGAACTACCGGTACTATCCAGTGTATACAATTTGAATCTTGGGAAAACTGTATAAAGAAGCCTAAACCTTTTTCTTCTTTTAGATTATTTTGGCGTCACCAGCAACCAGCAATGTGACGTCATCACTTTGTGTGCTCTGCATGACGCCAATGGACAGCGGCGTACGTCATTCACACATATGCTTATATGACACATGGGTGAACAGACAAAAGCCGTTTGTATAGCAGCATGGACTGCTATTCGCTAACGGGGCCTGGCCCCACTGTCTGGCAGTATAAATAAACAAATAATCAATCAATATATTAAACGTACAAACTGTACTGAGGATATTAGCATAGTCACTGTTGACCACACTCGTCTACGACTCGTGATCAGCCTTAACTGTCGCTGAATACTGGAGTTTGGCTGTAGTTTAACGACGACTTAACTACGTGTTATGTATGTAGCAAAATTGCTGTTGCTATGGGTACGGCCATTTCTACCTTGGTGCTGCTAGAATTGGTGACACATTGTTGGTGTTGTTGGTATACGTCAAGGCTGCATTCTCTCCTACCGCTTCTATGTCATGTCTAAGTTGTTAAAGCTTTCTTTGTATTTGCTATGATTGCTATGAGTCAGCAATATTTGCTCCATGTAGAACGGTAGAGCGCCGGCCGTGAGCTGGCTGTCGGCGACCCCTGCTTCTACAACATAAGTACCGCCTAATGCTTGACCCTTTAAGGATGGATGTCGCTAAAATATGACGTTGGTCGTCGTGATGCACCACTGCAGCCCCGGTGAATAACTCCCTGGTGCTACATCGGTGCATCATGCCGACCCTTCGGGAGTGTCTCCATCCCGTAGGGTCGGTATGATGCTTGAATGCTGCACCGGCGAGTTCATGCATTCAGGCATCATGACGGCCAAGGGCATGATGAATTAATGCATCATACCGTCCTTAAAGGGTTTGTGGTTATACCCTTGTTCCTCATGTTACATGATGCTTGAATACAGCAATGGCGAGTTACTCACCAGGGCTGCATTCATGCATCATGACCACAGAGGGTATATTTCATCAATGCGCTAAGCAGTCGTTCAAGGGGTAAAAAAAGGCATTTTTCTTTTTTTTCTTTTGTTGCAGTCAAGAGACAGAAGCGGGCCATCAAAGAGGAGGATGAGATGTCTGAGGCCGGAGACGACCTTGGAGGAGAGGTGCTCGTAGACTATGAGCCCAATGCCGAGGACCTAATGCTTTCCCGTCTACCAGGTAGAGGCCCACTCCTTGCTCTCCTAGGCCCTGTCATTATGACAACTTGGATTACAATGGGTTTTTTTCTCATATAAAGAAAAAAAATTCATTAAAAAAAATTTCATGTTTTACCGGTAATACAAAATAATAAAAAAATTCCCCTGCCCTATGAGATTTTTTTTGTGGAAAATTTGACCAAATATTTTTTCATGCTTTTATTTTTGCCCTTGCCCTCTGGGGAATTTTGGTGCCCCGCTTCCCCTTTAAATAAAGTTTTAAAAAGAAATCTTGTCCACCACCCCCTTCTCCAAAATATTTGCTATAAAAGCCTGTAATCCAAGTTATCAAAACGAGATAGCCCTACCCCAGACATGCCAAGTGACCACAGCCATTTCCGCTGCTAATGTTAATACGAAGCGTGGGTATTGCCAGCCGTAGGAACCCCTTTTAAATTGCGGACAAAATAGAGGGCATGGAATCATGTAACGAATCAGGTTATTCCCATGGGATTTACAAGTGTATAAGTGAGTTTAAACCAGTACCGTAAAACCTTGCGTACAAGCCACCGCTAGTACGTGAGTGCGATAGACGGTGCGGCTTATAGGGTCGTGGTGCGGCTTATATGCACGGTTTTGCCACTATGGAACAGTACTGAAGTCACCATAATCAGATGGCTGCTGTGGCTTGTACGCGATGCCCAAAGTCGGGGTGCGGCTTATACACCAGTTAGCCTTGCACGTGAGGTTTTACGGTTGTCTATTGCTACAATTTTTGGCAGAGAAAACAACGATTTGTGGAATGGTGGAAATTAACAATGTTGGTAATGGTGTGACCTGGCATGTCTGCTACCCCTCCTACTACCCCTGCTTCAACACTGCTTCACAAATACCTTGAACCATTTAAGGCCATCAAAGTGATTTAATGTACTGTATATTATCATGATGCATGAATGCAGCATTGGCGAGTAAGTCACCAGGGCGTCATTCATGCATCATGCCGACCCTACAGGGTTGATACAGCTGGATAGATGTAAAAATAACAAATTAACAGCTTTGCGATAAAATTACCATATATTTGATATATGATACATCTACATTCGTCGGTATATAAGTAAAAAGAAATTCACATTTTCTAGTAGTTAGTCAATCTACAGACTACATGGAATCATGTACTGGATAGGTCAAAATCAGACCCACGTGCATGTCTAGGTTAGGCCACTCAAAAAACAAAAGTGGTTTCTCATCACCAAGGTCTGAGAAATCTGACGAGGGAGGCTTTTTTGTGGGGGTTTTTTGACTCGCAGGCCAGAATGTATAGGACAATTTACGGGTTTCTTTGGCCAATATTCACATTTTATTGGTTAAGAAATAATTGATCTTTAGAAGTGGGGAAAATGTAAGTTATTTCTATACGACTGCATTGCTGGCATTATTATCTTTAATTTGATACCAAATATGACCAATTTTATCCATAATAATGAGGTTTTTCATCAAAATTTGGCAAAAAAAAAAAAAAGTTTTCCCCAAAACCTGATTTTTAGGATGCGCGCGGTGATGAGAAACCAATTTATTTTTTTGAGTGGCCTTATACGTGAGCTACACGTTGAAATTTGGAGTTTATAGTAGCTGGTAACCATCGCAGCCTTCATATATAAATATTCAGTTTATTTTTAAGAAGTGCTCATCGATAGACAAATATCTGGCCCCCGAAAATTGGCCCGGTCTAAACTTTAAATGGGCGAGCTATCGTATTTTTTACTGTCAAAGTGCACTAAATCTATGTACCTCCCACTTTAGTTGGTTTGGAAGATGATAAGAGCTTACTGTCTGGTGCTTTCTCCCATTTGCTCCTGGAAGGTATATTTATGTTGCTTTATCAATGTAAATGATACCAAGAAATAACAATTTTATATTTTCAACATTAGGACCGAACAAAAGCAAAGCCAAGCAGTACAATGGAATCTGCTAGTGTCTTCTACATTTGGCAATTTTACAATTATTTATTTATTTCACCAGTTTTCAATTTATTAGGGTCATCTAATACCATGGCCGTGGCCACTGTTCATGAATTGACAGCATGAAATATGCTTTTGGGCCCAATTATGTTTGCTATTGCTTTCATTGTTATCAATATTTAGAAGCTGAAGAAAAAAAGACACCCTCGACATCCACTGCAGAGATTTGGCCCTCCTGTTCTCCTGACATGTTATGTATTATCTGTAATATCCATGACATCTCTACACAAAATCTACTCTGAAACTCCAAAGTGTCTTAATGTTTGTGGGCATTGTGGGTGGCTGTGTGTAGTGGGTGTATATATGTGTGGTCAGTCATGTAACTCGACAAAAAAAAAACTCCACAAAAAAAATTTAAAAAATGTATCTCGACAAAACTGATGTCATGTAACTTGACAAAACTAATGTAACTTGACAAAATTGATGTCATGTAACTTGACAAAACTGAAGTCATGTAACTTGACAAAACTGATGTCATGTAACTTGGCAAAACTGATGTCATGTAACTTTACAAAACTGATGTCATGTAACTTGACAAAACTGATGTCATGCAACTTGACAAAACTGAAGTCATGTAACTTGACAAAACTGATGTCATGCAACTGACAAAACTGATGTCATGTAACTTGACAGAACTGATGTCATGTAACTTGACAAAACTGATGTCATGCAACTTGACAAAACTGATGTCATGCAACTTGAGGGAAAGCCTTAAACCCTTTAAGCTTGAAGTTCATGATGAAAAACCGCCCGTACTGCATTTATGCATCATGCCGACCGGCAGGAGTGTATCAGCCCTGTAACATTGGCATGATGCATGAAAGATGGGGGACTCTAGAGGTGGAGTAGAGAGCCTCATGCCCCATGTCTCGTGTCGTTACAGGTGAAGACTTCGATCCCAGAAACCGCCAGTTTAGCGCCGAGGAGCTGAGACCGCAGCCTGTCATCAAAAAGTCACGCAAGGTAAATACAACATACCGTAAAACCCCGCCTATAAGCCGAAAGTGAGTTTAAAGGAAAAAATATATGAAATCATTTTAACATTTAAGAGAACCCCGCCTATAAGCCGAATGTGACTTTTGGGGTCTTAGGGATCCCCTGACCTCCTACCTGATCCTATCAAAAAAAGTATTTGAACAGATTTTGATCCTTGATTTACCACGTATACTTCACGTGAAAATGATATGTAAAGTCTTAAAATCTAGTAAAATTACTAACTAAGTTTATGTACTTTTCTACACGATTTTCTCAAGTATACTTTGACAAAACCCCGCCTATAAGCTGAATGTGACTTTTGAGGAAAAAAATCGGCTTATAGAAAATAAAAACGCCCAAAAAAAATTTGGCATATAGGCGGGATTTTACGGTAAATGCTATACTGGGATTGCAAGCTGAGGAACTGTTTATACATGTAGCTGAGATATCAGGCAGCCTGAGCAGACATCTAACAGTGTTGCCGAAATGACATCGGCACATCGGCTTTTGCCGATGTAGAATCGTAATGGCTGATGTAAACTCTTCAGACATCGGCCACAATGGCCGGCCATGACCATAGCTTTCCAACAGTAAACGAAATTTCTCAGATAGCCCTATTAGAAGCAAAGTTATGGCCATGACTCAGGTATATGTACAAGCCGCGGCAAAATTTTTTCCAATTTTAAATAAATGCATCTTTCCCTCACCAATTTTTTTAAACAATTCTCATCAGGGATATTCCCCAAAGTTGCTAACAGATGCAGCAGTGCACTGACTTGATGCTCGTTCTGTTACAGATCTTTGTCCCAGACGACTTGAAGGATGACAAGTACTGGGCTCGTCGTAAGAAGAACAACGTGGCGGCTCGCCGGTCCCGAGACGCCCGGCGCACGAAGGAGAACCAGATCGCCATGCGGGCCCTGTTCCTGGAGCGACAGTCGGAGACGCTGGCCGTAGAAGTCGAGAAGCTGACGCGGGATAACACTGAGCTGCGCCGCCGGCTGTCCAAGTACGAGCCGGACGTGGCCACCGAATGATGAGGTGTGGGCAGCGGACGTCACCCGGCCCACGACGGGGCCGACAGCCACCCAGCCCACACCGTGCTGCCGTTAATGTTGTCCTGCCTCTCTGGTATCCAAGTATTTTATCGTGCTCAGGACTTCTGTGCTACTCCGTCTTTGTCACATCATGCCCTCATTGTAACAGCACCCCCGACTCTATAGCGATAATTCCGGTGGCTCCATATACGCGGCCATGTTGGTTCTGTCCTCTGAATATCCCGCGACATTTAGCTTGGTACCAGACTCACACACACCATGTTATGCCAGGAACCAGCTGCGTTCTGAGAGCAGAACCAATCTCTCACGAGAGCTGCTGGTGACAGCCTGTACATGTTGATTACTGCAACAAGTTCCCTCCCTTTGATCGTTATAGGGACATGCACGCTACACACTAGACGCCATTTGTGTCTCTCGCTGTCTCTCGGTGACACGCAATATTGTAAACAGTAACCTGGAATAAATTATGTGCTGCCCTGACAAAGTATATCCAGGATATATCCGTATATCAGAACATTATCAGTTCATACCAGCAACACACAGAAACACACTGAACTCATGTATGGGTTATAACCTTTACTGTAGATGTCGCCACTGGGTACTTTGAAGATTGTCTCACTATCTATACTTAGATGAATAGATATATACAGGATTGATGTCAGGGTAATAGCTTACACCTTACTCCCAAACTTAACAGAGATGCCACTTTCCTACTTTTGCAGGAATTCCTACTTTTTGGATGCCATTTCTGTATTAAATCATGTATATTTACTACAGAAAATTGACCAAAATCTCAAGATTTCCTACTTTTTGTCAAGCAGTAAGCGGCATCCCTGGGTCCATAAAAACTTTAATACCAGTTCATCATCATTATTATCATTATTATTGTCATCACCATCATCAAATATCACGAGAATGTAGACAGGTTTGAGTGTAGAGTTACATGAAAGCAGCATTCATCATATTAGCACATGACACATGTTAAACACTCACTGCAGTAAACTAGCAGCAAGTATTCACATTAATATCTATTCCACGGCTGCTACCATTTCAACATGTTAACCCTTTAAGGACGGCCTAGTGCATAGTGCTCCTTGATCAGTGTGATGCCGGTGCTGCATTAATACATCATGCCAATCCTACAGGGTCGATTCCCTCCCGAAGGGTCGATATGATGCACCAACACAGCGCCAGAAGGTTAGGTCAAAAAAAAAGAGGTTTCTTTCAGGTCACCCGACCGACCCTATCTAAACAGGGCCGACCCTAGGTTGTTTTTTTTTGCAATTTTGAAGAATTTTCATACTTTTTTTGGGGTCAATTTTAGGTTAACAAAATTTGGGAAAAAAATCTCTCCATTTTTACACTAATTTTGGTCAATTTTAGAGGTGAAGTAAAAAAAAAGTTAAACAAAAAGCAAAAAACGACCAACCGACCCTAAAGTGTCTTCCCATGTTACCTGAAACAAAACTTTTTTTTATTTGGCCTCAGTCTCTGGCAGTGCATTGGTGCATCATGACGACAGTTGAACATGAGAGCTCAAGGCATCATGCTGTCCTTAAAGGTTTAATGTAACTCAGAGATGCCACTTTTCCTACTTTTACAGGAATTCCTACTTTTTGGATGCCATTTCTGTACTAAATTATGTACATTTACTACAGAAAATTGACCAAAATCTCAAGATTTCCTACTTTTTGTAGCAGTAAAGTGGCATCTGTGATGTTAAATGACTCAGATTATAAGTACAGTAAGCTTCATACAGACCCCTGTTGTGGGGTTACTAGTATTGTAGACTTGCCTTGATTCTTGTGGTTCAGGGGCACAGCCCACAACATATATATGTGTGTAGGGGGGGGGGGGGTACCCTTTAATGTTCGCCCTTTGGTGCACTAATAGTTCCCTAATGTTGGCATGACGTATGAGAACAAATAACTTACTTGTATCACATTGGTGTAATTCACGTACAGGGTCAGCATGCTGTATATAGGCTTAAGAGTGCCAATCCACAAGTTGACGCTCTAAGGACTCATGATGTACCAGTTTGTCGTCTTGCCACACTAGTGTATATTACTGCATTAGCCCTGCATGCATAGAGAAATATATTACTTGAATTCTGTAAATTTCCCTAGTAGTTAAGAATGAAATCTTTCTGAGGTAAATAATTGTTTGAGATTTTGGCCTTCTTGATATGATGTGTGTACTCAGAGATGCCACTTTTCTACTTTTGCAGGAATTCCTACTATTTTACTGGAATTTCTGTATTAAATAATTTTGAGTTCCTGCAGAAAGTTGACTAAAATTATAAGACTTCCTACATTTTGTCGACCAAGGTGTGGCATCTCTGGTACTACATATATGTACAATGCAATACAAAGGTCCATAACCATGGCATTATTCACTAGAGAGGTTTTGATGTAAATAGGCCTTTATCATGTAGCTTTAAGGGTAGTGAGTTTCTGTCCTACTGCTTGGACATGAGGCTGGTCCTTTAACATTGGCGCTATCCGTGCCTTGTAGACATTGCGGTGACACTTGTTAACTACTGCAAGCCCTACAGCATTAGACTCTGCAGCAGTGCAGTATAGACCAATGCGCCAAGAAAGGGTGACTATTTCAAGATGATGTTGTGTTAACATTAATTTCAGAAAAATGCACATACCATTGTCTATAATGCCTATATTTGCAACCATCTCATATCAGGAGATTCGCAGGACAGTTATTTTTCAAATAGTATACATTAAAATACAGGATTTTGAGGTTATATTCCTGGATTTGTTGGTCACGCTTCAGAAATGTTCAAAAACTTTATCAACAACTTTTTTGAAAAGTCACCTTTTCTTGCTGCATTGGTCTATAGTAAGGGCCTTGAAACATCCTGCCGTCCTTAAGGCTGGTCCTTTAACACTGGTAGCACACACGGTGTTCCTAGAGGCAGCATCACGCTAACACTGGCTGCTAAATGGCAGAAGGGACTATCGTAAAACCTCGCGTATAAGCTACCGTAAATTCCCGCATATAACCCGCACCTCGCGTATAACCCGCACCCCGACTTTGGGAGAGTCGTATAACCCACACCTGGCGTCTGAAAATCGCCATTGTGGTACTGTTCTATACTTTCAAAAACCCTCATATTACCCGCCCCTAGACTTTGAGAATAATGTATAACCCGCATTAGAGGTTTGGTTTGCGTATAACCCGCGGCTTATATGCGGGAATTTACGGTACCGTAAAACCTCGGCTATAAGCTGAATTTTATTTGGCGTTTTTATTTGCTATAAGCCGAATTTTAAGCCCCAAACTCCCATTCAGCTTATAGGCGAGGTTTTAATAATGTAGAAACATAGTGAAAACAAATTTCAAGCACTTTTGTTATAAGCCGAATTTTTACTCCCAAATTCACATTCGGCTTATAGCCAAGGTCGGCTTATAGCCAAGGTTTTACGGTGGTACGCTAATCAGATCGGCAGTGCAGCTTATAGGACCGGCCGAGCGTCGGGGTGGGCTTATACGAAATTTTTTGCCACTATGGTACAGCACTAAAATCGGCACATTCAGATCGCCAGTGTGGCTTAAAAGATTGGCCAGAACTTGGTGGGGTGCGGCTTATACGCCAGGTAGGCTTGTACGCAAGGTTTTACAGTAATAACACTACACATGTAGATTAAGACAGCTGCATATAATATATACAACGTGATATTCCTCCAGGAGCAGGTTTCTAACACAGTTCTTGTACATACACGGGTAGAACGGGTCCATTTCTGACACATGTTTATATACGTACAGACAGAGGTAGGGAGTTGTGGAGCGAGCGCTGGTGTTGCCGACTCCCTTTGCTACAAGCTGCTTTACCTTTTGCTAACACAGACTGAACTTGTATGTAGTAAACTAGCCCCACATGTAATAAATGTTATTGTACCAAACTGGTGTTTTATTGTGTTTCCTTCAGTTCACTTAGTGCTGAGTCTTTTGTTACCAGTGGGAGCACCTGGTAGATATGCACTGAAACTCGCTACGCTTTCGGTGCCAAGATCGCTTTGCCGAGTTGTCGCTTTATGGCACCAATCTCACACTCTGGAAGAGCCTCCAAAAGTGGCTCACTTTGTCTCAGAGACGTGATTGGTTGATTGGACGCCCAATCAGTGACCTTGTACCGTCAGTGTGACGTCACTGATTGGCTAGTTCCAAAGTTGCCCAAAATCAAAATGGCAGCCAACAGATTTTCAAGGCCATCTTAGACTGAGTTTCAGTCCCTCTAGCTGCAGGGTTGTCAACTTATGGAAGTGGAAAAGAGTGAGATTTTGCCAAATCGAAAAAGTGTTTGAAAATATCGGGGCGGAAAGCGCCACGGATCGCAAGCGCAGTGCTGTGACCAAACTAGGGGGGTTTGGGGGCATGTGGAAAAAGAACATTTGATTCCATTTTGATTATAAGACATGAGTTTTATTACAATCTAAAATACACAAGGTAGTACTGCATTCCGAATACTCGCATGACATGAGAGGTATGTTTTAAGTAATGAGAACTAATACAATTTGGAATAAAGTCCTACCATGCTGAAGAGATAGTTTCCTCCCACACCTAACCTTGAACCTTTGTGCTGTAACCTAATCTTCCAGCTTGACCATCCGTAGAGTACCGCTCAGTGTGTGTGTGTGCTTCTGTCTCTCTAAGGGAGCTACTCTTAGATCTTATATACTAATGTGTGGATAATTCCCACCAGACTCTGGGACAGTCCCAATTCCCGGGAATGTCCCATACTTTGGGACAGGCCCCGGGAAATTCCAATAACCTGGGACAGTCCCAACTGCCCGGGATTTCCAATACCCTGGGACAGGCCCCGGGAAAGTCCAATAACCCGGGACAGTCCCAAGTGCCCGGGATTCCCAACACCTTGGGACAGGCCCCGGGAAAGTCCCATCCCGGGTGCACTAAGATAATCTTAACTGCAATACTGTGCTTTATAATAGGTATTCTAGTTTGGACAATGTATTTGTATTGGGTCCTTATTGTGAAAGGGGATTAATATTGGTTTACCCCCTGACACCCCCAAGAAAATTTTGAAAATCTAGATGTGGAATGGTGCATTCTGGTGTATTGTGAGGCTGATATATACAGTTCTGTGTTTCAAAACTTAGGGCTTAAAAGATATTATAATGACAGTGAGAGGCAGGGACAGAAATTTCCGAGGAAAAATTTAAAATTGAGGGGCAAATGGTGCAATCTGATGAGTTTTGGGAATAAATTTGTAACTCTGCTTCTAGTTGGAGTATTTACAAAATTCTTTCAGTTCTGGAAAGCCCAGGATCCCAGGAATGTGTGAGATTGGTTTACACATGTGTGAGACCGTGAGAAAGGGTCCAAATGTGTGACTCTCACGGCAAATGCGTGAGAGTTGACAACCCTGTTAGCTGTTTTAAACTGTGAAATTAAATCCTCTCTTTTTGAATAAAGGTAGACGTGTGTCATATACATGCCCTCGTCATATTGAATTAGTGTGGGAGTACTTGTGAATATCCGTACCAGGATGTAGACAAAGCAATTCTACCGTATGGACGAGTGCAAGGTGACATCACATCGTCCAAAGTGGGAGCACAGGAACAAGTTTGACGCTGTAGGGCACGGTGTACTGGTAGATATAGATGTCGGGGGTCATCATGAAAACACGGCCCTTGTTCAGGATTCTTAATAATCAGTTTAAGTTGGCTAAGGTTCATTTGCTTTAAAAGCAGAGCTGCCATATCTCCTGTTTTAATCTGCACCACTCGTCGTGCCCTTATCAAAATTATAATAAAATATCGCCTTACCCTGGTAAATGCCATTTAATTTCACAGTTAATGGTACAAGATGCACCGTTCAATTATCGTTTAAAAGAATCTGTACGGTTATACGCAGAATGCTGGTTATCCATGGGATGCACATTTGAATTTATGGTACTAAAGTTAAAGGTGAAAGGAATTATTTCTCAGTTAAAACTGACTGGGAATTCTGCAATGCTGAGGCCGGAAAAACTTGCCAAGCTAACCACAGGAACTGCCTCAAATCCCCCTGGTTCGTCCACGAGACAGCAGGTGGCGTGTGTGCTGTCAACAACATCCACAACATCTGTTGACCTTGGTGAAGGTGCAAATACGTACACACGTGTACCACATACAACTAATTGACCCAGGGGACCCTGGGTCTCTGTGAGACGGTTTTCCCCCAGAAATTGTTGTTTGGTCAGCTGACTTTGCACATTCCCCCTACTTCTATTTTTGATTGTTTCTACACAAAAGAAAGCTGATGTGATTCTTTGGAACAATGTCTGTCTTCCTGTTTTGGTCAAAGTGTCCAGAAAAAAAAATTTCCCCATGAAAAAAGCTTTTCAAAAAATGTCAAAAACAACCTGAAAATGGAGTCTGTGTGAACTAATGCTGAAGATAGGCCAGTGACCTTGAATCCTGACTTTAAAAGAGGCACGTTCACACAGACTTCCTATACCTACAATGGTTAAGAGCAGGTGAGACGTTTTTATGAGACGCTTTTGAGCTGAAATTAAAGGTACACTGAGATATCAAAGGCCGTGGTTTGTCTGGCCTTGCCTACTATGGTACAGTCAACGGCCACCCCTCCAGTGCGGCCACCCCGCCATTAAGGCCATTTTTGGGAAGTCCCAATCGTTTTTCCCTTTATTTTAATGTAAAAAACTCCCCCTAATGCGGCCACCCCTCTAATACGGCCACCTCGCCCTGCGGCCACTCTTTTTACAGTCCAAAACGGTGGTGTCCTCCCTCCAATGCGGCCAGTTGAATTAAAAAGTAGCCTTTTATTACTTTTCAACTGCAAGTGTATACATACTCATAGATACTCCGCTAGTATGATGCCACAGTAGCAACTTCATTTTACACCCATGGACAGTTGTTTGTCATAATGCATGAATGCAGCCAGGGGTGAACAAATTCACGCATCATGCCAGTTCTAAGGGATTGATATAGGCTACTCCTGAAGGGTTGGCATGATGCAGCACTGACAAAAAATGACCAGGGCTTCATTCATGCTTAATGACAACCCAGGGAGCAACATATTAAAGCTGTGTGCGGCCTTTAAGGGTTAGGTTGGCTTTCTAACAGACAGGCGAGTACCTAGGTAGGTGTGTGTGTGGGAGCAAGCTTTCCCACAATCAGAACCGAGCTGCCGACTGCATGCCGCAGTCTAGCTTTCACACCCCTTTGTTATGCATTGTTGCGTAAGGATGGCGCTCTGTATTGCTTAAATTATCTTTGAAGGGTATGTTTGCATGTGGACTCCTCAGAGTAAGGCTACAGGTGGGCCTTAGTAGTAGGTTAGGGAGGGGTAGTTGAAATGGTGAATCAACATTTAATATACCACCCTATTTATATAACACTATTTCCCTAAACAGCAGAGGCAGTCCTAACATTAAACAAATCACATTATATCTACATATATGTAGTGGTATCTCACTATATGTATATGTATACTAGTATGGGGCACAATCTATGAAAAGGGACATGGGGCATTTCGCAGGGGGACACTATAAGGTACTTTCTACCAGTACATGTCACATGTTGTTTAGGATTGCCTCTCTCTATAGCGGCCACCTCGCTATTACGGCCACTTTTAGAAACTCCCAAGGGTGGCCGTAATCGAGGGAGTTGACTGTACTAGCCCAGGTGGGTAGGGCCAGGCAAATAAAAGAACACTTGCTATCCTTCGAAAAGAGTAGGGGACGTGCCCCGGTAGCGGTTTTCTCCCTCACCTCATAGATGCGGTCATTCATTTCATAGATTCGATCATCCATAGATGCAGTCACTGCTGTATTGGGCAAGCAGCATATAAATATCTGTCCTACTACTGCAAGGCAGACTACCACTATTTGTGGATGACTCCTTGCCAACTTGAGATGTCCCGTGAGGTACTTGATGTACGTCTGGACGTTAAACAAATCAATCAATCAATCAATCAGCGTGCAATTCACACATTTTAATTCTAAATGGCGCATTAAATGCTCGATATTGTGCGTCCATTGGCGCATAAGTTATCATGAATAAGCTTCCCAAGAATATTCTATGAAATTATGTACAGGGTGTAATATAGAAAATATATCATGCCATATACCATAAAGGATACTTAGGCCAAAAAAAAAAGTTTGTTTCCGGTAACACGACCTAAAAAAAAATTGAAAAAAGGGGGCCATGTTACCTGAAACAAAATCCCTCCACTTTTTTCTTTGGCCTAACTCCAGAAATATAGCACTATGGTCCACCCTGTTTCTCCCCCCTGAAGAATGACCAGACCTAGAATAGTCTTAGCCATGGTCTTAGCACCTGGGGCCATGGTCAATTCTTCAGGGTGGGGAGTAGTGGTGTTTTGACTTATGCGGACCTGCTTTTCTTTTTGATCCTCTTTCCGCATCTCCACCAAGCCCTGGGTCATTTGTGATTTAAATCACACAATCAATCTTTTAAGGGATGAGTTCATCAAGGTTTACCATTCCAGACGGGGGGGGGGGGGGGCGCAAAGAGAAGGGATGATATAGGGGAGGGGCAGAGGGGAAGGGAGGGACAGAGGAGGGAAGCTTGGGGGGGGGGGGGTAAAAGAGGTAGGGGCAGAGGGGAGGGAGAGACAGAAGAGAGGGAGGGGCAGAGGGGAGGGAGAGACAGAAGAGAGGGAGGGGCAGAGGGGAGGGAGAGACAGAAGAGAGGGAGGGGAGGGAGAGACAGAAGAGAGGGAGGGGCAGAGGGGAGGGAGAGACAGAAGAGAGGGAGGGGCAGAGGGGAGGGAGAGACAGAAGAGAGGGAGGGGCAGAGGGGAGCAGGGCTGAGGGGAGGGAGGAACAGCGGAAGGGAGGGAGGGAAGTAAATGGGAGAGTCAGAGAGAAGGTAGGGGCTACAGGGAGGGGGGGGGGGGGTAGAGGCCCCGGGGGGGGGGGCACTCCCTCAGTATTAGTGATTATGTGTGAACAAGATTCCAAGGGAAAGGGTATGTTTTGGACCCTGGGCAAGGGCCCGCAAGGGTCCTTGAAAAGGGGTGCTTTTTAGACAATTTTTGAGGAAAAGGGGTACATTTTCAGGTTGAAACTGTTAGATGGCACATTATTCCAGCTTTTTTTCAAAAGTAAAGACACATTTTTTAGGTATAGGGTAAGGGTAAGCCCATACTTTGGGGGGCCGTTTTTAAAAATCATGATATTATAAGGGTATTTCTCCTCGGTCCCCCTCAATTAGAGTTTGCATTTTTGCAGTTTCCAGTGAAAAGGGTGCTGTTTTGCTGAATTATCTCCCGCGATAAGGGTTCTAAATTTGAAGTGATTTTCACACATAGTTACTATAGAAAAGACAGGGAGTGCCCCCCCCCGGGGGGGGGGGTAGAGGAGAGGGACAGAGGGAATGGTACGGGCAGTAGGAAGGGGGAAGAACAAAGGGGAGGGAGGACAGAGGGAAGGCGACGTAGGGAAGCGCGGGACAGAAGGGAAAATAGATATAGAGGAAGGAAGGATAGAGGGAAGGGGGCAGAGGGGAGGGATGGAGGAACAGAAGGGAGGGACAGAGGAGAGGGCAGGGCAGAAGAGGGAAGGGACGGGGGCTGACAGGAGGGAAGGGAAGGATAGAGGGAGGGGGCGACAGGGGGGGAACAATAGGCGAGCGGACATAAAGGAAAGGAAAGACAGACAGGAGTGGATAGGAGGGAGCGATAGAGGGGAGAGAGGAACAGAGGGGGTGGGGCATAGGGACGGGAGAGACAGAACAGAAGGAGGGACAGAGGGGAGGTCCTGAGTGGAGGGTGGGACAGAGGGGAGGGAAGAAGAGATAGGATGATGGGGCGAAGGGGAAGGACAGGGAATGGGAGGGACAGAAGGGTCGCCTAGCTAACAAAAATATATGTTATTTCACTTCAAAATAATGTTTTAAACATTATATAACGTGTCATAGAGAAACGTTATATACCGTTGTACAACTTCTTTTTTGTTTAGTAGAGGCGGGGGGGGGGGGGGGCAGAGACAGCAGGAAGGGGGGGGGGGGAGGATAGAAAGAAGGGATGGACAGAGTGGAGATACAGAGGGGAGGGAGGGACAGGACAAAGGGAGGGGAAACAGAGGGGAGGTATTAACATAAGAGGGAGGGGACTGAGGGGAGGGAGGCAGAGAAGGTAGGGACAGAGTGGAGGTGTAGACAGACACACCGGATTTGGAGCTGTGTCTATGGGTTGTCTTATGGCTGTGTCTCACGACCTTGAGCCAATGTTTTTGTCTCTGACTGGGTGCCGTCTCTGACCAGGTGCCGTCTCTGACCTGGTGTCAGATAAAAGTGTATTTTAAATTCTAAACTATACTAATATATATAATGATTTGTAAAAACGTTATGGCATCTGTTATGTAATTATCATTAGCCTCCTGCTGTTGGGAGAACATATCTAGACTCCCAAAGTGACATCCGGTCAGAGACGGCACCCGGTCAGAGACGGCACCTGGTCAGAGACAGCACCTGGTCAGAGACAAAAACATTGGCTCAAGGTCGTGAGACACAGCCATATACCTGTGTCGTGATATGACGGAGCCCTGAGGAGACGCTGGAGGAGGAGGAGTAGGAGGGGGGGGGGCAGGTAGACCCGACACAGGCACCCACCCACCTGGCAGCCCTTAGGGAGTGTTCATTTATTAGTTACAGAGGGGGGGGGGGCGTAAAAGTTTCCGACCTCTCCTGAGGGGGGGGGGCATAAAAAATTAGACCCCTCTTGAGGGGGGGGGGTAAAAAATTAAGCCCCTTTTTAGCAAAAAAGCTGGCGCGTTACTATAGTTCGAAGGGGTGTGGACGAACAATTTTCGGCGCCTTTGCCGAGGGGGGGGGGGGCACGAAACGTTCCAAACGCTTTTGAGGGGGGGGGGGTGTAACATTTTTATGCCCCTCCGCGCGAAATCTCACTACATCCCCCCCCCCCCCTGTAATTAATAAATGAACACTCCCTTAGAGATGCAGCAGCACCGGACCCACATTACTGTGTAGTTTTTGTTGACTACGTGTGACACTGTGTACATGTGTGCCTCAGTCCAGGTCAGAATTCGGCGGGAACCTGTGCCAGACCGACCACTGGAAGCAGGAGGCCCCTGTCTGACCACCACAACACTGCGGGGTGAGTGTCTTAGTGTTCTGTACAGCAGTATAGGGAGGATAGCCTACATGGCATGGGAGGCGCCATTTTCTTTCTGTCCCCTGACTCAGAGCAGTGCATTGTGGGTAAATCTGTTATCAGCCACTGGTCACACCTAGGAACAATGGCCACAGATAACACTGATAAGACTGATGGGTGGCATCCCACCCCTATCTTAATCACCTTAATCACATCCCCATTGTCTCAGGTGTGAAGTGAGGGACTTAGCCTGATTGAGAGACAATGCATTAATTATACTCTGACTGACTGACATGTGGTCACCCACAGAGGTGTTAATGCTCTATTTCTCTAGGATTTGAAATATTCACATTGCTGTAAGCTTATCTAATTAAAGACCATATCATGGGGAAAACATTAATCTAATTTATACAGAATATAAACAGATAGTAAATGAGAGAGAACCCTCCAAAATAAACTACACAAAGGGGGAAAATGGAGGCTTGGCACACGACTACCTGAGCCTTCTGGAACATGCCTCTGGAACCAGCATAGGCTCTCCCCCGTATACCAGTATATATGTAACCTGGACACCCAGGTGTGTGGTAGTAAGGTGTGGGAGTCGGTGTATACATGTATACATGGTGTGTAATTGGTCTATAACTGGTTCGTGCCATGTGTGCGTGTGTAATAAATAAATAAATAAATGTATATATCCGGGGGGGGGGGGGCACTTCATATATTTTGTATACACAGGTGTGCGGCTGGGAAGGGCACTTTTTGAGCAAAATCCCCCTCACCAAGGGTCTGCTTTTCACCAAAATCCCCCTCACCAAGGGTCAATTTTCACCAAAATCCCCCTCACCAAGAGTCACTTTTCGGAGATTTCAACAAAATCCCCCCAAAAAGGGTCACATTTTGCCAAAATTCTTTGCCACAAGGGTCACTTTTGACTAAAATTCGTACACCAAGGTCGACTCCTCGGGGAAAATTGCTAAAACCTAGGCACTTTTGTCCAAAATCCCCCTCAGCAAGGGTCACTTTTGACCAAAATCCCCCTCAGCAAGGGTCACTTCCGACCGAAATCCCCCTCACCAAGGGTAAGGGTTGTTAAAGGGCCAGCCGCACACCTGTGTCAAAAAAGGTTTGAGTACCCCCCCCCGGGTATATATATAGGCCTATATATATACATGTCTATATATATATACTCCCATATCCACCCCCCGTGTTGATAAATAATGACCATTCCCTCGGGCGAATGAGCACCGGTATGTGTGGCACGTAAGGTTCTTTCTCTCTCTGACCCTATTTTATGAGGAATGACCTGCACTACATGTAGTATCCAGGGGTGTTGATGGCGAGCCAATCTTTGACGTGAAATGAATGTTAATCCTAAGCCAATAAAAAGGTTTGTTTCAGGTAACATGGAATGAAAACGTAGGGTCGGTAGGTCGAATTCTTTTTATTTTTATTTTTTTTTAACCAAAAAAGTACTAGCCGGCCTCTCTGAAGACCCAAAATTTGACCCAAAAAGGGTAAAAATACGAAAGTTTCTCCAAATTTGCATAAAAAAACCGTAGGGTCGGCCCTGTTTTGATAAGGTCGGTCGGGTGACCTGAAACAAACCTTCTTTTTTTTGGCCCTACCACTACATCTTTACCAGGGTATGGGATCTTTCACTTCCCACATTGCAGACACAGTTTGGTATGGGCTGCCGGTTGGGGGGGGGGGGGGGGGCACTCTATATATGTTAACACCTGTTGAGCGGCTGGAGCCTTGTTAGGCAAAAAAAAAGAAAAAAGAGTTGTGTTAAGGTTACATGGCCCAGAAAAAATAGGGTAGGTAGGTCGTTTTTTTTTTTTACCAAATCTTTTTTAATGATTTTTGAGACAAAATTCCTCCCATTTTCTTAAATTCAGTAAAAAAATATTTCATTAGAAAAAAAGTCTTTTTTTTTGTGGTAGAAAAAACAACTAAATGCCTTAAAAAACAATTAAATTTGGGTAGGGCCAAAAAAGTAGGGTCGTTAGGGATACCTGAACACACCCTTTGTTTTGATGACTTGGCCTTACTGGGGTGTTTTCGGGTTTGAGGTCTTTATATAGCCCATTGATGTATTATTTGGCGGTATACTGAATATGATGGGGGTTGACCCCTAAAAGCGACACGGCGACATGGGCATTTTGAGCATTAGTGACATGCGACATGGGAAATTTAAGAGCTAGTGACATGGGACATGGGAATTTCTTAAAATTGACATGACGATCTGGTTATTTCTTAAAATCGAGAGGGTGCCATGGTCATTTCTTTAAATCGACAGGGTGGCATGGGGACCCCCCCCCCCCGCCTCCCCATCTAGACCCCCAACATCACAATTTCATTGTATTTATCAGGCATCAAAGGCCTACTGCCTAAGGTGTGCATGATGCTTCAGTGTAATATATAACCCAGAGAAAGCGGTGTATCAAACCCCAGGATCAAACCCCATGAACCAAGCCATGTAGAGCAAGGCGCCTACCCAGTGGGCACAGAATTCTGTTTAACATTGAATCAACGTTTAATCAACATTGAATCAACATTCACAACCATTTATCAATGTTGATTCAAAGTTCAGTGCCCACTGGGTATGCCCTGCCACCTGAGGTAACCACCCCACATGGCTGTACACTGCACAGAGAGAAGAAACAGCGTCAAAAGGGAGTCCAGGTCGCCTCCAGAACGACTCCCCTCTTTGGGGAGTCCAGGTCGCCTAAGGTTGCCTAGATGACTCTCTGGCTGACCTAAGCAGTCTAGGGACAAGGCTAACCAAACCAAGTCACCATGACGCGGTTTTAACAGTGGCAGATGGTCGAGGGTCGCCCGTCCTTGGACACTTTGACGCGAGACTGTAAGGGGAGTCACCTGGGGGAGTCATATGACCCAGAGAGCTATATATGACTCCCCCAGGTGACTCCCTTAGATCAGCCAGAGAGTCACCTAGGCTCCCTTTAAGGCGACCTAATACTAATAGGCGATCTGGGCTCCCCTAGAGAGGGGAGTCATTCTGGGGGCAACCTGGACTCCCTTTTGACGCTGTTTCTTCTCTCTGTGTGAACATACATTTACTAGGCCTAGGCTATACATGTACTAGTATATAACACTTTAAGGAAGGGATAGTGCATTAATACATCATGCCTTGATCGTCATGATGCAGCCCTGGCGAGGACTTGCCAGTGCTCCATTCAAGCATCATGCTAACCCTGTGACGCTGAGACATTCCTGAAGGATCGGCATGATGCAAAAATGCAACACCAGCGAGTTACTCGCCGGGGCTGCATTGGTGCATCATGACGACAAATGTCATATTTTAACAACATGCCGTTTTTAAAGGGTTAAAGCACCATGCTGCAAGTTAATCGTTAAGTTACCGTCACGTCTGTACATATCCACGTGTAGGATAACACACACACACATGTATATATATATATATATATATATATATATATATATATATATATATATATATATATATATATATATATATTTATATATGCATGACGTAACTAAATACCACTGTTGCGTATGTTAGATCAATTTGGATATGTTCCGATATCATAAATATGAATATGAAATATGTGATTAATCCTTTAAGGACGGCATGTCGGTAAAAGGTGACTTTTATCGTCATTATGCACCAATGCAGCTATCGCAAGTAACACCGACTGTTCCAGAGTATACCAACGCTGTAGGGTCGGCATGATGCTTCACTTGAATGCAGCTCTGGGGAGTGACTCGTCAGGGTTGCATTCATTCATCATGACGACCAAGGGCATGATGCATTATGACACTACGCGGCCCTTAAATGGTTCAAAGGATAAATTGGGGCTGATTTCGTTTTTTGGCATAATTGTACATGTCGGTGTAAACAGTGCCTTAGAATGCCTCTGTTTGTGTTGTGTTTTATTACTAAGCAGCATATCACTTTAATGCACTATGCCATTTGTCGACATGATACATGAATACAGCCGCGGCTAGTAACTAGGAACTGCTGACCCCATATACGAGGGTGATGCACTCCTGAAGAGTCGATATATGATGCACCAATACGTTGGCGCTTCATTGGTGTATCATGAGTTTCATTGGAGCATCATGATTTAAGGATTTTGGTTTGATATCACAATCCGTCCGGCCAGGGTTATGGGAATTGCATCACCTGAGACAATGTTATGGATAATGATGAAGTAGTTATGTGGTTTTATATTGGTAAATGTGGATCGTTCACCCATAGTCACTTGGTGTGGCCGCAAAAGGTATGCGGACAGTCATGTCAGAGTTTAACTGCGGTAACTGCTTGTAGATGTCGCTTTTATGAGAGAGTAATAATGCAAATTTCATAGGAAGACCGAAGTACACCCCTCACCCTCCTCTGTCTGCAATATTCTTCCTTTTCTACCATCTCCCCATGTCCTGTCTCTGTCTCTGTCTCTTTTCTCTATCTCTGTCTATCCCTCTTTCCCTCTCCCTCCTTCCCTTGTTCTGTCTCTCTATCCCTCTGTCTATGTCTCACTCTCAGACTCACGCTATGTGTGTGTCTCTCTCTCTCTGTCTCTCTCTCCACTTCGCTCTCCCCCTCTCTCTCCCCCCCCCTCTGTCTCTCTCTGTCTCTGTCTCTCCACTTCGCTCTCCCCTCTCTCTCTCTCTCTCTCTCTCTCTCTCTCTCTCTCTCTCTCTGAGGTTGCGTTGGTAGACTTCCTTATAAGTGTGACAATAAATAACCTAACACCACATTTGGCTGAAAGAACAACAGAAATGCCCTGACTGTTCACTATATATTACGTATACAGCCCTGTATATGGATAGCAGCCTAGATCTCCTACTGTGAGTGTAAGTCATATATGGATATTAGTATATTATTAGTAGCTGTAGAAATATTGTAAGCTTTGGACATGGTGATTATCCTCGTCTGGCGCTTTGGCAAATTACTATGCCCTTGGCTTATAACACATATAGGCCTACTACTTACTTGTGACCTTGTACCATATCTAGCACATTTGAGAATTATTTCCATCCTTTGTTATCTTAATGACAGCAGTCGGTATCTTACCCCAGACCCCCCCCCCCACCCCTCTGCCTCTCCTTCTGATGCTTTAATGCATCATGATGTATCTCTGTCTAGAGACAAGTAACTCGCCAGTGCTGCATCCATGCATCATGCCAACCCTTCGGCAGTTTACCAACTCTGTATGCTAAGCATGATACTTGAATATGCAGCCCTGGCAAGTTACCCTGCCTCGAGGGCTGTATTCATGCATCGTGACGATACCACATCTTAAAGCTGTATGCGGCCCTTAAAGGGTTAAACCTGTGGCACTGTAGATCACCTTGACACGGTGAGATGGGCGTGATAACGGCTTTAACCCTTTAAGGATAGATGTCGTGAAAAGATGATATTTGCCAGCATGATGCACCAATGCAGCCCCGGCCAGTAACTCGCTGGTGCTACATTGTTGCATCATGCCGACCCTTCGGGAGTGTCTCAACCCCGTAGGGTCGGCATGATGCTTGAATGCAGCACTGGCGGCTGCATTCATGCATCATGACGACCAAGGGCATGAAACATTAAGGCATTATGTCGTCCTAAAGAGTTAAAGTGGCGGTGTGTGTCTATAGATGTTAGTGGACCTTAGTGTTAGCTGTATAATCTGTGGCGTAACTCCTAACAGAGCTGGATACCTCAACGTGCAGTAAGGCCATACCGAGGTAGGAGGTGGATGTACTCTCTCTATCAGGAGGAACGCATAGGACACTTCTACCGTCGTCACCATGCAGGTTTACACTGTGTGAGTACCAAGGATACAGTATTCCCGACCTGAAATATATACTCTCTATGTCTGTCTCTTTCGGCCTCTCTCCTTTCTTTCCCCCTCTCTGTCTATCTCTGTCTCTGTTTATTTATCTCTGTCTCTGTCTGTCTGTCTCTCCTCTCCCCTCTCTTCCCCCCCTCTCTGTCTCTGTCTGTCTCTGTTTGTCTGTCTGTCTGTCTCTGTCTGCCTCTGTCTCTCCCTTCTGTCTGTCTCTGTCTCTGTCTGTCTCACCCCCTCTCCCCCCTCTCCCCCTCTCTCTTTCTGTCTCTCTCTCTGTCTCTCTCGCTCTCCTCTCTCTCTATAACCTCTCTGTCTGTCTGTCTGTCTCTGTGTCTGTCTGTCTCTCTCTGTCCCAGCTAACAAAACTCGTAGTAAATGGCATCTTTTCTACATAATTCTGTGATGAGTGATGACATCATTTAATGATGTCGGTTTTGGTCACCAAGATGTCTTATATGCAAATGGTTTTTACATGGTTCCTGGCATGTTTTTTTCATGTATGTATTTTACATCAAAATATTTACATAAAAAAGACATGCTCAACAGTGATACCTTTTAACGTAACAATAGTGACATATATATGACCAGCTGTAAAGATGTCTAAAACATATAGATTTGGACATATCAGAAAAACGTTGTAGGGGTGACATTTATACCAGTTTTGACTATACCCTGCCACAGTAGTGATTGTAAATCTGCTAGCATAGTTAGGATACCTCTGAGAGACATTATAGACATCATAAAATAATGTCTATTTTATGTCAATATCTGACATGTCCATAGGCACTCTGTACATGAAGTTAGTAACACCTGGTCTGTCAAAGACATGTGCAGGCATTTTCCAGTTCCATAAACACACATTTATCTTAGCCAAAAGGCCCAGATGTGATATTAGCCCAAAGCCAGTATTTTGACTTATACCATTTCAAAGTACACAGAAAAGGTGTCCCCGCATCTACCTTGGTTTTCCAGCCATAATTCATCAATTCATTGAAACACAAGTAACACCACATATATTTCATAAGAAATTTTGTCCAAATTTGTCCCTTATTGCAATGTACACATTTGATGTGATCCAACTTGCAATCAAGGATCAGGGAATGCTGAATAAAATGTCAGTGCAATGAAAGATGATACCCCTAGTGTTAGAGCTCAGAACCATAATAGGATATAGTTATGTCGACTAATAGATGTCATCTTCACAAGATTTAATGATATCACAATCTTGTCAGAAGATGACATCTATAAGTCTACATAACTATATCCTATTATGGTTCTGAGCTCTAACACTATCCCAGCTAGCAAAACTCATGTAAATTACATTATTTTTACATCATTTTCAGATTGGTCGTGACATCATTGGATGATGTCAATTGTCGTTCCCAAGATGTCACATACGCAAGAAGTTTTTACATGTCCCTTTGCATGGGTATTTTACATAAGTATATTTACATAAAAAAATACATATCAACGATATGTTTGAACTTAATAATAATGATGTATATAATTGACCAGCTGTAGGCCTAAAACATGTCTGAAACGTATAAATTTAGACATGTCAAAAAGATGTGATATGGAGATATGTACATGACATGTTGCAGGGATGACATTTATACCAGTTCTGCGTATACCCCCCTCCGAGTAGTGATTATAAATCAGATAGGATATTTAGGATAACTCTGAGAGATTGTAGACATCATATAGTTATGTCCATTTTATGTCAATGTATGACATGTACACAGGCACTCTGCATAGGAAGCAAACACCTGTTCTGTGAAAGACACTTTGCAGGCATTTTCCATTCCATACAGACACATTTATCCTAGCCAGGAGGCCCAGATGTGATATCAGCCCAAAGCCAGAATTTCTTCTTATACAATTTGAAAAGACACAGAAAAGGTGTCCCATTATGTGCCTTGGCTGTCCAACTATAATTCACCAAGTCACCGTAACACAAGTAACACATTAAATGTTACTGAAGAAATTTAGTCCAATTTTGTCTCTTATTGCAGTATGTAGAATTGATTTCATCCAACTTTTAATCAAGAATGGGGGAATGCTGATCAAAATGTGATCACATTGCAAAATGAGACGCCTAGTGTTGGAGCTCAGAACTATGATAGGATATAGTAATGTCGACTTATAGATGTCATATTCTGATAAGATTGTGATGTCATAAATATGTTATATTGGAATAAATCCATACTCCTATTATTTGACGTCACAATCTTGTCAGAATATGACCTATTACAGTTCTGTACTCCAACACTAGGGGTCTCATTTTGCAAGGCTGTCACATTTTGATCAGCATTCAGTCATTCTTCATTGAAAAGTTGGATCAAATAATTGTATAAACTACAATGAGGGACAAGGTCGGACTAAATTTCCTCTGTGATATATAAGGTGTCACTTGTGTTACAGTGACTAGTTGAAATATTGTTGGATAACCAAGGCACATGGGTGGACACCTTTTCTGTGTTCTTTGAGATTGTATAAGAAGAAATTCTGGTTTTGGGCTGATATCACATCTGGGCCTCCTGGCTAGGATAAATGCATCTGTAAGGAATGGAAAATGCCTGCAAAGTGTTTTTCACAGAGCAAGTGTTTGTTTCCTATGCAGAGTGCCCATGGACATGTCATACATTGACATAAAATGGACATAACTATATGATGTCTACAATCTCCCTCAGAGGTATCCTAATTATCCTATCTGATTTATAATCACTACTGGGGAGGGGGTATACTCAAAACTGGTATAAATGTCATCCCTAGAACATGCTTGTAGATATCTCCATATCACATCTTTTTGACGTGTCTATATTTACATGTTTTAGACATCTTTTACAGCTAGTCACATATATGCCATTATTGTTTAGTCCAAAGGTATCACTGATAAATATGTCTCTTTTATATGAATATGTTTATATAAAATACACATAAATATTGTTAAATCAAGAACCCATGCAAGGGGACACGTAAAAACTTCTTGCGTATGTGACATCTTGGGAACGAAAAATGATATCATGAAATTACTAGTTATTTTTATGTAAGGTGCTAGCTGGGATAGCGGTTTTATCTTTCAATGCTTTGAGATTTTGTGCAGCATTCCCTCATTCTTGGTTACAAGTTGGAGGAAATTAATTCTATTAACTGCAATGAACCACAAGGTTGGGCTAGATTTCTTCTGTAATATATGTGGTGTTGGTTGGGTCACAATGAAATGATAAATTGTGGCTGGACAACCAAGGAAGATGGTGGGACCCCTTTTCTGTGTCTTTTGAAATTGTATAAGTCAAAATACTGGCTTTGGGCTAATATCACATCTGGGCCTATTAGCTAAGATAAATGTGTGTTTATGGAACTGGAAAATGCCTGCAAAATGTTATTGACAGACCAGGTGTTACCATCTTCCTGTACAGAGTGACAATAGACATGTCATGAGTTGACATAAAATAGACATCATTTTATGATGTCTAAAATGTCTCTCAGAGATATCCTAATTATGCTAGCTGATTACAATCACTAATGTGGACGGGGATAGTCAAAACTGGTATAAATGTCACCCCTACAACATACTCCCCTGATATCCTGTAGATATCTTTATATCATGTCTTTCTGATATGTGTAAATTTATATGTTTTAGACATCTTTTACAGCTGATCATATGTCACTATTGTTACGTCAAAATGTATCACTGATTAGTATGTCTTTTTCATGTAAGTATTTTGATGTAAAATACACACAAATATTCTCACATGAGAAACCCACACTAAAAAACACATAAAAACCATTTGCATATAAGACATCTTGGTAAGCAAAACCGACGTAAAAAAATTATATGCGAGTTTTACGTAAGGTGTTAGCTGGGGTCGTTCTCTCTCTGTCTGTCTCTCTCTATATATATTATGTATATATGTATGTACCTATCTATCTACCGATCTATCTATTTATCTTTGTCTCTCTCCATATACATATTGTACATTTATCTGTCGATCTATCTATCCATCTATATCTATCTATCTATCTATCTATCTATCTATCTTTCTATCTATCTATCTATCTATCTATCTATCTATCTATCTATATATCTATCTATATATCTATCTATTTATATCTATATATAAATAGTGCATATATATATATTTAACCAATAATGTATGAATATCACCGAACGCAGGGTGTGTATACTTGAATAACGAACCGAGGTGCGTAGCACCAAGGTTTGTTATTCATGAATACACACCCTAAGTTCGGTGATATTCATATATTATTAGGTTTATTATACGATATTTCCATTCAAATGTCTTTATTTACCTTATATTCGTCCTAATTTCGCCATTTTGAAGGATTATTGACTGAATATCACTCGTACAGCAGTAGCGCCATGTTGTTTTGAGCTCCCAACAACCCTGCTCGCTGATTGGTGGAGCGGGGTGACGTCATATCCTCAATCTCCAACACTGAGTTCAACATAGAATTTGTGAGGGGGCCAGCTTGGGGCTATGTTATATACTAACCAGCGTTTCCCTCCGCATTCACCACAGCCGGATAGGCATGGCAGCTAGCGTCTCCGCCTCACACACCAAGGGTACCTGGATCGATCCTGGGTGGAAACGAACCTTTTTCAAAATGCCTATTTCTATGTGAAAAAAAATCCCTAGAATTATTTTAACGAAAGGCTAAGTAAAGTCCAACTTCTACCTTTATAGTAAAAAAGAAATTAGAAAAAAATTTGGATTTTCAAAGAAACTATACCAAAAAATGCATTTTCTTCTGTAACTCGGTAAATAATGGTCCGCCTGTAGACTCCTGTAGAGAGAGAGAGAGAGAGAGAGAGAGAGAGAGAGAGAGACAGACACAGAGACAGACCCAGACACAGCGAGAGAGAGAGAGAGAGAGAGAGAGAGAGAGAGAGAAACAGACAGACACAGACAGACAGAGACAGAGAGACAGAGAGACAGAGACAGAGATACAGAGAGACACAGAGAGGCGGACAGAGTCAGACACTGAGAGGCAGAGAGATGTACGTTAGCATGGGGAACATTCACAAATGACGTCACCCTTTTTTGGGTCATTTTCAGGGGCACTTATGTATGACAGTACAGTGAATTTAATTATTCATAAAAGTACATACTAAAACCTGAATAGCGTCTAAACTCCCCTCACTGATATCTGGCTCTGACTCACCAAAGTGATGCAGGTTCAAATGGTGATGAATTTGACTTGATGACATATTTGAACGATGAATGTACTTGACCGGCAACCTCCAAACAGCCCCACATCTGTTTTACATGTCCTTGATACTAGTAATCCTTGTTACATAGTTGCATAGCGTATAGTGTCATATAGGTCACTTTCTGCCCTGTGTGACGATGGCCAATTAATTGCCATTCCAGTTTGTCACATCAGTTTTAATATACCGTAAAACCTTGTGTATAAGCCATGGCTAGTACATGAATCAGATCGCTGGTGTGGCTTATAGGATCGGCCCAGAGTTGGGGTGTGGCTTATACGCAAGTTTTAACCACTGTAGTACAGTGCTAAAAGTCACCATAATCACATCGCCAATGCGGCTTATAGGATCAGCCTAAAGTCGGGGTGTGGCGTATACGCAAGTTAGGCTTATACGTGAGGTTTTACAGTGCACAATATCAGGAGATATTGTATTATTATTATCCTAATTATCCTAATTAGTCATTTCCTTTGATTTTCACCGCTCTATATTGTTGCATGGTTTATTCATAATTATGTCTCAACTTAAAAAGGTGATGTCACACAGACCTTGACATCCCTGACCCCCATGTCACTTTTCCTCACTAAACACGAATACCCCCCCCCCCCCACCCCCTTAAATTCAAAAGAAGGAGGGCAGGATCATGACCTCCTGGATCCCCTCCCCTGGATCCGCCCCTGGCCTACAACAGGTGCACCATAATATTATCCACAGAGTACACAGATAACCTAAAAGCTCCAGTCCTTAGTCTGTAGTGGCTATCTCAGGTTAGTCACAAGGACATTGGTCAGGCATGACCAAGTGCTATTCAAGAATGACTGAGGCATAACAACATATGACTATTGCCTTACTCAAAAGGACTTAAAATGGAGTAGACTAAGGTAAATTGGTCAGCCAGACCAACCTGATGATATTAACTAACCAGTAGGCTGGTCGTATTGGGAGCCAAAAAATGACCAACTTGGTTAGGGTATAGTGATTGAGAGATTGGTCGTATATAGAGAGTCAAAGAATAGCAGAGTATTCAGGTCCTTATTGTTGGGCTTGTACTAGCAATGAAGGCCTGTCACTTATATAGTCCAGGTGTACCTTTAGGCCAAATTAAAAAAAGTTTTGTTTCAGGTAACACGGGAAGAAACTCTAGGGTCGGTAGGTCGGATTTTTTTTTTTTTAAACTTATTTTTTTACTTCCCTTCTAAAATTGACCCAAAAAAGTGTAGAAATGGAAAGATTTTTTCCCAAAATTTTGTAAACCTAAAATTGACCCCAAAAAAGTCTAAAAATATAAAAATTTCTTCAAAATTGCACAAAAAAGATAGGGTTTAGATAGGGTCGGTCGGGTGACCTGAAACAAACCTCTTTTTTTTGGCCTTAATATAATGGTGCTGAATAAGCCCTGTGTAGTGGTGACAGTGTATGGTAAGAGAAGGCATGGGAGATGTGGGATATTTGGGATATTTGGGACCACTCTCAGACCACAGCTTTTAACAAGACCTCAGCTTGGGGAGTGAGTGGGGGCTATAGGTTACTATGGGAAGGTGTGCAACCAAAAGTCCAAGATCATCTTTGCACGTCCCAGTAGACTCTACAACGAGGTAGTGTCCACAACGGTCCTTGGGGTATGCATTAGCACCATCCATTGCATGTTGTGAACACTACCGTAAAACCTCGCGTATAAGCCGCTCCCCGACTTTGGGGCGATCCTATAAGCCGCACCAGCGATCTGAATAGGGTGGCTTTAGTACAGTACTATAGGAGCAAATACTCGTGTATAAGCCGCACCTGGACTCTGTGCCGATCCTATAAGCAGCACCAGCGATCTGATTCGCGTACTAGCCGCGGCTTATACGCGAGGTTTTACGGTACCTCGTTGTAGAGTCTATTGGGAGGTCACTGAGATGACCGTGGTTTTTTGGTTGTACACCTTCTGATAGTCACTCATAGCCTACTTACTCACCAAGCTGAGGTCTTGTTACAACCTGTGATCTGACCCGTGCCTCCGGAGACCCAGCCCCAGGTACCGTGAGTAGTATAGTATGTATCGGAACGGGACTATAGTTAAGTACTGTTTATTACTCAATCGACCTGCAGCCAATCAGAGGCCTCCATTTGGTCACGTGACCGGAAGTGACGTCATATGACCTACTTATGGACCGGAAGTGACGTCATATGACCTACTTAGGGGACCGGAAGTGACGTCATATGACCTAATTTAGGATCACGTGACCGGAAGTGACCTGATGAGTCACGTGACCGGAAGTGACGTCACATGACCTAATGGCCAACCGGAAGTGAGTGACCTCATTGAGGATCACGTGACCGGAAGTGACCTGATTGATCACGTGACCGGAAGAAGAAGTGACGTCACGCGACTTAATGAAGAGATGAGCGTCTTTAAGGGGTCACGCGCTTTAAAATGTGATATCTTTTTTTTTGGAGGAGGAGGAGGAGGAGGAGGAGGAGGAGGAGAAGGAGAGGAGGAGGAGGCGAGTCTCTTATTTTTTTCGGTAAACTAATAAAAAACACTACGATATAAGTTTTTTTTTTTTTTCATTTTTTATTGTTTTACGAGCGACTGGAAGTGACTTATTGAACTAGGTAGAAGCGTTCTTTAGAGTGTATAAGGGGGGGGGGGGGAGGGGAGGGGAGGGGAGGGAAGGGGAGGGGGGCCCCTTTAAGATGCATGGGGAGGGGGGCGCTTTTAGGATGCATGGGGCGGGTGGGGGGGGAGGGGGGGAGGGGGGAGGGGGGCACTCTAGGGGGGTGGGGGGGCACTCTAAGGGGCGTTTGTCTCTTTTAAGAAAAAAAGAAAAGAAAAAGATTTCAATCGAGAGACACGCTTCTTCCTCTCGAGAGGAAGAAGCGTGTCTCTTCATTTTTTTTTGTTTATCACGTGCCTCGATGAGGCGATCAGCTGCGACTGGAGGAAGTGACACTTTAAGAGGGCGCGCGTCTTAATTGTTATGATATTTTTTTTTACTTACTAATAAAGAAGACGTATGAAAATAAAACACAACAATTCACATGTCCGTCGTTCTCGTTGTTTCTTGCTTGATAAAGTCAAGTAATATCGCGATGCCGAGGTCAAACTTTCCCATGTCCTCAGTCAACACTCGAAGGAGTTCAAAAGGTGTACCGCCGGCACCGTCAGCTTCATCTTGCCACATTTTCAACACTCGGAAGGCCCACTCAGCGGGACTTCCTCCGTATTCGCATTCTTCAGCGATCTTATCTAACCTCTCAGGCGACAATTTTAAATGGTCCCCCACCTCTTTCCACCTGCTACCTAGACGTCTGCCGAGGGTGCCCAAGTGCTTATGCATCGCGCGCGAGTCGGGGTTTTCGAAATCCAACCCCTGTCTGTGGAGAAGGGACATCCACTGAGCCAACAGTTCCACGCGTCTAATGCGGGTGAAGACGCGACCAAGCTCTCCCCATCTATGACGATGCGGGGTTTCACCCCACCAGACTCGGAACATCGCCGTACACAGCTCCTCCGGTGTCTTGACACTGCGCTCTACTAGAGCATCCATACGGGCGGCGGTAACTTTTAAGCTACTGCCCAACTCTCTCCAACAGCCGCTCAACTCTTTACCTAGTTGACGAAGCAAGGCGTCGCTATAGGCTAACCGCCGCTGTCCTACCTCTCTGTTCTCCCCATCGGTCTGCCTCGCGCGTCTCACGTCGTCAAGCCGCATTAACTTTTTTTCAGGTGGACAAGGCGGTGAAGGCGAGCTTGAAAGTGGAATAGCTTGAGCCATCTCGTCTCGTCGGCGGCGGCGGCGGCGGCGGCGGCGGCGGCGGCGGCGGCGGCGGCGGCGGCGGTGGCGGCGGTGGTGGTGGTAGTAGACGTTACTGTGGTCAGAGACGATATGGTTTTTTTCCAACAGAAATCAGAGCTTTTATACAGAGGGAGTTTAATCCCATTTCCAACAGCACTCCAGCTGTCTAGCGACCTGTCCGCATGACGCTTTTTCAGCCGCTCCGCTCCTTAAGAGCTTAGATGACGAGGGGTATGTCATCGCTATCCGTGGAGACCAGCTGAAAACGGTGTTTCTTCCTCATCCATAGCCTTACCTCCTACCCCCTACCTGAGGACGTCTCCCTCCCTCTGACATTCATTGTAACAAACGTCAGAGGTCAGGTGAAAATCGGATTTTTTTCATGCACAGCCTTAGTCAGCTGTCACCCCTCCCTATTGAACTAGCCGGCCGCCGCCTGGCCGGCCCGGTCTACTCACCACGGCAGGAGGTGGTGATTTTTTTTTGTCTTACACTTAAGTCGCTCACCACATGCACACGCCTCTACTCACAGACAGACACGTTCGTCTTAGGGGGGGGGGTCCTGCTTCACGCCACACGCCTCCTGTAGTTTTTTTTGTATACACACTCTAAGCTCATCACCGTTAATCCTTTATACAGCTAACGCGCGCTGAATTGCTGAACAGGGTGGTAAGTGGCTTAGCTCATGACAGTGGATCCCTCAAAAAAAAAGAGGGGAAAGGGATCCAGCTGAAAACGTCATACCTTATGTCTTTGTGAATGGCCGCCGGTCAGTCGACGGCAGCAACCGCTTAATCCTTTATACAGCTAATGCGCGTTGAATTGCTGAACAGGGTGGTAAGCGGCTTAGCTCATGACAGTCGATCTCTCAAAAGGGGGGAAAGGGATCCAGCTGAAAACGTCATGCCTTATGTCTTTTGTTTCTCTTTGTGAATGGCCGCCGGCCAGCCGGCGGCAGCTGAACAGGGTCAGTAAGTAGCTTAGCTCTAGAAGCGAGAAGGCGTATATAAGGGGCCTGGAAACCTCCATTCACTCACTCATTCTTTTGCTGCTCTCTACAGTCACCACCATGAGCAAAAGACAACACCTAGCACCGTCCAAGAACAAGAAGACTACGCGGAACAGCGCTCGTTTAGCGTCAGTGCCTCCTCTTGCTACTGAAAATGAGACTACCGCCGCAGCCGCTTGGTCTTATCACCCTCCCGCTGTAGCGAGCGCTCGCGGCAGTAGTAGTAGTAGCAGTAGTAGTAGCAGTAGTAGTACTAGTAGTAGTAGTAGTAGTAGTGGTAGTAGTACTACTGGTAGTAGTCGTCGTGCTAGCGACGTTGTTACACTCGCGACGGTACACGTTGCTGCTAAGCGCGCTGCCGCTGCTACTGCCGCCCTGCCTGCTGGTGATCCTCGTGCTGCGGCTGCTGCGGCTGCTGCTGCTGCTGCACCTGCTACCGCTGCGCCTGCTACGGCTGCGCCTGCTGAGGCTGCTGCGCCTGCTACTGTTGCGTCTGCTGCTGCTGCTGCTGCTTCTGCTGCACCTGCTGCTACCGCTACTACTACTGACGACAACGCTCCTGGCACAGCGCAGTACTGGCAACCGGGTTTTTACCTCCCCACTACTGTTGATGACTTTGATGACCTGCCGCACGTTGCACAGCCCCTCTCCTCCACCACTACATCGACCGACGCCCTCGACGCCGCTCGCGCTGAGAGTGACAGCTATTCGGACACTCAGCCCCTAAACCGAGAAGAAGAGGAGGAGGAGGAGGAGCAGCAGCAACAGGGTGAGACAGAGAACGACGCTGACGACGAGGCGTACGAAGAACCCGAAGGGAAAGGGGTGGGCGGTACGTTTTTTGGCTCCCCTCTTCGACCTTTTGACCTCACTTCCACTAGTAGCGCCCCGTCCGGTCCGTGGCGACTGCCCTCACCGCCACCTTACGAGGGCGGCGGCGCTTCATCTTCTACCGCTACACTCAGCACCGACGGCGTGTGGCTGCTCTGTTCCAACAACGAGGCCTCGGATACCACCAGCGCTGACGCTGCTCCTGCTATCGGTTCTGCTGCTGATTCAGCTCACGCTGATGGTGTTACTCATCCTGCGGGTGTGAAACGTTCTAAGGTGAGTTCCAGAACAACAAGGCCTAGTAAGAAGAGAAAAATACAAGAAAAAGAACGAGATGGACAAGAAGAAGCAGAGAAAACCTTCTCCCGTCTTCTCGGGTTAGAGTTCTGCTTAGACGGAGCTTTGACGCTGGAGATCTGGGAGGACGTGGCTAGACTGTCTAGGAGGCCGCGCTACACAAAAGACGGCCAGGTGAAAGAGGCGTCTCTGACCAGAAGCAAGCGAGTGCACTTCACGGCCGACGCGCTGCGCGAGCTAATAGCACGCATCGCCGATATCCGCGCAGTGGTGCGCATACGCGACACAGCGGCCGCGCAAGGAAGACCTAATCACACCCCCTGGTTCGCAGTGCTGGATGAGGAGGGCGAAGTGTACGCAGCTGTGAGCTACTACAGCGGTAAGAACCTCGTCCACGTGCGCAAGTACGAAGGTCCTGACAAAAAACCCACACAGCAGGGGGTGACGCTGTCCGCCAGAGCGCTCAAAGAGTTGGATGACAAAACAGAGATCATTCTGAAATATCTCGGCATAGATTCGGAATGAGAGACGCTCAACGCTCACGCGCGCACACACACACACAGCGTTTGACGTACGCTGTATGAGACAGACAGACGGATACACAGACAGCAGACAGAAAGATAGATAGATAGACAATAGATTGATAGATAGATAGATAGACAGATAGATTGATAGATAGATAGATAGTTAGACGGCTAAGTAGTTGGTAACTGAGTGAAAAAAACATGACACAGTACGTATGCGAAAAGTGTTTCAAAATGTTTAAAAGACCGTACAACCACGAGAGACACGTAGAAAATTGTAGAGTAGTACCTAAGTTTTGCCCTCTATGCGGCGAAGGCGATTGCCGAAAGATCGCCTGTTGACGCGAATCTCTGGACGGGGTGACCGTCCCTCCGCGCATATGTGCTGTACCGAACGGGGAGGAAACGTTCACGGCGAATTGGCCTGCGATACAAACGGGCGTCAGGATGCACGGGACTCGCGTGAGTGTAACAAACTTCAGGCTACCAACCGGCGAGTTGAGTGACGCTGTAGATACTATGCGTCGCATTCACTTGACACAAAGATTCAGATACAAAGTGGGTTTCTCGGTAGGCTTACTCTTACAACACAGAGAAGACAAGAGCAAACTGCGCTACTTTCACGCCTCCCAGAACAACGCAACTCTCATACAACCGCTCCCTACTATAACTAATTCAGAAACTTTGGAAGAGCTCCTCTCAAAGATGGAAAACACCGTCGCTTGCGAGGAAGTACGGAAACTTTGCGACGCTGACACCAAGTGGCACGTTCTTTTTCCTACCAATTTGAACATTTGCGTTTACATGGGACCGGGGGAATTCCCCATAGGCGGTAGGATCACTCAGGCCGGTCGAGTTGGAAAGAGAAGCGGCGTGTTAGATTTTCCCAACAAGGACAACCTCTGCATCTTCCGCTGCATTTCCTTTCACTTATACAACACCAGCAAGCGCGCTTCAGATTTGTTACGTCAGTTCTGTCCCGCTGCCACACCTGAATCCTTTCCGGGTCTGAACATCCGCGACTTACCCGCGTTAGAGAACTTGTTTGACGTACAAATAGCGGTTTACACCGCGTCGCGTCAAGTGCCGGGGCGGAAGTTGAGAAGACGCGTTACTCTGATCAGACCGCCTTCCAGAACTCTGGCCGCCCGAGGTAAAGTCAACCTACACCTGACGGCGAAAGGCGGTTTGCACGTCTCTCTCGTCACGGACTTCAACGCGTACGCGGGCATATACGAATGTTGCAAGTGTAAGGCGGCGTTCACCACCGAGTTCTTGCTGAAGAGACACAGGAACCAGCTTTCCTCTTGCCGACAAGTCAAGTTGCGCTACGTAGGTGGCATCTACCAAAATTCGAGAACGATTTTCGAAGCGCTAGCAGACTTCTCCATTTTTCCCCCCGACGGACATTCCGGAATCTACCCTTACAAGATCGCCTTCGATTTCGAGGCTTTCTTCAGACCGTGCAAAGAACCGTCGACGGAACACGTGTCCCTACTGTGGGATCACGTCCCTTTGTCGGCTAGCGTCGCATCCGACTTTCCGGGGTGGGAGGGGCCCGTCTGCTTCGTCAGAGAATCCGACGCAGATTCCGACCCCTTGTTGGACCGAGTTTTAAATCACATAAACGAGAACGCCAAAGTCATCGGGGAAGCTGTGCTAGAACTTTACCGACCGACCTTAGCGAAGTTAGATGCGGCGATAGGTGAAGCTCTCCTGCTGGAGGAGGCGACGTTCACCCCTTCTCCAGGCGGCTTCGCTGCGGCTCAGACCAGACACCCGTTAGTTCAACTGAAGAAGCGTCTTCTGAGATACATCCGTGAAGCTCCAGTCGTGGGCTTGAACTCGGGGCGTTACGACTTGAACCTGATCAAAATACGCCTTCACTCGTTCTTCGCCTCCGGAGACCGAAGAAACCAAGAATTCAGCGTCATAAAGAGAAGCAATCAATACTTGGCGGTTTACACACAGCACACGGTTTTCTTGGACGTAGTCAACTATTTGGCACCCGGTTACAACTACGCGACCTATTTGCGAGCTTTCACCAGGAACGAAGAGAAAGGTCACTTTCCTTACGAATGGATGACGTCTACCAGGAAACTGGCAAACAGAACGCTGCCACCGAGATCGGCTTTCGACAGCGAGCTGACGGGCGTCAAAATGTCCGAATCCGACTACGCCGCATGTCAGAAAGTTTGGTCCGACGAGAAGATGCAAACTATGGAAGACTACTTGATCCACTACAACAACAAAGACGTCAAACCTTTCATAGAAGCTCAGAAAAATCCCGCTAAATTTTTCCAAGATCGCGGCATTGACATGTTGAAAGACGGAGTTTCTCTCGCCGGTTTGACTTTACGGTTCCTCTTCCAAAACCTAGAAGACGCGTTCACAACGTTCCCCCAGTTCGACGCCGTCCTCCACGCTCTGATCAAAGAAAATCTAGTCGGCGGTCCTTCCATCATCTTCCATAGATTTCACGAGAAGGGCGTCACGCGGATAAGGGAGCACAAGTACGGCGAAGAAGCGAGACCGTGCCAACACATCCTAGGACTAGACGCTAACTCTCTGTACTTGCGCTGCATGAGCGAAGCGCACTGCACGGGCTATTACGCGGTGAGACGGCCCAAGACCGAGTTCAAGCCCGAAATTAGGCAAAGAAACTCTCACAGCGCTTTGGAGTGGTTACGCTTCGTAGAGCACGACCGCGACGTGAAACTGCGCCACGCTTTGAACGGCGGCGAGATGGTTGTAGGCTGTCGGAGAATTCGCGTGGACGGGTTTCACGCGGCCTCTAATACGGTTTTCCAGTTTCACGGGTGTTGGTTCCACGCTCACGAGTGCATACCGTCGCACCGATATCAGTGCGCTTCACTGAGAGAGGAGAGACGCGACAGAACGACCAGAGTAAGCGCTTACTTGAAAGCGCTAGGTCACAAGCTGGTCGTCGTGTGGGAGTGCGAATGGCGAGAGATGAAGCGTCGAGATGAGCGGGTCAAGGCCTCCCAACAACGCTGGAAGGTTGACGCTTTGAAAGTGTCTCGAAACGCGATAAGCGAGAGCGACATCCTTTCCGCTGTGAAAGAGGAGAAAATGTTCGGTTTAGTTCAAGTGGACATCACTACGCCGCCTCACCTACGAGACTACTTCGAAGAAATGACCCCTGTTTTCAAGAACGCGACCGTTTCAAAATCGGACATAGGACCTCACATGTCAGACTTTGCGCAGGAAGAAAAGCTGTTGAACACGCCTCAGAGATGTCTGATAGGGAGTTACCACGGAAAAAATATTCTCTTGGGAACGCCGCTTCTCAAGTGGTATTTAGAGCACGGTTTGATAGTCACCAAAGTGCAGCTGGTGGTAGAATACCTACCTAAACGCTCCTTTGCCGGTTTCGCGGACGAAGTAACGGCGGCGCGAAGACGTGGCGACGTGAACGAGAACGAGAAAATTCTGTCAGACTGTTACAAGTTAATGGGAAACGCTATGTACGGTAAAACAATCTGCAACAAAGAAAAACACACGGCGGTGAGATACACTGACAGTCGGAAGTTCGAACTATTGGCCAATTCGTGGCGCTTCAAAAAGGCGTCCGAGTTGAGTTCCGATCTGTTTGAAGTCGAACTACAACCGAAAACAGTCAAGAACAACCTCCCTATTCAAATAGGGTTCATGGTATACCAGTACGCGAAGTTGAAAATGTTAGAGTTCACATACGACTTCTTGGATAGATTCGTCGATCGGCGCGATTATGCCCTTTGTCAAATGGACACCGACAGTCTTTACATGGCTCTCAGCGGTGACACGTTGGATGACCTAGTCAAACCTCGCCTGAGAGAGACGTACTTCAGAGAGAAACGAAAGTGGCTTCCGACAGCGGTGTGCGACGATCACTTAGAGCTTTTTGTGAAGACAAAAACGGAAAGAGTGCGAGAATGGTGTCCGCCGCCCGGCGGATGTTGTGAGAGACGGTACCTTCACGATCTGAGAACTTCGGGGCTTATGAAAGCGGAGTGGGAAGGTGACGGGATCCTAAGTCTCAACCCTAAGACTTACATTTGCTACGATCGAGTCAGCGACACCGGTGAAAGAAAATCCAAAAAATGGAGTGCAAAAGGCGTACAGAAGAAACAAAACCCTCAGGAACCAGACGACTTCTTGGATGTTCTTCGCCAACGAAAAACTCTCATTGCTGTAAATAGAAACTTCAAAGTGGTGCGAAACAAAATGGTCACCTACACCATAGAGAAAGACGGCGTGCGCTACTTGTATTATAAGCGTCGCGTGCATTCTGACGGTGTGACAACGAGTCCTTTAGAGATATGAAAAAAAATAATAAGCGTGTGCATCTTTTCAAAAATAGTGTTTATCAAGATTGAAAAAAAAAGAAATAGAAAAAAAAAAAATATATTGTTGTGTTTTTATTTTCATACGTCTTCTTTTACTAGTAAGTCGCGCAGTCTCTTAAAGCGTCACTCATGTGACGACGTCGCTTCCAGTCACGTGATCCTAAAGACCCTCACTTCCTAAACAAAAAACTTCTTCTTCCGCTCACGTGATCAATCAGGTCACTTCCGGTCACGTGATCCTCAATGAGGTCACTCACTTCCGGTCGGCCATTAGGTCATGTGACGTCACTTCCGCTCACGTGACTCATCAGGTCACTTCCGGTCACGTGATCCTAAATTAGGTCATATGACGTCACTTCCGGTCCCCTAAGTAGGTCAGTAGGTTACCCAGAATGCACCACTAATCCCCTAAGTAGGTCACTTCCGGTCACGTGACCAAATGGTGGCCTCTGATTGGCTGCAGGGTTACCCAGAATGCACCACTAATCCCCTAAGTAGGTCACTTCCGGTCACGTGACCAAATGGAGGCCTCTGATTGGCTGCATGTCGATTGAGTAATAAACAGTACTTAACTATAGTCCCCGTTCCGATACATACTATACTACTACCGTGGTCTGTGTGTGTGTGTGGGGGGGGGGGGGGGGGTCAGTTATTCTGTGTGTGTGTGGGGGGGGGGGGGAGGGGGTCAGTCATTCTGTGTACAAACATAAAAAAAGCACAAACATTGCGGAATGTAGGTTATTGTTGTAGAAAGGCTGCCCACAGGATATGGCACAAAGGATTAACCCATTTCTACACGGTGTAGGAATGCAGCCCGGGCCAGTGCCGCATCCTACCTCCGGGTCTACACTGGTATTCTTTGCCTCCCTACACAGAGAAAATTATCAGAGTCATAATAACTCCCTTGTACGGGTTAAACTTGGTTTAAATCTTTTACAAGCTCATTTGACTCTACTAATGTAAGGTGCCAATCCCTAGTTGACTCTTTTATCACTATTGACTCCCTTGAACTGCAGAGTTAAGTTGGGGTTAACTCTTTCAGTAGCAGAGTCAAACTCACATTGACTCTTCACAAGAGTCAGAGTGAGTGTGACTCTTATGTGTTTATTTTGTGATTACCACCAGGTGGTGCCACCTGCGAAATAGCTGGGTGTTGACACTAGATGGCAACAGTATATATTATAGAGAGAATTCCCTCCTTTTCTCAACTGCAATTAGGACAAATGTGTCAATAAGTTGATGAATGTATAAGAAGGACCATTGACTCTTCCAGAGGGGAGAGTCAATGGTAGTTTAACTCTCCACTTTAAAGGAGTCGACCCCGCTTTGACTCTGATTTAAAAGGGTGTCAAACAGGATTTGACTCCTTGTACAGCAGAGTCGAATATGCTTTAATTCCATTCCAGAAGAGAGTCAAAAACAGTTTGACTCTCTTACCTATTAAAGAGAGTCAAAAAGAGAGTCATTCTGGCGATAGAGTTTCAACCCTGCTAAAAGAGTTAAGATGACTCTGATAGTTTTCTCTGTGTATATACGACCAATCTCTCAGTAACTATAGTTCCTAACCAAGTTAGTCATTTTTGGCTCCCTATATGACCAACTTTAATAGGTGAGTTAATTGTATGGTCAGGTTGGGCAGTACTGACCAGCTCACCTTAGTCTTTCCATTTTAGGCTAAGTCATTTTGAGTAAGGTATTAGTCATATGCTGTTTTGCCTCAGCCATTCTTAAATAGGGGTTGGTCATGCCTGACTAATGTCCCTATGTCCAACCTGGGATAGCCACTACAGACTAAGGGCCGGAGCCTTTAGATTATCTGGGTACAGAGTCCCCATGTTCCCTGTCAATTTTAAGAAATGCCCATATCGTACCATATTCCGTGAGTTTGTGAGGCTTTATTTGACTCGGGAAAGGGTTGGGTGGAATAATTACTACAAAAATAGTATACTGCTGCCACCTAGCGGCAGAAATCTACAGCACAATGTACTGTAAATGTACAGCAACATTGCTCGAGACCCAAATTACCAGTACATAATGCTGTAATTATACAGCAAATAGTGCTGTAATACCAACTACAGCAAAAACCCACCACCCCCCTGTAGATTTCCGCCACTAGGTGGTAGCAGTAGACTATTTCTGTATTAATTATTCGACCAAACCCTTTCTCGGGTCAAATAAAACCTCACAAACTCTATAGACATCGTAGAATAAAAATGGATGAGAGAGACTGAATGCAGTTATCATTAAGTGTATTGATATTTGCATAATTGTGTTGAATAATACCAAAAAACAGGAAAAGTATAGAATAGACACCACATTGGTGGGAAAAGTTAAATACTTTAGTGCCCAGACTGGGGAAATGCTGGTATCAAATACGGTTCAGCTGTATTGAAGCAGGATTAAACCATTACATTGTGCAGTGTGTATTATCCTAGCTGAGATTGAACTATTATGCAGGAAAGTACTCTCCATGTATGCGTATTAATTGATATAAATTGATGAGAACAACAATACGAAACCTACAGTAGAAGTTGCTGTAACTTTACAGCACCCAGTTGCTGTACATCTACAGCAAAATCTACTGGAACAAAAGTTGCCAGCAACTTTTGCTATAGATGTACAGTAGAAGTTGCTGTAAATTTACAGTAGAAGTTGCTGTAAATTTACAGTAGAAGTTGCTGTAAATTTACAGCAAGTCAGTTGCTGTACACCTACAGCAAAATCTACTGGAACAGAAGTTGCCAGCAACTTTTGCTGTAGGTGTACAGTACTTACTTCTTACAGTGTAGTGGAGCCCCAGGACAGTCATTTGTAGAAGCACTATGGTACATTCATTCTACGGAGGCCCACAAGAGCCACACATTTACAAACCCTTTTTTTTCAGCAACTATCTACATATATTTGTAACCAAGACTGATCAATGGCTGTGTGTCACTAAATTGATACAAGTTGAAATCCTATGACTGGCGCACCTCTATGGCCGGTGTAACCCTTTGACCAGCAGAACTGAATACAGCTTATTTACATAGAAATGTAATAACTTCAGGCTGTGTCTCATGAGATTTGGCCAATGTGAACGTCTTTGACTGGGTGCCATCTTTGACCTCCTGACAGAAAAAGTTATATATGGAGATATGACCACCACCATTTTCTTTATTTCATCCCTTACATATCAAAGAATAAATTAGTTTTTCTTAAATCTTTTTTTTATGGTGGCCGGTCAAAGATGGCACCTGGTCAAAGATGGCACCTGGTGAAAGATGGCACCCAGTCAAAGATGGCACCCGGTCAGAGACGTTCACATTGGCCCAATCTCATGAGACACAGCCTTCATATGGTCCATCCCAATTACCTCGTCAGGGCTGCATTCATGCATCATAATGTTCCCAAAATAGCAGACAGGAAACTATATAAGATACAGATGAAATTTTTTTTGTCCTAGAAAGCATAGTGAAAAATATCTTCTCAACCAATTATTTTTCTTAATTACACTAACCTGACGCTGGGCCCGAATTTGGGCACCCTGGTGTGCTGTTCATAGAGGTGCGCCAGTCATGGAGCTGCGCTGGTTATAGCGTTTCAATTTGTATAGATCTGGTGAGACACAACCTTTTACAACATACCACCACCAGCTTTCCTACTGGCCATAGTGAGAAATCGTGCAGACAGCGTTTGTCTGCCCCAGAATACTGCATGCTGGGAATGACTTAGCATATCGCAAATATCTCCAGGCTGTGTCTCACGAAATCGAGCCAAGTTGATAGTCTATGACCAGATGCAATCTATGACTGCATGCAATCTATGACCGGGTGCAATCTATGACCGGCTTGGAAAAAAACCCACTTTATTTAGGGCAGATGAAGATATAAATGGTGGAAAATGTTAATGGGTGTTTTAAGACTTTATATCACTCATTTTATTTCAATTTCTATCTACATCTGCCCTAAATAAACCGTTTTCTTTCAAGCCAGTCATAGATTGCACCCGGTCATAGATTGCACCCGGTCATAGATTGCAAGTGGTCATAGACTTTCAACTTGTCCCAACTTCGTGAGACACAGCCTCCAACTCTGAATCCAAGGTAGAATGATAGGGCCTACTTAGGGAGTGATCATTTTTTAACAACGGGGGGGGGGGGGGTGGTGGTGGGTTTGGGGGGGGGGGCAAAAAAATTTGGACCCCTTGACCGGGGGTGGGGGGGCAGAAAAATTTGGACCCCTCTTGGGGGGGGGGTCAAAATAATTTGACCTGTTTTGAGCCAAAAAGCCCGCGCGTTACCATGCTTCAAAGGGCCCGTGCGCGAGCCGATTTTCGGCCGTAAGGGGGGGGGGGTAAAAAAACCACCCTCCGCTGTTGTTAAAAAATGATCACTCCCTTAGGGCGCGGTGCATCACTGGGTAGCGACCTGTTTTCTTAGTAGCTGTAATCCTTCTTACCGCAGGTGAGGCAGGAGGTGTGACGTCACCATGGAGACGTGGGCACGTGACCTGTTGTTCAGCCCGCGGCCGCTGTCGCTGGCGGCGCTGCGGGCGAGTCACCCGGCCCTCCCAGTACTGGTCAAGGTACTGGAGGACGGATCCAAGACCCGGGGACTGTGTCCTGGACAGGTTTGATTTGATTCTATTCTATTTGTTAAAGCTGGGCAGTCAGGGAATAAGTTCAGCATTTTCCATACATAATAAATAACAATTCCACCAGAGGGCAGCAGGGGACCATGAGCATTGTCCAGCTACAACATATTCACCCTATCTTGTGCCTGTAACAGCTGAGCTCCCAGCCCTTAAGAGCCCTCTTGTGAATGAAAACTGAACTATTTCCAAAAGTACTTTTGGCCCCACTTCAACCATGATGGTCAAGCTTTAAACTGGTACAGACAGCATCTTGGGTAAAGAAGCGCTGGTTTCCGTTGTTCACCAGTTGGGCTGAACAGGTACATAATGCCCAGTGGTTAACATTGCAATATCAAGTGCATAAAACATTGTACATAAAACATTGTACCTGGTACCCTCCATAGCATATATTATTGGCATGTGGGGACCAACTGTCCAAGTTACTATAGACCCCTGCATCAAAAAATGTGACTCTTTCATAATAAAGTTGTGTTTATCTCGGTTTTACCAGAATCCTCATAATATTGTCCATAATGGCTATATTTAAAAACATGTCATATCAAAAGATTCACAGGACAACTATCTTTCAAAAAGTGCATATTAGAATGCAGAATTTTGAGGTTGTATTTATGTTTTAGTCGTCAATCTTCAATGTTAAAAAACATTATCAACAACTTTTCTGAAAAGTCACCCCTTCTTGCTGCGCCCATTTTACCTCTAATCTGAAAAGCCTGAGTATACTGTGTAATGTATTCCATAAAAGAGGCTGAAATTGCCTATGTATACTGCATAACTGAAAATGTGTACCGGTAATTCATGATAGTTATAGGAACAGAGTACATGTATAGTCACCTGAAATTGTGAAAACATAAAACGGTACAACATTATGCATAGGCTGAAATGCCTCTCTGTATTGGTATATTATATATAATTTGAATTATTTATGTGAAATGTATGGCTGCAAAGCCCAAAAATATTGTGCATGGTATATTGATTGGTTTATAAACGACTACTATACACTGTATGATGAATGACTTAATCATGAATGATGCAATAACACCAGAATCCCATAAAGGCATAATATTGAGGCCGCATTCCTCATTCAGGAATCTATTATTGACTCTATGGATTATACCACTGTTGAGATGTCACTCTACCATTGTGAAGTATCAGTATTGATGTTATGTAACACATTATGCTTGTACCATCTCATTGACATGTACTGTGTTTAGAAAATCATCTTATGAAATAAACCCTTTACAAACTCAAAAAAAAGCCCACACTGAAAAAGTTAACTTGTCTTCAGATTCGTTAAAGTGACTATCATAAAATAAATGAGTCAAAGGTTGTCTCACCTATCAGGTTACCATCCCACAAATAGAATCTGGAGCTGGCAAATGTACATGTCTGGTTTTGGGCTGGCACATGCCAAGTGGGTCTTCTATCTCCAGCTAGAAGACCCGCTTCCTTGTTATCGAGTTTTTGACTCTTTTATTCTATGACCGTCACTTGGAAAAGTCCGGAGACAAGTTTCCTTTTTGAGTACACCCTGTATTCTTAATCAATTTCCAGGCCTATCCTCTAGATGTAAGTTGGTAAGATTGCTGCATATATCGGGGGCTCTGCCTCCGCTACCCCATTTAAAAAGACACTGTAACAGAACTATAACCGAACCCATTTACCTCTGAATGGATGATTAAGACTAAAGAAAGGGATCTTCAGACTTGCAGACTAACAGTGACGCTGTCTAAAGAAAAGGGGGAATCTTTAAGAAAATGGGTTTTCAAGATTACAGGTGAAATGGGTGGGATCTAGTCACTTGGGCAGTTCATCCCTTGTTGCATATTATTGATATCAGCGATAATAATCATTTCCACTATAGAGGACTCTAACAATAACTTGAGGCTTATTCAAACACAGTGAGGAACTTTGTACTCATTTTGAGTTGCTTTGCTTGCAGATATTGATCTTCCATATGTGGATAAATCAAGAGCGCATCATCGGCCAGAACAGCCGGGGAGCCACAGTCAGCATACCCGTCAACTGCAGCCAGCGGTTTCAGCTGCAGGACGCCACCGAGCCTGACGCTGGTAGGTACATCTCTATATAGCAGTTTGAGACCAAAAACAAAAAAGAAAAGGCTGTGTCTCATGAGATCGGGCCAATGTCAACATCATTGACCGGGTGCCATCTTTGTCCTCCTGATATAAAACGGTTTATTTAGGACAGGCAAAGTTATATATGGAGATATAACCACTGCAATATCTCTTTATTTTATCCATTAGTCTACATATCAAAGAAGAAATATATTTTTCTTAAATCTTTTTTTTATATGGTGGCCGGTCAAAGATGGCATCCGGTCAAAGATGGCACCCGGCCAAAGACGTTCGCATTGGCCCGATCTCATGAGACACAGCCAAAAGCGTTTCAGGCAACATAGTCCAAAAATTTGAACTACACAATTTTCTTTTTCAGCAACTATCTACATAAATGTATACAGCAAGAGTAGTTTTGAATAACAAAATTGACCGGGAAATCCTATAAATGTTAAACTACTACTGGTACAGAAAACAAAAAAAGTTGTATTTTGATATATTATCTTCATTATACATTGATTTCATTATATTGATATACAACCAACAAATGTACATATGCTGATGATGTCAAGGAAACCCGGTATTCTCTTCTCTCATGAAATTTATGTTAATGAAAACTTTGATCGAAGAGTGACTGAAGGGATAAATGTAACTGAACTTTAAAACCTGGCTATTAAAGGTTAAATAATTTCTAAAAAAGAATAAATAAAAAAAAAAATTAATAATCAAAATGCACCCCTACCACCAGGTTTGTTGATCCCCAGTCTCCTAAAGGCCCACAAGCTGCCTCTAGAGGTGCAGGTGTCGGAGGGGGATGCTGCTGCCGGCGCGTCTCCCGGTGCCGGCGCATCACCTGGTAATGATAACGGCTCCAGTTTTACCTGGGACTCATTTGGCAAAATGACCCTCGTGTCTACGCATAAGATCACTTACGGGCTGGCATCTGTCCTCACCACAGGTGAGTCGCTTAATTTGTCTCTATGTATCTTGGTTTTGAAACAAATACAGGCATAATATTGCTCAAATAGATGTTCAGTATGAATAAAATGAATTCAATCAACTATGTAGCTAGACTTCTCATTTCAGATTTGCTGGTAAGCTCCCTACATTTTTAATAAGAAATTTCCCCTTGCAAGGTGATGAATATTGGCATTTAAAAAAAGCATGCTTTTTAGGATGGACTTTTCTTTCTTTTGGAAACAGGAATTATGTTTATATTCACAGTATAAATCTATCTATACACATGTTTTTCAAGAGCAAGTATTAAATCAGTTTTGCTATTTATCAGAACTGTTGACCTGTACTGACCTGTTGTCCCACCTTACAGGAGAGGCCCAGGTGTGTCAGCTGTTCCCCCATTACCTGTACTGACCCGTTGTCTCACCTTACGGGAGAGGCCCAGGTGTGTCAGCTGTTCCCCCATTACCTGTACTGACTTGTTGTCCCACCTTACTAGTGCGTCAGCTGTTCCCCCATTACCTGTACTGACCTGTTGTCCCACCTTACAGGGGAGGCCCAGGTGTGTCAGCTGTTCCCCCATTACCTGTACTGACCTGTTGTCCCACCTTGCAGGGGAGGCCCAGGTGTGTCAGCTGTTCCCCCATTACCTGTACTGACCCGTTGTCCTACTTACAGGGGAGGCCCAGGTGTGTCAGCTGTTCCCCCATTACCTGTACTGACCTGTTGTCTCACCTTACAGGGGAGGCCCAGGTGTGTCAGCTGTTCCCCCATTACCTGTACTGACCTGTTGTCCCACCTTACAGGGGAGGCCCAGGTGTGTCAGCTGTTCCTCCATTACCTGTACTGATAAACATTTAACATACAGATCAGCATTTTCTACCTTCAAGTTCTTTACTTCTGCCTTCAATCTTCTTGCATCTGTTTGATACCTTGCCAGTTGCATAATTTGAGAATTGACTTTTGTTTTGTAGAGATGCAATGTTTGCTTGTAAGTTGGCAATTTCTAGTTTTGCTTTTGCTTAAGGTAAAAAAAAAATTGGTGCGTTTCAGGTTACAGGTAAAACCTACGCCGGTAGGGTAGGTCAGATATTTTTAATTGTATTTTTTTTTAAACGTTAGCCTAAACAGTAGCTAAAAATTGACTTGCAAACTTTAGCGCCCGATTGCTGACAACAGCATTGACTTGTGGACTATCAAATTGACTCTAAAATAGTCCAAAAAATCAGTTGAATTTTTTTTTCCAGAATTGGATAAAAATGTATACGGTGGGCCTTGTTTTGTCTGGTAGGGTAGGGTAACCTGAAACACACCTCTTTTTTTTGCCTAATCTGTGCCTTTCAATAATCTTTTCAGGAGAGGCCCAGGTGAGTCAGCTGTTCCCGGTGCCGGTGTGCCGCCCGTTAGAGCTGCAGCTGGTGACGGAGCTGAACGTGCTGCAGGCCGCCTTCCTGGAGGACCACACCGAGCAGATCACCGAGCTGCTCACCAGCCTCTCACACCACCCCGGGCAGCAGGTCTGCACCCTGCCCTCAAGTAAGTCTACTGATTTTTTTTAAACACAAGCTTTACTATGCTTAACTATAGGAAGGGCCGTATTCAATGCCCCCCATTGAATACAATGTGGCCGTATTCAATGGGCAAAGAAAAAGCTGGATTTTTTCATTAAATGGCTTCAAAGCTAAAAATAAATGCAAATGCCAACTACATTGATACCTCTCTGCCGTATTTCACTTGTGGTGGCTGGGGCACATTCCACCTAGACTGTGGCTTCGTGGGATACTGCCCCAGCCCAAACTTGTCAAATACAACAGAGATGGTATCAATGGGCGTTGGCATTTGTCTATCTATTACATGGTGGATACTACCCTCTCTATGTTAAACCTATGGGAGCTCCATACTCCATGCCCCCATGAAGTACAGTACAGCTATACTAACAAGCTTGTTGATTTTCTTCATTTTAAGACAGTAGGAACATGCAATAAACATAAAGCCCCACTCATTAACATACATGTACATCATACTGCACTCGCCTAGTAGGCATATCATCCCCAGCTAAAGTCGTGGAGTACGATGTACATGTATATAAACAGCGTGGAGTTTTGCTATATACAAGAGGATTCCCACTCATCAGTTAAAGTCAGTTCACTCTTATTGCTTCAAAAGTCAGTTAAATGTCATTTAAAAATAAAATTGCCATATTTTGTCAATTTATTCCTAGATTTTTAGAAAAAAATGCCTTCAGCTAAATTTCAGAATGCAGAATTCTGACTTCTAGATTTACAAATCTGGAGGAATTTATGGTACTAAAGGTGTCAGATAAAATAATTATTTGTCAGTTAAATGTCGGTTAAAACTGTGACAGGAAAATGGTTAGAACCCTGGTTACCACATAGAATATGTCAAGAATATCTTGTGACTTTTCTGGTGTTCTGGTGACTTCCCCTGATTTGCCCTGGTTGTGAACGTTCAATTCCCAGTCTATACGAAAACGTGCCGGACACCGGCTATAGCCGGCTAAAAGCCTCGTGGTACGGCAGAAAGTCTGTGTCTGCCGGTCACAATGACTGGCTGAGATCCTGGGCTACATGCCAGTTTTTACGGCTTGTAAATCGGACCATTATTAAGGGTTCTGGAGAGTTAACTAGAAAGCCTGAATATCATGTAAAAAAACACAAAAGTTTACAAATTACAGATTAAAATGATTTAGATATGCCAGTAACCTCTATTGAACATCATATCCTATGTCAATTCTTGCATTTTTCTACATTTCTAGATACAAATATTTCCCGGGGTATCCGGGCCTGCAAATATTTAGCCGGGCCTGCAGTTTTACAAATCTGCAGGACTGAATGTCCTGCAAGGTGAAAAACTTTTCGTATAGACTGCACTGTTTAGAGGGTTGTAATGCACAACAAAGTTTAAAAGATCAGCCATTGAGTAACTGCACTCCTGTTTCAATTATGAAGTCCTGCTCACCTTTGCTACTGTTACCCAATCCTTCATGAGCTTAGACACCTTTTTCTGATATGCTAGTAAATAAGGAGCTCAATCAGATCTAATTTAGATATAATTTTGAATGTTATATCATGAGGGAAGATTCCTGGCAATAGTTATAGGTCAAGGTTTTACTGTATATTCGAACATTAAGGTTTTATATGCACTTAAAAGATGTAAACAAATATGACATGAGTGAAGACTTAAGTGTTTATTCTAAATGAAGGCCTTAGTGTTTGGTTTAAAGCGGCAGTCCCACTACTCGCGCAGCTACCGCATAGTAAACTAGAACAGTACTAGAATTCTGAGTGGAAAACGCGCGGTGATTATGCCGATTTAAGTTAAGACCTTAGTGTCTTGTATAAGTGAAGACTTTAGTGTTTGGTTTAAGTGAAGACTTCAGTGTTTGGTTTAAGTGAAGACTTCAGTGTATCACCTTCATGTGAAGACTTCAGTGTTTGGTTTAAGTGCAGACTTTAGTGTTTGGTTTAAGTGCAGACTTTAGTGTTTGGTTTAAGTGAAGACTTTCAGTGGTAGACACTAGTTAATGCTGGCCAAGGAGCAGATGGCCCTTAAATCTTGGCCCAGGCCTGTAGTTTCAACATTATTAGTTTCCTACGGGCCCAGGTGGCCTACAGAAATTTAGAAATAGTATCCATGAAGGATGTGCTTTTATGATAACAGACATGTAACATGTCATTGGAAAGTGAAAAACATCAGGAATTGGGATATTCTGATTACGTTTTGATGTACTATAAACCTAGGTTATTTCGCGCTGTACATATTTTTGCGAATTTCGCAGAAATGCAAAATGTGCGAAAATATGTACAGCGTGAATATTCATACAGCATTACATTAAAAAGCCAAATACCGGAAATCCGCGAATTTAAATACAAGCGAAAATGTCTTTTATAGCCAATACGCGAAAATATTCATGTGCGAAAATATCTACGTTTACAGTAACTTATTCAATGCAACCATGTTTTCTCTTTGTCTTGTTTGCTAGTTGGAGTGACAGACTACAGAGAGCTTCTGAGTGGGGAGATCCTGCTGGTGGCCGACTGCCCTGCAGGTAAAGGAGCGCCCAGCCTGCAGCCCAAGCTGGCCCCAACACCGGCCCCACCGCCGCACGAGCAACCCGCTTCTTCAGAATCTAAACACGACTCACTGTCAGCCGCCGTGGACAGATTCACCCACTACCAGCAGCTCCTGTCCAGCCACAGCCCCAAGAACAAGAGAAGGGGTGATAATAGGGGTAAAGACCCATCTCCTCAACCTGGGTGTGCTCCCGCAGCAGCCAAAGCAAGCCCCTCGAGGCACCAGTTCCCTGCCAGTCCGCCCAAACCCAGCCCCTCGAAGCACCAGTTCGGTCCTGCCAGTCCATCACCGCTCGCTTCATCAGCCGGTCGTTCGCTGAAAGACGGGATTCTAATGATGCACCAAAGTCTGGGGGTGCAGCAGCCTTTGTTAGCTGCTGATATGAAGCAACCCAAGGCTTCTGGGAAGGACACAACTCACAATGGATGTGCTGCTACTGGGCTACATTAAAGGGGCATTCTCACCACTGACACTTGACCGCATAGTAGACTAGAATAGTACTAGAATTGTGAGTGGGAAACGTTCGGTGATTATGCCACTTAAAGGAAGACATAAGTTGGAATACCGTATTAGACCTGATAAGCGCCCTCCCCCTAACAAGCGAACCCCCCTTTTCCAGATTAATCTAAGATATTTTAATGTGTTCCTCCAATTTTGTTATTGTTTTTCACACCGTTGTGTGACATGGAGCACTTCATGCCTGTGCAGGCTAAGCCAAGTGTGTAGTCATAAGGGTGTGTAGAAGTCTTGTGGGTCACTGAGGTGGGCCAGTAGTCTGTATATGACAGCCATGGTGGATGCTTATTAGAATGAAAATTAGAGACTGATTTTTCCAATCGAAATAAGTTTTTAAGTTATCAGGACACTTATCACGTCAAATATGGTGTATACAGTTACTGAAGCCTGCTAAACTGAAGACATCATACTTCTAGGGGACATGTCATTTATTACTAGCTTTAAAGATGGTGTATCAACTAGTACACTTCCCAAACTTTTTCCTTAAAAGGAATGCCATGGGTTCTAATACAAGTTTAGCTGATAAACATTACTCAATATTTGCAAGATATTTGTCTATAGATATATGATTTGAGATGATTAACAGTAAAGCCTATTCACCTCACTGACTCAGTCACTCCCCCAGGTGAGTACAGGGGAAACTAGCCTGGTAGAGAAAGCACTGAGCCATGCAGTACCACAACATAGGGAGTTTTAGTGTGGACCTACAGCAAAAATGATTGCCCTACATGTGTTAATCTTATGGATTTAGACTCTGTCAACTGTTTTAAAATTTAGGGAGTATGTATAGGATAGGATATGCAATAGTAATATGGCATAATTAAAAAGTCACGAAAGTTTAGCTGATACACCATCTTTAAGAAATATGTACCCCCCCAAAAAAAAAAATCAAATGTAGCACATATTTGGTTTAGAGCCCCACAATGTTGAGGGCCTATTTTCCCTTATATTATAACCCTGACCTCTATGTCTACCAGGTCCTTTAGGGGTCACTGAAGGCATGGTCACCTGGAAGGACCTTCAGCTGGCACTAAATGACTCAGCACTAAGTGAACTGCCACCATAATACACCAGTTTGGTATAACATTTATTACATTCATGACTTCTCCTCACAGCACAAGGTAAAGGAGCTTGTAGCAAAGGGAGTTGACAACACCAGCCCCTGCTCCACCACAACTCCCTACCTCTGTCTGTACGTATATAAACATGTGTCAGAAATGGACCCGTTCTACCCGTGTATGTACAAGAACTGAGTTAAAAACCTGCTCCTGGAGGAATATCACGTTGTATATATTATATGCAGCTGTCTTAATCTACATGTGCAGTATCTAAAGTCCCTTATGGCAGTTAGTAGCCTGTGTTAGTGGTATGCTGCTTCTAAGGGCACCGGGAATGCAGCAAAGCTTAGATTGTAAGATTTGTAAGATTTTTTATTCATTCCAAGTCACGGTTCTCACTGCGATTTTAATAAGATGAAAACAGGTAAGTACAGTACAGTGGTGGTCATGTCTTAGTTAGATTCACATATAAACAGTTAGCAACAAAAAGCATGTCAGTAATAGCAGTATTTCAGAGTACATGTCAGAGTAACCATTAATGGAAGTTTGGAGCCTTCTTATAAGGGATTGAGCGTTAGCTGACTCATGATACTAATGTTAACTAATTATCATCTTACCACTTATGGAGGGCATTGTTGGTGCAATGGACCAATGTTACATGCGCTACCTGTGTTAAATGACTGTCCTAGCCGTTGTGACCTAGCATCAGGAAACAAACTGACAGCTGTTAAAGCTACCCACAAAAAAGTAAAGGTTTCAACTGTGGCTCTGGCAAAAATGGAGTGTCAAACAGCTGTTGACTCTGCTATTGACACTGATAGTAGAGAGTCAACTCAAGTTGACCCTCCATATAAGCAGAGTCATCAGCTGTTTGACTCTCTATCTTACCAGAGCCACGTGGGAGACACAGTTGACACCTTTACTTTCCTGTGTGTACACAAAGACCTTCAAAACCTGTTGAATGAATAATGCCTTGGTTATATATCTTTCTATCAAATTGTTGTCTGGACATCATTACGTAATCTCAATTATTTAGCCTGGAAAGATTTTATTCATTCATCGGTGGTGACTCACGACCTCTACACTAGTCTGAGTCTAGTTCAAATTTCCTCAAAGTCCAGTATGTGTCATATGAGGGTTGCGTGTAGTCTATGTATGAGTGACCTTACAGAAATTATTTATGAGTGAAAAAGCATGCATAACATTTCACAGAATTCCGACCATACCGTAGTGGCTTGAATAAGCGTACCTGTACTTTTGAATTTTGATGGTACCATGCATTTCACCCTGCGTTTATAAGACCTGTAATTATTCAAGATATAAAAATTTTCATTTTCATACTCTCATTTACCCTGCCCTTATTCAAGACCTGCGCTTATTCAAGCCACTAGGGTACTTTTCTATGTATGCAGGTTTAACATACACAAATATGCCATTATGACAAATCTGCACATAGAGTCCATAATGGTCAACTTGTGTATTGCTAGTCTTGAACCTATATATATACGTAGTAGTTATAGGACTGTACCAATCTGTACGCTAAATACAAGCTATAAGGCTCCTTCACTGAATACCCCTATGGATTGGTACTAGGCCTAAAACTACTTTATACCACTAGCAGTTAGTCTGGCTGTATGCAGTATACAAGAGGTGTGACATGCTTTGTTATCCGTGCCCGCTGTGGTGTAATGTAAACATAGATATTTTCGTGCATATAAATTTTTGCGAATTTGCTAAACAGGACAATTTCGCTTGTATTTAAATTTTGTGATTTTTAGCTCGTGGTAGCTCTATGGCTATAATTCATAAATATTTGTTCTGTATATATTTTTGCGAGTTTTAAAAATCCGCGGAAATATGTACAGCCCGAATTAAAATAGGTTTACAGTATGGCATGCTGGCCCTCTGCGTGAATAATACCAAAGTGATACAAGTGAGTTATTCGCAGGTTCTCTATTCATGTGTCATGTCAACATCAGGGCATTATTAGTGCATTATAGGGTTGACATATAGACAAATGCCAACACCCATTGATACCGTCTCTGCCATATTTCATGAGTGGATTTTTTTTTGGTATGGCCTAAAGCTTCCATGCAATCCGAGTCCCTGTGTATAGCAAAACATACATGCTTATCAATAAACCTTTAAAGACAGCATGATACCTAAGTTGTCTCTATTTCTGTTCAGGCTCATTTACAAACCATGAACTATTTCCAGCAAATTATGGTCCCTCTTTGCCAGCCTCACCAATCTTGCCTCACAGCTTGGCGAATTTGGTCATGACAAAAGCTGACCAAAGTTGGCAAATTCAATCATGAAAAACTTCACAAAAGTTGGCGAATTTCGTCAAGACACAAAGTAGCCAAATTTGGTAGATTGAAATTATGAGGTTTGGTGATGAACAAATGGACCAAATTTGGTCAAGGTCGCTCATGACCAAAGTGGGCAACTTTTTGTGAGGTTTGGTGTTGACCAAATTGGTCATGACCAAATTTCGCCAATCATGGCTAAGTGTGGCCACGATTTGCTGGGTTAACCCTAGCTTATCCCCAAGGTTCTGCACTATTGTTGACTCAGGGTAACTGAGTAATACTAAACGACCCAACCGAGGTTTAAGACGTTTTTGTTACATAGGAGAATGTCTATCATTCAGCCTGTGTTATAGATAGACATCAGAGGACCAAAGGGATAGATGGGCAAGGTCGGGGGACAGATGTTTCCTTCGAAAAAAAAATTGAAATGTCTTTCCTTCTTGCTGTAATTCGCCTGCGATCTTTAGGTAGTGATTTCTCTCTTTTCCTTAAACTCTTAAGTACTCTTAAATTGCTACCCTCTAAATGAAAGGTACATAGGCTCCAGTGTTAAAGCAAAGATAGAAATGACAACTTTTGCCAATCTGTCCCATATTTCTCTCTTCACACGCAGAAATGCCATCTTCTACACTCGAAATACCCTCAGACACACAATAAAAACCATCTAGAACGTTTAAATTAAATTTAAATAAAAGTTTGCAACACAGAGCATCGCTAGGCTGGACTACCTGCCCTGGCCACTCCCACTAGCGTTCTCACTGTAGGCCAGGAATAGAACTCCAACAGGAGTTCGACAGGAAAGGCATGGACGTGTAGCACACGCCGCCCCGCAGCCCACCGACACGGCGAGACGGAAACGGCGATGGTGTGGCTGGTGACGCTCCGATCGACTCGCTTTTCAGCCGAGACGTAAAACAGCAGTTACGCGCTGCCGGGCGCTGACGCCCACAGCCACCTGCTCGCCCCCAGCCACCTGCTTTCCCACAGCCACCTGCTCACCTACAGCCACCACCTGGAATTCGATTATATATGACTTCCAATATATGAAATTAGGGTAGCTTTTTCTGGCGATTACGATTCTGCCATCAGAAATGAGAAATAATGTATTGTACTCAAATTAGATCACTCATTCGACTTTCTAATGACGAAAGTGGAATGTGAGGCTTGTGGTAGCCTGGTAAGTAGCAGAGAGCTAGCCGACGACATTCACCATATATTTAACCCTTTGAGGCCAACATTACCCATTACTATTCGTATTACAAGGTGTACAGTGTATTGGGGATGGGTGTATAAAGCAGGCCTTAAAGGGTTATTATCCAGGTGTTACAAACATGTTGCCACTTCCCTTTAAGGGCCGCACTGTGCAGATTAAGCCACTGCGGTGGTACTGGGGAGCTTCTATTGGAGGTGTGATAACCTTAGGCGGGCTCCAGTGAGTTTTCAAATGCCACTAGACTTGCCTTGTCCATCATTCCAATGATACATATAATATGCAAGGGGTTGTGCACCATTGCTTCAGGTACAGGGCCTAAAACAAGTAAGTAGAAAAATGACCACAGACCACATACAGCTTACCCTGAGTCATCTGTGAGGTCACTCACACGCTTAATCTTTTAACTCAGCTGATGCATGTAGTTACAGTCGGGGCACATGTATTTAATTAAAATGAAACCCAAAATTGAAAATGAATTTACACTATTAGCGACTAACAAGTTGTATTTGGGAAGACCATGGTATGTATCATCCCACTTATCCCCAGTCTCGGGCCCTGACTGTACGTTTACAGTCTGGGAGATTACTTAGATCTATGTACCTACACTGGCCTCATACCCTGCTATACTGTATAGGTCTACTAGTATCAGCAACCATGGGGGTGTGGGTTCGAACCCCACTCTGGCTTAATTTTTAATAGTTTTGATATCTCCATATTGCACCTAAATTGAAATAATGTACCTAGTCACATATGTAATAGCTAATTTAACTATGTCAATTAAGGTGGATTTATGCTTTAAATGGGCTAAATAAATAATGTAAAAAACGAACCTAAATTTTGCCTAGGGTGGGATTCGAACCCATGAGGCCATACACAACTCCTACATGATCATGTGATCATAGCTGACCAATCAGTGAGCTACCTATATCATTAAGAAAAGATCCAGGATCCTGGATCATTTTTGTAAGTAGGTTACAGCTATTAGATACAAAATTGTCCAGGCCCATTACAGCCTGACGGCTGCAATGGGCCTGGAGTGCTCGAGGCTGACTTATCCCCTCCCCGCCTGTTGTCATGGTTGCCAGGTTGCCATGATTACACACACGCCATCTGGTGTGTTAGGGACAAACCATGCAGTGCTTTTCTCTCTCTCTCTCTCTCTCTCTCTCTCTCTCTCTCTCTCTCTCTCTCTCTCTCTCTCCCTCTCTCTCACTCTCTCCCTCTGTCTCTCTCTCCCCCTCTGTCTCTGTCTGTCTCTGTCTGTCTGTCTGTCTCTCCCTCTCTGTCTCTCTCTCCCTCTCTCTCTCTCTCTCTCTCTCTCTCTCTCTCCCCTTCTCTCTCTCTCTGGCCTTCTCTCTTTCTCTCCATCTAGGGCCCCATTTTCCCTTGGCATTGTTGAGCCTCCATTGGTGTGCTAAAGACCGGTATAATGTAAGTGGGATTCCTATTGGGACACCAAGATTAAGGTGGATTTTAGGCCTTGAACAGGGATAATTTACACTACCATAAAACACTACAAGAATTAATTTTGGAACTTTTTAAACCTTGCATGCCTTTTGGCGGGATTATGAGTTTGAGTTTGAGTATTGGCAAGAAATCCTCGAACATAGCAACATCTTTATATTCAACAGAAGCTTGGGAAACCGATGAGTATTCCGTCTGTATTTTTATATGATTTAATATCATATTAGGCACCGCATAGAAATCCTGTTTTTGAGAAAAAAAACTTTTTTCTTATTTTGTGCAATCTTTTTTTAAATTATCAATATTTGGCATCAAATTAAAGCTTATACGGTCAGTAAGGACTTGCCTAGGAATAACTTTTTCCCAACTTCTAAAACTCTTAACAAAACTCTTAACTCCTGAAATGAGAAATGTGTTCGCGAAAAGTCGCTATATGTTTTGGTCCCTGAGTAAAAAAAGGGTAAATAAAAAGCCCTTATCATATTTATTTTGGTGTACGGTGATGAGAAACGTTTTCTTTTTTGGGTGGCCTTAGTACGGCAATTGTGATATTCTTTTGCCATGGTCTGATATGAGTGGGGTTAGTTAATCATGTTAGGGGTGAGTCATAATTAGCCCCCAGGGGCAGGTTATGTAGGAGGGGTGTGGGTCATACAGGGGTGCAGGTGAGGTAGTTAACCCGGTAACCCTTTAGGGACGGCATGTCCCAATCTCCCAGCAGATTCTTCCATACGTTTATGCCGGCACTATTTCCTTCTGTGCCAAAAGGCGGCGGATTTCCCTGAAAACTTAGCTACGCTATACTTTTGAGATATGCATTTATACACTTATGATTCGATTCAATTATGTTAAGGGATAGTTGAAGACAAACTGTATAAATTTATAGAAGTATTGGACATGTTTTCATGGTGGAATTTGGACATTTTCTTGAGAACTATTTTCTATGTAAGGATTATGTAGTGTGTTATACGGATAGGAAAACACAAGTAGTACCCCTTTCCTCCCCTGTCACAGAAGATTTCCTGAAGTCCGTACGTTTTGGCAGAGTCTTATTTGAGACTGTGCTGGGAGAGTGCTGGAGGAGTCCCTAAAAGATGCACCGATGCAGACCTGCCGAGTAACTCGCCAGGGCTGCATTGATGCATAACCCAATAGGGCCAAAAAAGGAGTTTCAGGTCACCCGGCCGACCCTCTCAAAACAGGGCCGACCCTGCGTTTTTTTTCATGCAATTTTGAAGAAATTTCCGTATTTTTTTACCCTTTTTTGGTGAATTTTAGGGTCTTCGGACTGGCTGGCTAGTACTTTCATGTTTAAAGAAAAAGAAAAAAATCCGACCTACCGACCCTACATTTTCTGCCCATGTTACCTGAAACAAACCTTTTTTTTGGCCTAGGCAGTATTCCACTGCCGGAATCGGCCGTGATTCCGTCGGTCGGACGAGATTCGTCCATAAATTTAACATTATAGACTTTTATCGGGATCGAAATTTCGGTCAAATGACGTTGGTGGAATACATGCTATAGCCAACCCCATGCTATCCCTCAAGCCCATATAGGTTGGCATGAGATGTGAATGCAGCACTTGCGAGTAACTCGCCGAGTCACTCGCCAGGGCTGCATTGATGCATCATGACGACAAATGTAATTTCTAAGTGAGGATAAGTGATATTCGTCCTTAAAGCCCCAGCGCCACTATAAATAGGGCTGAGTACCTGCCCCGGCCCCATTCCGACTGTTGCTGGAGGGGTACCGAGACCTGCGCCTTTAAATGATTACCAGGTTACAGAAGAGATATGTGTCAGTGGGTGACCACCCCCCCCCCCCCCGCCATTAGCGGGAATGAGGCTAGGGCTGAGGACAGAGGCATACTTTATATCCGTGCCGACTACAAGGTTAACTATAGGATTAGCTACATTAAATGCAGCGGTTAGGTAGTAGGGCCAAAAAAAAGAAGAAGGTTCGTTTCAGGTCACCCGACCGACCCTATCTAAACAGGGCCGGCCCTACGTGTTTTTTTTTTATCCAATTCTGAAGATATTAAAAATATTTTTACACTTTTTTGGGGTAAATTTTAGATTTACAAAAGTTTTGGAAAATTCTTCCCAGTTTACACTTTTTTGGGCCGATTTTAAGGTTTGTAAAAAAAAAACCGACCTACCGACCCTAGAGTTCTTCCCATGTTACCTGAAACAAACTTTTTATTTTATTTGGCCTTTTTTTATTTTGACAATGGGAGGCATGATCGTTTTTCACCGAAGTACACCAAGATATTCAAGTCCAGCCCCCATCCCCTATGAGAGGGGTTAAAAATCTCTCCCTCCCCCAGCCGGATTCAAATTGATCCCCTTTTATGAGGATCAACAAAACATAGGGAGAAAGGAAGTCCTCTTATATCTCTACATTTCACATTTTAATATAAAAGAAGAGTCGAGGATGATTTCCGATACAAAACTATTTTGTGCAGAGAAATAAAACACTTTAATATAAGGGGTCATACGACAAAATGTGGGGTGGTGACATTGGAGGTTAAATGTCACACCCTCACCAGTCAGTCACTCCTGTCCTGAATAATGTGCCATATTAATGGTTTCCAAATCATTTAACAATGAGGGTGGTACATGTATACTGATGTATAGGAACCACCCCTACACAGAGAGAAGAAACAGCGTCAAAAGGGAGTCCAGGTTGCCTCCAGAATGACTCCCCTCTCTAGGGGAGTCCAGGTCGCCTAGGGGAGCCTAGGTGACTCCCTAGCCGACCTCAGGGAGTCACCTGGTAGAGTCATATAGCTCTCTGGGTCATATGACTCCCCCAGGTGACTCCCTCGGGTTGTTCATAGGTTCAAATCCATGCCAAGGCTACATGTTTTTTTCCTACTTGGTTAAAAATAGTAATTGTATCTATAAATGAAAACTTAGAGATGTAAGAATACAAAGCCATTTTAGATTACACTATGACTATTTATCTTGTGTAAAGGACCTACATAAATATATTTAAAATTGTGTGTAGACAAAAGGGCATTGACATAGATTTGAACTGATGACCCATGAAGTAATAGGCCAGAGTCTTAACCACTCCCCCAATCTAAACAGATGGCATAAGGGCCCACAATAGAGGCATATAAACTAGTTTATGGCCCCTAAAACTCCAAATTTCGGACATGACAGGAACCTGCTTCATCTAATCATCTGGCTGCTATAGTTAGCAGAGGAAACAGCACTGGTACCAGACAAAATGGCGCTGGTACAGTGATCATCTTGCCAATGCGGAATAGCAGGCACATAAACCCTGAGGGCTTTGTTATACTAATTATACATTTATTGCGTAGTGATATATCAATGTATCCATATGTGACACACATTCTTCTCATGCACAATAAAATACTTCCCCATAAGAGGGCCTGTTTCCATTGGCTGATATGATTGATTTATATACATTATCGGCTAATACATTGACAACATAATAACAGCAGAGGATGCTATGTTGGGTATGTTCGTTGACGGTGAATTGACTGAGTATGGATCCGAAATGGCTAACTGGTTTCCAACTTAAGAGCACTCCAGACTATCTCATTGTACACCTCCCCGTATATGTGACTGGAGAAAATGAACCTTTCAGTTAATCTCTGTCACTGAAACTGATACTCTTTCAAAAGATAATACTTTCATATTCCATTTCACAGTTATAAGATCATATTATGGTTATAAAGATAGTTTAAGTGATATATAGTGATATATTTATATACATAACATACATGAGTAAACAGATATGTACCTGGTTTTATCATATATGTGGACATTGACAGTCCAATAACTTCAGTGTTGTATGCCCCTGGAACAGCAGGGATGCCATACAAGGCTCAATATTATTAATTCCATATATACAGCTTGCTTACTCTAGGATGCATATATTCTTAAAGTAGCATGGACCGATTTTTTCAATATTTTAAATCCTACTTGAATATGTTCAAAATGTCATTATAATATCATATTTGGAGGATGGGACACAATAAAATATCATTGATGGACAGTAAGAGGCAATTAAAAGGGTTTCATGAACACAAGGTTCATTTTTAGCAAAATTTATTTTTGAGCCCTAATCATCGGACTATGCCACTTTAATATAAAAAATAATTAATAGTTGATGACACGTATGATAAAGGCAAACCAGAATCCTGCATCCATATCTAGGAGATGAGGGGCGTTGAGTTTCTGGGGTTACTGATCGCGTCCTGCCCTTGGCCCATATCGACCTCAGTCAACCCTGTTCCTATTTTTTATATGGACCAGGCTTATATAAATATACATTTACATGATAGAATAGTGACATGGGAACCATACATTGTAAAAACAGTGCCACAAAATGCTTAAATTTATCAATTCAAAAAGTCCTGATATGAGGCTGAAATATTAGCAATTCCATGTATACAAGAAGAAATGATCATTATAAGTACATAAACTTCTGGATATACATACACGTCTATATACTGCATATCGACATTGCATATATTTACCAATGTAGTAGTCCATGTTTGATTAAAACAAGTGCATTGTAATTGAAGGTGTGACTGAATTGCCGTCACATGATCATGTTTTACTCAATAGACTTATTCTTTCTTCACATGCATTTGCATGAAATCACATTTGCGATTTCTCAGTTAATCCTATGCAATCTGAGAGTAAATAACATTATCCCCGGGTAATTTGTGTTTTAAAACACTATATTGCACTTAAAGGGCTCAGAAGCAGCCAGGGAATATTGGTGTTATCATGATGTCAGCACAAGAGGCTTTTAGCCTTTTGTGAGTATACTGAATCTGGGACCTGCTGGCGAGGCCGACAGAGGGCTTCTCTAATGAGCTCACAGCTGGATAGGATACCCAATGTCTCAGACAAATTAGCAAATTAGCAGAGCAATAAAATGTAGGGGGGGATTGGTGCTATCTTCAAGGATTCCCACGGTGGGTTGTAAAACTGGTGGTAAATGTGGTAATCAGGAGGATGGAAAGTTTACAGATAGTGTCTGTAAATGACACTTAGGGTAGGTGTTGTCTATATTTTAATTGATATTACCAATTTGGCCCATAATGACTGCATAGTTGGGGTACTTGCCAGCAGGTCCCAGATTCAGTATAGACTGGGCACCTCACCACTGACCGCTCAGTCTCGCCATACTTAGACCATCTGGTATGTCCCAGAGTCCCAAAGTGGGTTATGCAATCAGGCAATCAGAGACGCCATTACATGAGAAGGTATCTAATCATTGGCTACCCAGAGGCCTGCCTCAATAAATAGGGCTTATCATGAGGTATATACTACAGTAGTCTGTATTTATATTACACAAGATTCACCAACGAAGGCAGATAAAGATGCCCAGGGTGGCTAAGATGGTGGCTCCCACTCTACTCAGGGAGTGGAGGGAGAGTGTGTTAGGGGCGCTGCTGAGGGTGGTGGGACATGTGTACAACCCGGGGTACCTCCGCTTGGCAGGGGGCAGTGTGTTAGCATCTAGGCCCCGGGTGAAGGTGGCCGCCTGGGATGGATCTATGGGTAGGAGGAGGTGCCGGGCTCGGCCATTGTCAATGTCTGTGAACTGGAACTTCAGGGTGGAACGCTGGCCATCCTGGTTGGACATATACCAGAGCTTATCCAGGAAGCTTCCCAAGTAGAAGCCGGCCACAGATGTGGGCTCCAATTGGAAATGTCCAAAGCGGCCGTAACTGGCGTATAACCTACCATCCTGGGTGTACACTCGTACTTTACCAAATGCGTAGTGGCTGTACTCCCCGAGAAAGGTGCTTAGTGGGGTGAGGGTGTGTGGGGGTAGTGGTGGGGCTAAGGTAGGCACTGGTTCTTCTTCCGTTCCCGTTGTCACCCCCTCTGCCTTGGGGTAATCCTCCGTTATAGCCGCAGCCCAGGGGGCAGGGAAGGAGCAGGCGGTCGTGTCGTTGAACCAGTGTGGCAGGTCGGCCATTTTGTCTGTGATGTAGGAGGCGACGAGGCGGTTGACGATGCCGCCGGCGCGGCCGCCGGGACCCGAGGTGGAAAGAAAGATGGCGGCCTGTAGGTCTGGGAGCAGCTGCACGAGGGAGATGTAGGTGGAGATGCCCCCCGTGTGGAACAGCTTACGATAACCTGAAATACACACACCGCATGAATGTTTGCATTTAAGTAAAGCAAATATGCTGAAAGGAATACTTTAAGCAAATTCAATTGGAGTAAATGCCACTTATACTGTAAAACCTCACGTAAAGCCGCGGCTAGTACGCGAATCAGATCGCTGGTGCGGCTTATAGGATCGGCACAGAGTCCAGATGCGGCTTATACGCGAGTTTTTGCTCCTATAGTACAGTACTAAAGTCACCATAACCAGATCGCTGGTGCGGCTTATAGGATCGGCCCAAAGTCTGGGTGCGGCTTATACGCGAGCTAGGCTTATACGCGAGGTTTTACGGTAATCATCTAAATGTCGGTATGACCTTTTCATGACTGAACTTAAAACCAGTTGAAAGTGTTCCTTTGAGCCATCTTGTATTTGCTTTAACTTACGGTAACCTGAAATACACACACCACATGAGTATTCCAATTTAAGCATATCTAAGTTTACTTAAAACTGCAGGAAAGGTTACAGCAAGGTCCTTGGAAATCCCAGAAATGTCACATTAAAGTGAAGTTGATATTACCTTAAACTCACCGCAATGTGACAGGCACACCGCTTAGAGCAAAGATAGATGAAAAGGATGTTGAAAAAATTGCACACTCTTCTTGATTTAGAGTTTATTGTTCAAAGATGAATTGAAAGATGAATTGCCGGAAGTATGATGCATGAATCCAGCCCTAGTGCGAAACTCACCAGTGCTGTTTTAAACCCTTATGGCAGCCCTTCGGAGTTTAACAACCAACGGCATATAACTCATTTATTAGAGCCTTATGTGGACCTTCAAGGATTAAGTTTGACATGATACTGTAACTTACCTCTGTATATTCCACGCACCCAGCCCATGGCATACGACAGCTCTACGTCGTCCACAGGAAACATGGGTCGTGTCAGAGACTGAGCGAATGGCGGCTCTGCCATCTGGGCCTGGTATGTCTCCCACACGCGGTCTACTGCCGCCAGACTCAGAGAGAGGCTGCCCGGGAAGCGAACCACGCCCCGCCTACTGCTGCCATCTAGTGCAAATAGAAGGTGTCATTATAACCTATCACTGGGTGCAATCTATGACCAGCATGACAGAAAAGGCTAACTCAAGGCAGAAATGGCTGGAAAAAATTAATGGATGCTTTGAGACTTTATGATACTAATTTTATCTTATTTCTTCAGTGACAGTTTTTCAAATTCACCCTTGCCAGTGATAGATTTCGCCCAGTCATAATTTCAACTTGTATCTTTTTGGTGAGACACAGCCTTATGTTATGAAAGTATAACATCTTATGTGGAGATATATTAATGATATGTATTAAAGATACTGGTCAGTAATTGAGGGAATTTCAATGATAAAAATGATAACGGCTTTTGTGCAAGAATATACAGTATTCGCCATGTGGGTACATTTACATATATTCAGTCAAGCAAGAGTTACACCCAGTCCTCGTTTGAAAGTCCACACAGACTTGTCAGAGACAGTATTTGCCATGAAATGAAAGTCTTTGGAAGTGAGCTCCTTAGGCCAAAAAAAAGAAGAGAGTTTGTTTCAGGTCACCCTACCGACCCTATCTAAACAGGGCCGACCCTACGTTTTTTATGCAATTTTCAAGAAATTTTTATATATTTTCACTTTTTTGGGTCAATTTTAGGGTATGGTAAAAAAAAAAGTAAAAAAAAAAAAATCCGACCTACCAACCCTAGAGTTTCTTCCCATGTTACCTGAAACAAACCTTTTTTTTTATTTGGCCTTACCGTGCTTGTGGCTGAGTACAGCAAGATGAAGCTGCATCCAACGTGCCATGTCTACCGCAGTGCTGTAGAGGGAACCTGCTGGGCCTAGCGGTCCCACCGGCCTGAAAGGGACAAGTAAAGCATGTACATGTATACTACACAGCGGTCCTACCGGCCTGAAAGGGACAAGTAAAGCATGTACATGTATACTACACAGCGGTCCTACCGGCCTGAAAGGGACAAGTAAAGCATGTACATGTATACTATACAGCGGTCCCACCGGCCTGAAAGGGACAAGTAAAGCATGTACATGTATACTACACAGCGGTCCTACCGGCCTGAAAGGGACAAGTAAAGCATGTACATGTATACTACACAGCGGTCCTACCGGCCTGAAAGGGACAAGTAAAGCATGTACATGTATACTACACAGCGGTCCCACCGGCCTGAAAGGGGCAAGTAAAGCATGTACATGTATACTATATACAGCAGTCCCACTGGCCTGAAAGGGGCAAGTAAAGCATGTACATGTATACTATACAGCGGTCCCACCGGCCTGAAAGGGACAAGTAAAGCATGTACATGTATACTACACAGCGGTCCCACCGGCCTGAAAGGGACAAGTAAAGCATGTACATGTATACTACACAGCGGTCCCACCGGCCTGAAAGGGACAAGTAAAGCATGTACATGTATACTACACAGCGGTCCCACCGGCCTGAAAGGGACAAGTAAAGCATGTACATGTATACTACACAGCGGCCCCACTGGCCTGAAAGGGACAAGTAAAGCATGTACATACTATACGGTGGAAGGCTAAGACAAAGGGTATACAGCTTAGTCATACACAGAGGGAAAAGTGAAAGTCACCTGGACTTACATACCACAGTCAGGCATGTGTCGCCAAAAGCACTCTCATGTGATAGTCAGGCTGACTTTGACAGTAGAGAGGGTCCAGCACTGCCTGACTCTGGATGGCATGACAGTCAGGCAGTGCTGGACACTCTCTACTGTCAAAGTCAGGCAATGCTGGACCCTCCTGTACAAGAGTTTAACACTGCCTCACTTTCATGCTCAATGGTCGTCTGGCAATGCTGGATTGTACCTAGAGCATGAGTACAGCAATGCCAAACTCTGGTTATCGAGAGTCGAGCCAAGCTTGACTAACATGTGGATGTGAGTCTAGCAATGCTGGACTTTGGCCTCAATGAAAGTCAGGCATAGCTGGAATCTCTTCTTTACAGTAAGACGAGTTGTTTATTTGTCTTGGGAGGTGGTGTTTTTAGACATGTATATATATATATATATATATATATATATATATATATATATATATATATATATATATATATATGGCCTCCCTGACACTTGTAAAAGAAATCCTATATAAAATAGCTCTGTTGTCCTGAATAAGAAAGGGTGTACTATCACAGACCACCAGTCATTTAGGTATATAACAACATAGAGATACCACATATGTCAGAGGTGATCCCAGAATCTCAATGTATATAATTTCCAAATCCACAAAAATGGTCTTATGCCCTACCATTAATCTCAATACTGTATTGTGTCCCCACCTGGTAGCAAGCAAAGAAGGCTCAGGCGAACTGACCCTCATTCCAGAGTCAGACATTGGCTGACTGTCAAACGAAAGCCAGCCTGACTCTGGTCTGAAGAATTGTCTTGCCTGACTGTCATTCAAGGATCAGGCTCAGTCTGACTGCTGTGAACATCCAGCTGACTCTCCTACCTGAGTCAGGCAGTGCCTGACCCTGGGGAGAGTCCAGCTGACGCTCACATTTTTCTCTGTGTAATGAGGCATGGGGGCGGCCATATTGGGAGAGAACATCCCCGACGACCATATTAGATTTGGCAAAGGATTGTGGGTAATGCCTTATCTGCCCCCTCCCTAGCCCAGAGCAGTGGTCACTGATTAGAATGATAGGGGTAATACCCTGCACCCCACACCTTTCTTAATCTCCTCCCCATTGTCACTCGTTTGAAGTGAGCAAGGGATTAACCTGAATATCATATGCAGATAAGAAATTACCCAGAAACCAAGAGGGCCAGTGGGGGGGTCTTATGCCCCATGATATTACAACCTGTCTCAGCCGTATACCGTATACCCTCACAGAACCGAGGGTTAAGTCAGATACCCCCGTCGTAACTTATTCAATAATAACAATCATAAAGTGGCTGGTCAGTCACATTATAATCATAATATGTGATTCGTTTACTAATACAAGGAGTTCTAAAGCTAATCAGCCTGAGTTTTCCCTCAGAGTCCAGCTCTTAATAACTAAACTTAACACCTCCACTAATTAGTCTTCTGATACATTGTATACAGTCTTTGTGAAAACTTTTTCATCCCACAGGACATTCGGTCCTGCAAATTTTCAATGTTGAAGGACTGGCTACATTTTTGGAGGACTGGATAGCCACATATCAGATGATTTCTGAATTTCAAGTATAAAAGAGTTTTGGCCATTGAAAATACATTATATTTGTAATCATTTATGGCCAAATCAGGATAGATATCTAGTTTTACACAGTATATTGACATACATTTTCAGCTTTAGAAGCCCAACTGAATTCTTCTCATTCAGAAAAGCCCAACATGAGACTGGACATTCGGTCCTGCTACACTTGTAAATATGCTGGGCCGGTAGTATTTTAGAAGGACATTGCCATTGTCCTGCATGTTTTCGCAAAGACTGTGTATAGATATGTAAAGATTATATTACTGTGTGATGCTGGTGTCCACTTGATAAGCCGTCCCGTTGACGTACACATAAGGCAGGGCCAGCCCGGGCGGCTTGGGCGTCCTGTCTATAAACCCGGATGACGTCATCCCAGCCGGATCCAAGATGGCCGCCCGTGTGAGCTGCTCCCAGGTGGCAGCACCGAGCAGCTCGGCCACGTGACCCGCTAAGCCGTACAGGAAGTTGTTGTAGAGCATCTCTGAGCGGAACGGTCGGGTCGGCTTCATGAACCGCAGCCGTCTGTGTGGGGGAGGTTATAGGACAAAATCCAAGCATTGGGGATTAATGAGGACAAATCTGACATAGCCACTTTAGGATCGGTCCCTTATTGTTGAAAATGAATATACTGTGCAGGTCTCTGCGCTTATTCAAGACCTGTGCTTATTTGAGACCCCTGTGCTTATTCAAACCACTACAGTAGCTTAGATGTATCTGAATGAGCTGATATTAGGTTTACATTTTCTTATATATGTTTACAATAAATAGGAAGCTAGGGGTCACTTCCAGCAAAATATCGAAACTTTGATATATTAACGTGTAGTATTTGTTGGAGTTTACAATATCTTTAGTACATTATAAAGGTTGGTAGTCTAAGGGTTAGCAGAGTTGTCAACGGTGTGAGAGGTCTGTGGTTCCATCCTACGCCAATCTAATTTAGCAAATCTTACACTGGTTGATTGCCCGGGAATTGAACCTCAGACCTCTCGTCTAATTCCAAACTCCACGATACTTAAATTCTTTGTTCTAAAAAGTAGTACATGTTCCGATTCAAAATGATTTAAGCTGGTCATGAAAAGAATTCTACAGACTTTTACTATTCATGAACAACAGTACCTACATTTTGATTGATTATAGACCATGATTTGTATTGTAGTTCAAGAAAAATTTGCAGTTGGTCTAATGTGAAAAAATATTAGCATGGTGCAAGAATGATATCAAAATAATGTCACTGTTTCATGCACACTGCTATATAAGGGTAGTCATGAAATGTATGACAGCGACTTGGTCCTGCGCCGCTTGCCCTCTGGGCAGATTTCTTCATCAATTAAGGCCCTACTTTTATTCCATTAAAATGTATAAATGATAGATAAATGTTACATACTGGACTATGTCCTTCCGGGTAGTGTTTGCAGGGTAGCCAACTTGTAGGACCCCGAAGTAGCCTGGTACCCCGAGGCGGTGGGAGAGCAGGTCCCGCAGGCTGGTCTGACTGGAGCGGATGTCATCACTGAAGCTGATGTCACTGTTAGGGAAACAGTGTAAGGGGGTGTCCCAGTCCACCCTGCAATGTACAGAATGACATTTGGCATGGTAACAGTGTTTTGTGGCATGGTTATAGCATTATGTGGCATGGTTATAGCATTATGTGGCATGGTTATAGCATTATGTGGCATGGTTATAGCATTATGTGGCATGGTTATAAGAAGCTGATGTCAGTTTTGGGAAAGCAGTGTATAAAGGGGTGTCCCAGTCCACCCTGTAATGTACAGAATTATCAATTAGACCATTCAAAAAAAAAGTTGTTTCTCATCACCGCACGCATCATAAACATCTTTTCAAATCTTTTTCTTTTCCATTTTTGATGAAAAAATTATTAAAAATATTGGCAAATTTGACATCAAATTAAAGCTTATGCTGCCAGTAATGCAGTCAGCTAAGTATAACTTGCATTACAGATACCTTTACTGTAAACTCCGTATTACTATACTGTGAAAATTGTTTGCAAAAAGTCCAAATTTCCCTATGTATTTTGCAACAAGTTAAAAAAATAAAAATAAAAAGCGCCCTGGTCATATTTTTCACTGCTTGGTGAACAGAAGTAGCCTCAGTAACGTGAGGTCATATATCAACATTTGGTATAAAAAGGATTGACATTTAGTAATATATATTTTGAAATATAACATTTTCACCCATTTATATCAACATCTGGCCTAAATAAATCGTTTTCTTTCAAGCCGGTCATAGATTGCATCTGATCATAGACTTTTAATATGTATTGATTTGGTGAAACACCACCTCGGACTAGGGGAAATATTTTGTGGAAGAAGGGAGGAAAACACTCTAAATGTATTCTATAGCCTTATGCAATGCAATGGCAAGTAAACATGAGTGATTTTTGTTTTGGCAACCTCAACTCATTTGTTACTTTCTTCTCGTTGTGTTTTCATGTGAGTTGTCATTGTAAGTTCAGGGGGAGCGTGGATCAACTGTAGACTCTGTAGTATTACCGTTGAACAAAGGAACACCGGTACCACACCTCCACTCCCCGACACCTACTACAGCCGACTCCCTGATATGATCACAGCCCGCTCCTTTTCATTCTGCATCCTGCGTCCCTTCCCCTAGAATTATACATAAGAAACCCAAGCTACCATTGTTGCTACCCGACTTGTTCATAGAACGTGCTTCTGCATCTCATTTAGTCCCAGGTGTCCATTGAAACCCACACCCTGACCCTAATGAATAATTCTAACTGGAGGGGTTGTTGTCCCAAACTTCCACAGTTTTAACATAGTCAAAATATTGCCCCATGTAATCTATATACCCCTTCATAACTACATATGCATCCCAGCATAAGTCTAGTCATGCTACATTAGACATCTCTATATATTTCATATTGATATAAGAACTATTGTACTATATATCAATGCATATAACCATAGATCATAGTTTACTATGCATCCATTAGCTTATATCCAGAATGGAGGTACTAAATCAATATACAAAGAAAGATATATCTATTAGCATATACATACATGTTAGCATATATAAGTCATACTTATTATAATCATGGTGAGCAAATACACATATATATATAATGCAATAGCCTTTAGGCTTATTTTAACCCATAATCAGTCATAACTACATATGATATGACCCCTATTTTGTTACACTTAGAGTGAGAGAGGTCTCATTTATAAGCTACATTAGGGGAATAGTTACTGGAAATTGGGTAAGGCAAAATGAAAAACTGGTTTCTCATCACCGCATTCATTCTAAAAACTGAATCTTAATTTTTCACAATTAAGGAGTGATCATTTTTTAACAACAAGGGGGGTGGTGGGTTTGGGGGGGGGGGGGGGGAAATTGGACCCCTTAACGGGGGGGGGGGCAAAAAAATTTGGACCCCTCTTGGGGGGGGGGGTCAAAATGATTTAACCTGTTTTGAGCCAAAAAGCCCGCGCGTTACTATGCTTCAAAGGGCCCGCGCACGAGCCGATCTTCGGCCGTAAGGGGGGGTATGAAATTTTGACCCCTTGACCGGGGGGGGGTGTAAAAAATTCCGCACCCACCACCCCCCCCTGTTGTCAAAAAATGATCACTCCCTTATCAATGTAAATCTTGAAAATTTTGAAAAAATTGCCAAATATATCTAGTATCGAATTAGAGCTTGATGTGACAGTAATGCATTGAGCTAGAAATAACCAGCTTCTTCATGTCAAATTTCCATGTCGTTGGACCTGTCCATAAACATTGGTTGCGTCCATGCTTCACGACACATGCTTAAACTGAACAGCCTGGCTATACTGAGAGTAGGTGACTGTATATAACACAAGGTATGACACAGCTACACGCCCATCATCTTTATACCCTAGATGCCCCTACAGTACCATGTATTGAGCAATAGACATGTGGCTCCACCTGAAGTATTAGATGATGCTAGACTAACCAGTTTATATATTATTAACTAGATGGCACTACCCTCTATTTCCAAATACATGGTACAGTAGGGCCATCTAGGGTATGAAGATGATGGGCATCTAGTTGTGTTATACCTTGTCTTATATAGTCATCTTCTCCAAGCATAGGCATGCTACTCAGTTCAAGCCTGTGCTTCACGATGACAGAAAGGCTCCATGCACTGACACACTGCCCTTACCGGGTTAGAGATTTAACCAGGCTAGGTCACACTGCACCCACACAGTGACTGCTGGTCACATTGCTGAACCCAAACTAACCTACAATGACACAATGATGAGTCCATGTACTAATTTGTAGGCAGTTAGCCTCTAACTATACCGTAAAACCTGGTGTATGAGTCTAACTCGGATATAAACCTCCCCCCTAATTATATAAGCCATGCAAGGGGTCTGGTTACGGCGAGTTTAGTACTGTAGTATATACTCTCGTTCCCAAATCCTTCCGAAGGAAGGCTCTGGTAACTGCCAAATTTTTGGATTTTGCTGGGTCTGGGCAACCCCTGCTGATAGGCTGGAACCAGCGAACAGGAACAGGAAATGGAACCAGAAAGTCTGATGGTAAAACTACCTAAAACTACCATCATACATTCTGGTTCCATTTCCTGTTCCTGTGCGCTGGTTCCAGCCTACCAGCAGGGGTTTACCAGACCCAGCAAAATCCAAAGTTCAAGGTCATTTGGCTGTTACCAGAGCCTTCCTTCGGAAGGATTTGGGAACGAGAGTATGTAGTATACAGCTATAAACTCTCGTATAAGCGGCAATCGGACTCGCATACTAGCTGTGGCTTATACATAAGGTTTTACAGTAAAGTCACTTTTGGTGTAACATGTAGGTGGCAGTTCTAGTCATGACAGCAAAAGGCGGTGGTCCACTTCCGCGAGTGTGCTGCAAATGTAGTCATGCAACAAGCCCTTGCGAGTACTCTCGTTAAAATCAAAACTTTTTGATTTCTGCGAAATCACTTGCAGCCGCACGCCTCTCGCAATGACGTTGTCTCAGGTATTCGCAGCAGCAAATCCACTGCTGGAACCTTTTGTGCGTATTTACTGGCATGAGTGTAATTTGCAACAAATTCGCGGCAGTGGATCACCGCCTAAAGCCCCCTCCCCCCTGTGGGGTCTCTGCTATAATGATAAGGCTGTTGAGTGGTCACATAAGGCTGCCTTTGGTTACAAATGCTCACATTTAAACAATAAATATGCCTTAAAGGAATATTTTAAGTCTATTCAAGTTTAGTAATGTCATGCACATTTCCCGGAAAGGTCATGACATTTCAGTAGCTTTAAGTGACATTTCCTCAAGTTAAATATGGTTAAAGTGTCCCTTTAAGCATATTTAATTTACTTGATTCAGACATTTATGCAGTTACAGAAGGGAGGGAAGAGAGTTTCCTTTTCTGATTTTGCAGGATGAAAGGGTTGAGGTGGGTCTGACTGCATAAGGTGATGGTGATTATAAGATTAAGTTTATAGTCCTTATGAAATGGGAAAACAAACACATGACCTTTTCCACTCTTATCTCTCAAATAGTGATAAATCTGATGGGTTGAATAGCCATCAAGCGGTCTATCCCCTTTGTTGACACCCTACACCATACCACATTCCTAGGGTGACTCTGAGAAAAGAGTTCAAAATATTAGAGTCGACCCGATAAAATAGGGTCGGTCGGGTTATCGGAACACAACTTCTTTTTTTTAGGCCCACAGTATGAGAGTGTCGCACACTGTGTTATATAGTTATGTTGGTGGGTGCTGAATCCCTGCATGCACGTGCCTGCATGGGGGCCTGCCATCCACAGGTTTTAACAAGAGCTTGGCGAGTGAGGAGGCTATACGGGACTAGTGCATTAGGCTATGGGAGCCACCATCTTGACTCAGAGAAATGCATTGTGGTTAGGCCCCCGACTCCAGAGCAGTGCATCATGGGTGAATTTCTTATCGGCACCTTTGTTCTAGCAGTGTCTAGGTGTGAGGGGAGGATAAAAGAAGCCCGATAAGAAGATGGCGGTTCAGCCCCTGACTACCTGAGGTACCAGGATGCGCTAGTCCAGTATACAGGCTATATCATAGGAAGGTGTGCAACTAAAAGTCCACAGCTATCCTTGGACTTTTAGTTGCATACCTTCCTATGATATAGCCTGTATAGCCTTCTCACTCGCCAAGCTGGGCTGTTGTTAAGGTGGTTGTCTACTTTGTATCAAGAGTATCTAGATTTACCCCAGAACTTTGTTCTAGGTACCTTACATCATCCTCAACCCAAAGGCTACAAGAAATATGGATGGTCCCAACCTACTTTTTTAACTATTGCATTTTGAAAACAAAAAGTCATTAGGTAAGGCCAAAGAGGAAAATCACTGATAGTTGATGAGTAATAGTAGTAAAAGTAATTAGATTCTGTTTAAACTGCCCTATAACATCCGTCAGATCATTTGTCAATTATCAAAAGAAATATTGACATAGGGTCCCGTGCATTATTTTAGAGTTTTGGATCATTTTTCCATTAGCCCTATACCTACCACATTACACTGAATGAGCCCTATGCTGTGAGAGTGTCATTAGTTCATCGGTTTGACCCCAGGGGAAAGCCTGGGCAGTGGCAGTATCAAGGCTAAGCAATGTGTCCTCTGCTAGGAGAATCAAACCTCGCACAGTACTGCCCTCTGGATTGCTTGAACGTAGACCTCAAAGTAGGCAGTCACCTTAACACCTGTTGCTGTCATCCACAGGCTCCTATTACTGAGGGGTGCAGTCAGGTGTGATACCTGAGAGGAGGAGCTGTCCAACCACAGCTTCATGTCAAACTCCCTGTCAACTCCAGTCACGACACTAAAGGCCGTGCCTCACCAAATCGATACAAGCAGTTGAAAGTTTAGGATCTGGTGCAATCTATGATTGGGTGCAATCTATGACTGGGTGCAATCTATGACTGGGTGCAATCTATGACTAATGCAATCTATGACCAGATGACCGGGTGCAATCTATGACCGGGTGCAATCTATGACCGGGTGCAATCTATGACCGGGTGCAGTCTATGACAGGGTGCAATCTATGCAATCTATGACAGAAATGGCAGTTGTAAATGGCTGGAAAGAGTTGATGTTAAAGAGTTTCAAGGCTTTATGATATTAATTTTATTCTATTTTAAATCAAAGGAATCATAAATTGCACCCATGAATAGATTGCAAACGGTCATAGATTGCAACTTAGATCAATTTGGTGAGTCACATCATCAAACAGTGCACTCTGAGCCCCTACAATATTCACTCTTTCAGTGTAATTTGACATCATTTTAGAGAATCTCCCGTTTTTCACTGAAACCAGCCAGTAATTGGCTCTCAAGGTGGGTGGTTCTTTTTCTGAATATGGTGGAGCTAAATGAATTCAAAGGTGATACAAACTGTAATTCAAATGTGCAGGGGGAGGGGGTATTTCATTGGCGAGACCTTTTTGGTTTATAAGGGCCATAGGGGGCAGAGCTCTGCAATGACCAACACATGTGACCGGCACTCAGATGACCTGTACTTAATTAGCATATCTAATAACTAAATAACCATCCAATTCTTAAACAACTGAATACAACTAACACTTACCCCTTGTTATTCTCAGCTATCTGCATGGCTAGTAGAGTGGAGGTGAAGGCTTTAGTTAGGGACCCTATACAGAAGGGGGTATCAGCCGTAGCCTCAGTCCCCTTAGCCAGATCTGAGTGCCCGAATCCCCGCATCATGACCGTCCTGTTACCTTGTACGACACTCAGAGACATAGCCGTCACGCCGTGACACTGACGGACATGCTCAGTGAACCTCTCAATGTCAGTGACATCCTTGGGGGTGAGATCCCGCCCTGAGACGGGAGCCACAAGTGCTTGTATCAGGAACAGGAGAGTTAGTGACCTAAAAAAACGGTGATTGGCCCAGCCACCGGTGCTATATGTTACCGGTCCATGACTCTTACTGTTAACCGGCTTGTGGCCAGCACAATCCCCAGTATGGCTGTGGTTACCGGTGTGCCCTTCAGTGTGACCTCTAGTGTGACCTCTAGATTGACCTCCAGTGTGACCTTCAGTGTGACCTCCAGTGTGACCTCCGGTGTGACCTCCAGTATTACCTCTAGTTTGACCTCTAGTGTGACCTCCCTTACGACCTCTAGTTTGACCTCCAGTGTGACCTCCAGTGTGACTTTCAGTCTGACCTCCAGTCTGACCTCTTGGCACACTAACACCAGTCCTGTTACTCATCTCACTGTCAGAAACAGTGGTTTTGCCGGTTGTTGAGACATTTAGTGTTACCGTTGTTCCACTTGGTTGACAGCCGGTGCCCTCCTGAATCCCATTGTCAGTCATGTCACTATCAGTATTGCCGCATGTGTAAGTGCTATTGTCCTGATCACCAGTCCTCTTGTTCTGTCTGTGAATGCTACCTTCAGGATGGCTTATCCTACTGGTCAGTGTTACATTCCTGGTGTTAGTCAATGTGGTCAAGGCACAAGGTTCAGACTCACTGCTCTTGTCATCCCCAGCCCTGCTCCTGCTGATGCCACAGTCAGACCCCTCCATCTCACCTACCCCCATGTCCCTACACCCTACATGACTGCTCTGGTATCTAACCTTGTCACTAGTGTTGGTGGGTCTCATGTCCCCATTGCTGCCAGTAAGGAGGTCGGTATTTGCTGTAATCCCACTGAGGCTGTTCCTATACCTGCTTGTACTGTCATCCATGACAGCAGTGTTAGCTATATGTGTACAGGTATTTCCACCAGTATGTCTACTACCCTGTTCACCAGTATTCCTGGCCATATTACCACTGACAATGTTTCTAGGTTGGCAACCAGTATATCCAATGTAAGGCCCAGTTATACTGACAGTCTGAGATACTTCAGAGATGAATGCAGCTAATGGTGTGTCTTCCAGTCTTCCATACCCCATGCAATGTTATTTCCAGTTTATGTTGTAAATCCTTGTGGGGCTTCTACTGGTCTTGCCAATACCTGGGTGATGCATGGGTTAGAAATATCCTCAATTGAGCTGGGTTTCTCCAGCGGGTTTGGTACAAATCCTATTAAAAGTGTTAATACTGTTAGTAGTTGTGGCAGTAGTCAGAGCACATTCCTCTCTGCCCCCATCCGCGACTGTCAGGTCTGTAGCACTGGGTGGGTGTATCAGGGATATAACTCAGGGATATAACTCCCTCTACTGATCACTCTAGCACCAGTCAATCCTCCCCCTCCTTCTTCAGTCACCTTATCAGTGTCACCAGTCTCTTAACTACCCAGTCCTGCGTCCTTTAGTACTAGTACCCAGTGGGCACATAATGTTGAATCAACATTGATACAGGGTTGTTATGGTTGATTCAATGTTGATGCAATGTTGATTCAACCTTGAATTGAATTTTGTGCCCACTGGGTAGTGCCCTGGGTGCAGTGTTAATCGTCAGGATGCAGCTGCAGTGCCCTGGATGCATTGCTAGCGCCCTTGATGCATTCCTAGGGGCCTGGATGCAGTACTAATGCCCTGGGTGTAGTACTAATGCCCTGGATGCAGTACTAATGCCCTGGATGCAGTACTAGCTCCCTGAATGAAGTGGTAATGCCCTGGATGCAGCGCTGGTACCTTGGATGCAGCACTAGTTCATTGGATGCAGCATTGGTGCCCTGGATGCAGTAATAGGGGTCTGGATGCAGCATTATTCCCCTGAATGCAGTCCTAGGTTTCTGCATGTAGTAGTAGGTGCCTAGATGCAGTGCTAGTTCTCTGGATGCAGTACCTATTCACCTGGATGCAGTACTAGTGCCCTGGATGCAGTACTAGTGCCCTGGATGCAGTGCTAGTGCCCTGGATGCAGTACTAGTGCCCTGGATGCAGTACTAATGCCTTGGCTGCAGCCCTAGTTTGCTGGATACAGTAGTAGTACCTTGGATGCAGTGCCTATTCACCTGGATGCAGTACCAGTGCCCTGGATGCAGTACTAGTGCTCTGGATGCAGTACTAGTTCCCTGGATGCAGTACTAGTGCCCTGGATGCAGTACTAGTGCCCGGATGCAGTACTAGTGCCCTTGATGCAGTACTAGTGCCCTGGATGCAGTACTAGTGCCCTGGATGCAGTACTAGTTCCCTGGATGCAGTACTAGTACCCTGGATGCAGTACTAGTGCCTTGGCTGCAGCCCTAGTTTCCTGGATACAGTAGTAGTTGCTTGGATGCAGCACTAGTTGATTAGATGCATGTCTATCCATGCCCTGTGTAGGGCTAGTAGGGGTGAGGCTCCCCAGCTCCTACTACAGCAGACAGCAGATACAGCCCTTGTGGCTGCTGGAGGATCCTCTGTGTGTGAGTGTGTGGTGTGTGTGTGAGTGAGAGAGTCTGTGTGTGTGTATACACACATGTGTGGAGACTGTGACTGGTGCCTGCTGCTGCTGTCAGCAGCTTGGCGATATAAGACTGTCTGTACACACACTCTCCCAGTCCTAGCATTCTCAAAGAAGACTCTGCCAAAACCTACCAAGACTCCAGGTAATCTTTTGTGGAAGAAGGGAGGAAAATGGTACTACCGTAAAACCTCGTGTATAAGCTGCGGCTAGTGCACGAATCAGATCGCTGGTGCGGCTTATTGGATCGGCACAGAGTCCTGGTGCGGCTTATACGCGAGTTTTTGCTCCTATAGTACAGTACTAAAGTCACCATAACCAGATCGCTGGTGCGGCTTATAGGATCGGCCCAAAGTCGGGGTGCGGCTTATACGCGAGGTTTTACGGTACTTGTCTGCTCTCCTATCCCAGTCACTGCAGTCTCTAGACACACAAGAGAAATTCAATATTCACCATAAAAACATGGCCAATACTTCTGTAATTATAGACATTCATTCTTTATACACTCTTTTAGATATCTGAATCGATTCATAATAGTGAATATATATATCCTCAAAGCATGGCGTAGGGAAGGTCATTTTTGCAGAGAGGAAGTAGTGCCAGTACACTGAAAATCCATAGATTGAATGGGTTAGTCAGTACAGACTATCCTAGGTTGGTCATATGAGTGTTTGTCATAATGGCAAAGTTATATTCAAAAATGACCGAGGGGTCAGTCAGTAGTGGCTAACCTAGGTCCATCATTGGTGTGTTGTATTTGTATACCACTAGTTGGGGCCACCTGTCATGACCACTCAGTGGCTCCCCCTGGGGAAAAAAAGGACTAAGGTGGGTTGGTCAGTACTGACCAACCTGACAATAACAACTGACCTAGGTTGGTGGTATAGGGAGCCAAAAAATGACTAACTAGGTTAGGCACTATTGACTGAGAGGTTGGGCGTATAGGGAGCCTAGGAATATCAGTGTAGACAGGAATGAGAGAATCTGCTTGGAGATTGAGGTACAGGGTGCATGCAGCTAACAACCTAGGTGTGTGTGTGTGGGGGGGGGGCAATCTCCCAGCAGATTTTCCCATCTAGATGTACCAGCACTCCTTCTTCTCTGCCATAATGCAGCAGATCACCTTGAGAACTCACCCAGGGGTAGACACTAACTTTTACCAGCCACTTTTGAAGTAGAAATTTTAGATAAATGTAAGAAATATATATATATATGTTTTGCGTAGGGATATATAGGCAAGACCGGAGAATTTGACGAAGCTGCCAAAGAGAAAATTGATAAAACTGCAGGGGGTCATTTGATGAGTGTAACCCTCTCAGTAGGCAGCCTCCCTAAATGCCCTGTGGGCAGTTTTGTCACCTCCAGGGTCCACTGTCCATCATAAATGACCACTGTGAACCTGTGATGTCTGAAAGTGTGATTCTCAGAATTGGGTGAGTTGCTCCTAAATGAATGTTTAAATCAGTTGTTTAAATGGTGTGAGGTGATGGTATCTGATGTTAATGAGCTAACACCTAAAATTGAGGATTACAACCTCTCAGCGGGGAGTTTCGTTAAATTCTCCGGTCTTGACTATAGTAGTATGTTATGCGGATAGGAGAGCGGCAAAAGTAGCACCGTTTTTGCTCCTTCTTTCACAGAAGATTTCCTGAAGTCTTATTTATTTGCACAACAATGAATTGATTCAAATATCTAAAGGAATACATGAATAGGAGAAATATTGGCCATGTTTTGTGTAAGGATATAGTACTATGTTATGCGTACAGGAGAGCGACAAAAGTAGTGCCGTTTTTCCTCCTGAAGTCTGTAGGCTTTGGCAGAGTATTATTTGAGACTGTGCTGGGAGAGTGTGTGGGGGGAGGGGGACATACAGGAGGCTGTCCTGTCCCTCTCTCAGTGATCTCCCATCACTACACTCTGTCTCTGATGTCATCATGTGTCACTCCCTGTCAGCTCTCACATAAGGCGGTGATCCACTGCCGCGAGTCTGCTGCGAATGTAGTCGTATGACAAACCCTTGCGAGTACACTCATAAAAATCAAAACTTTTCGATTTCTGCGAATTTACTCAAAGCCGCACACCCCTCGCTACGACGTTGTCGCAGGGACTCGCAGCAGCAGATCCACTGCTGGAAAGTTTTGTGCATGCGTACTCGCACGAGTGTCATTCAGAGGAAAATCACAGAAAATTCGCGGCAGTGGATCACCGGCTTTAGCATGCTGAGCCCGGGGGGTCACTGAGTCTTTGATGGTAGATAGCAACTGCCACCCTACTGCCTTACTTTTCAGAGGTCGGGGGATTTGACCACCCCAGTTTTCAGAAGAGATTTGACCACCCTATGTATGTGGATAATCTGTAAACGGACTGCCCAACTCCAACCCACTGCTGGTATTTAGTAGGGGATGATTTCAAATTCAATTTTATTCATGACTTCCAACAAGAAAACTTACTCAATTTTAGGTCTCGATTTTAACCGCCCTACTTATCAGGGCCTTGACAACATCTGACCGCCCCCCTTTCCAAGATCTAATGGAAATTAGCCACCAATGCTTTTCGAAGAGTTGCTGCAGTGGTTATCCAATACATGGTAGATTGACCTCTCCCCCCCCCAACAGATGCTGAGTCAAAACCAGTGTTATATTGGTATGATATCATAAAAGAAAATACCCGTTTATGTATACTAGTACATGAAAAAGAGCTTGTTCAGCTCGATAAGTATTCCATGACCAGTCATTTAACAAATATTCACTGCATCACAGGCCCATCAATAAATGATGTACAAAGTATTGAACATTATAGGATAAGACCACTCCAAATAATGTCCTTGTTTTTGGATATTATTATTGTTATTATTTTTTTTGCAAATTTTAAAAGTGGGGGGGGGGGGTGACGAGTACCCCAAGTCTGCCCCCTGGCTACGGGGGCAGATTTGATGGATCCTGTCCCATGAACTACTTTCTTTATATAATTGTGAACAGTATGAGAAAGGGAACATACTGATAGCAAACAATGTGATATTTAAAGCTTGACCGTCATGGTTGAAGTGGGGCCAAAAGTACTTTTGGAAATAGTTCAGTTTTCATTCACAAGAGGGCTCTTAAGGGCTGGGCTCTTACAGGCACAAGATAGGGTGAATATGTTGTAGCTGGACAATGCTCATGGTCCCCTGTCCACACACTGCTGCCCTCTGGTGGAATTTAGTCTATGTATGGAAAATGCTGAACTTATCCCCTGACAACCCAGCTTTAAGACAGAGGACAATTTCATTTTTCTATAGGATATAACACTGATTTGCCTAAGATTACAACACTGAAATGCCTGAGATTATAGAAAATGTTGCTGTGAAATTACAACAGAACACGCTGTGCAATTGCATCAATGCAATGCAAAAGTAATGAGGTATTAAACTATTGAATATATAGTGTGGGATATAAAGACAAAGGTGCATGAGTTTTAGTCTGTTGTTAGTCGTGTTATCTGATGAGTTAGACGTCAGGCCGTATTTCACGAGGCCGTAGGCCAAGTGAAATACGGCCTCACATCTAACAAGTGAAATAAGCCAATCAACAGACTGAAACGAGTGTGCCTTTGTATTTATATTTCATGTTTTTCGATCCAAATTACCAAAATTATGATAAGGAAAGCCTAAAATCGCTTATTTCTACGCCATACAAATGTAAACAAACCGCCATTGATGACGTCATTGATGACGTCACAGGGCCGTGAAATACGGTCACGGGTTATTTAGTGGGGGGCGTCAAATACGGGTGTCGTTGGTTAAAGCAATGGCACTGCCGTATTTCATAAAAAATAATATCGAATTCAAGCATTTTTACTTTGAGCTTGTCCCAATGTGTGCAGAGACAGAGTAGGCCTATAGGTGTGTGGGGTTCAGTGACGCCCCCATGCTGGTGGGTGCTGGGGGCGGTGGGCGGCGGGGGGGGGGGGGGCAGAAAGTGCAGTATGTATGGCCCTAGACCCCTAAATTCGATATGGCGACATGGCCATTTCTTAAATCCGATATCGCGACATGCCCATTTCTTAAAATCGACATGGGACATGGCCATACTAGTGACATGGGACATGGAGCATTTCTTTAGTCTGACATGCGACATTGGCCTTAGTGACTTGGATGTGAATAGCATTAGAACCTTAGAAAGGCCTAAAATACATGATATCATGATAATGTTCCTAATTCTTTCTCGAATGACAAGTTCAAACTCCCTCAAAACACATCAATTTAAGTGTAAATTCCAAAGTTTTCTGAAGATATAGATTCTAACCTGTTCCAAACCACTCTGAATGGGCCAATTTCAGAGGCAAATTCCTAAATTTTCCAGGGGCCTGTGGCCGCAAAGACCCCACTTAATGACACTAGGGACATGGGGTTTCCCTTAGCGACATGAGACATGGGCATTTCTTAAGATCGACATACGACATGGGGACCCCCGCATCAAGGGCCCCGTATGTGGTAATGGGGATGAGTAGGAGGCTGAGGGTGGCAGAGGTTAGAGAGGGCAGATAGGGGTGTGAAGCACTGATAAGGGAGTGATCATTTTTTATCAACAGGGAGGGGGGAATTGGTTGGGGGGGGGGGCAAAAAAATTTGGACCCTTTGACCGGGGGGGCATGAAAGATTTGGACCCCTCTTGGGGGGGATCAAAAAAATTTAACCCGTTTTGGGCCAAAAAGCCCACGCGTAACTATGCTTTAAAGGGCCCGCGCGCGCGCTGATTTCCGACCAGTAGGGGGGGGGGTAAAAAATTTCGACCCGTTGACCTGGGGGGGTGAATTTTTTTTTCGCATGCTCCGCGCGGAAACCCCCCCCCCTTGTTGTTAAAAAATGATCACTCCCTAAGTTGGTAATGGTTGGTAAAATGTCCTGCGGCAAGATGCTGCCTCCAGTAGCCCTATAATATCATTATACACTATATGCCATGTTCCGTATGAGCAAGATGATCACTGTACAGCGCCATTTGGTACCTGGAATCTGGGGCTATGCCCAGTGGGTCCGCCATTTTAAATTTCGCTGGTTGAGGTAAAATCCACTGATAAGACATGCCATGATGGGTACACTTAGGGGACAAACAGGGAACAGTCTAGTAACAGTCTTATCAGCTCTTATCAGTGCAGGCCGCCGCAACCAGCTACAGTCCCCACTAGGCAGTCAGCTGATTAGCTGCAGCTGGTTCCTGTCATGTCTGCAATCTGGAGTTTTAGGGGTTTCAGTTATAGGCCTCGATTGTGGGTCCTTATGTCATCTGACACTGGCCTACTAATTTCGAAGTCCTGACTTCGAATCCATGCCAAGGTTATCTGGTTTACACACCATTTACAATCCCTTTTTGTTCGGTCAAAAATTGTGATAGTATGCAATTTGGTTGTAAACTTCCTTTACACAAGATAAAATATTATATTAAAGCGTGATCTAAAATGATTTTGTATGAATCTTTTTTATATGCGGTAAAAGCGTGACCCTTTTATTCCACCCATTGACCATAATTGGCCAATAAGATCATATTTGGGAAGAACGATAGGTAATGCGCATAAATGGAATAGTATAGGAATGGAAGCATGATCTTGGCCAACAGCGTGCATCAATTTTAAGAAGATAGAAATTTGAGTCCCAATAATTACTTAGTTATACTCACTTTAAGAAATACTTTGGTAATTGTAAACTGTACATCAACACGGACTCTTAGTAAGCCTCTTATTTTGTCTCTCAGATAGAAAAACAAGCAAGTTCTACAACCTACTTTTGCCTCACTCGTGGAAATCCCTTCCAAAAAACATTTTATTTGTGGTTTCCGAAGAAGAAGGCCCCTAAGTGTGTAATGCACTCATGTGACCATCACATCATCTCATCCCCCCTCCCCAAAAGCCGCCCGCATGCTTTCCCCGCACCCACACATGCAATATTCACACAATATTTGAAGACCATCCTCTGACAGCTAAACTGGTTTGTGTGACTAAATATTTGAGGAGGCCTCCCGTTATGCCCTACCATGGCGACTGCACTGAAAAAGTAAACTCGTCACCAGACTCTTCTAAGTGACTGTCATAAAATAAACGTGTTTAAGATTGTCAAACCTATTAGGTTTCCATTCCACAAACCCGTCTCAAGACTTGTCTAAGTGACACGGAAGAAGGTCTTCTAGCTGGAGTTGTCAGATAGAAGACCCACTTGGCATGTGCCAGCCCAAAACCCGACATTTGCCAGCTCTAGACTCTATTTGTGGGATGGTTACCTGATAGGTTAGACAACTTTTGACTCGTTTATTTCATGACAGTCTCTTAGAAGAGTCTGAAGACAAGTTTACTTTTTCAGTGTGGGGGTACACTGATATTCCTAGACTCCCTATACGCCCAACCTCTCAGTCACTAGTGCCTAACCTAGTTAGTAATTTTTTGGCTCCCTATACAACCAACCTAGGTCAGTTATTATTGTCAGGTTGGTCAGTACTGACCAACCCACCTTAGTCTTTTACTTTCCAGGGGGAGCCACTGAGTGGTCATTACAGGTGGCACCAACTAGTGGTATACAAATACAACACACCAATGATGAACCTAGGTTAGCCACTACTGACTGACCCCTCAGAGGCAGAGAACCTGGAGACAACATTGATACCTTGGTGATCTACTTTGATCAACTACCTCTCAACACCTAGCATTGATCCCGGTTTCCACTATAGGTAATGGTGAGTACTATTAAGACTTTAAGACTAAAGACGTGGGAAGCAAATCTTCATTGGGGGGGGGGGGGCCAAGGGGGACCAACTCCAACCAACTAGAGTATCGTTTTTTATGCATGATGTATCATATACAAGCTTATATTAGATTGTATGGAAAAGAAGTATTTGAGTCCCCTTTAGTTCTGGTTTGAGGGCCCAGCCCCTTCTGCCCCCACTTTTCCCTATGCGGGAGGGTTAAGGATTGAAAATCGTGTGTATTATATTACAGGTCTTGACAAATTTTGGGGGGGCCCAAACATATTCAGCCCCCCCCCTCTTCAGTGATTGGGGGGGGGGGGGGCCCGGGCCCCCCTGGCCCCCCCTTTTCCTACGCCACTGTGCTCCCTGATTGTGCCTCTACATGGGTAAAAATCGACACGGGCGACACGGCAACACGGCCCTCTTAGGCCCTTTTAAAAATCGACGGACACAGGAAAATCAGGGATGAAAATCGACCCACAGGGATTTTTCTGTAAGTTCTTATATATCTAAAAATCGACATAATGACACTGTCTTTCTGCTCAAAATCGACACAGCGACATGGCCAGAATTGTGGATACCCATGTAGAGGCACCTGATTGGCTCCAATGAGCTGTGCAGCCAGCCTTGTGGGGTGCATCGATATGGTGATAAGGCTCCAGATTAGGAGAGTATGAACACAGTAAGGCGGATTAGGATACTGATTTAGAACAGTATGAACGGATTTAGAACAATATGAATGCAGTATACAGGGTGATTCAGACAGAGATTTAGGACATTATGAATGCAGCGCGGGGGATTAGGACAATATGAATGCAGTACGGGGGATAGGGACACAGATTTAAAACAGTATGAACATATCACCTGGGTGAGTACGGGGTATATGACCGGTTCCTGAATTACTTAGTACATCCGGCAATGTGTGCCCACACCTCATTTCACACTAATCCCCCAGGTGGCGCCACCCACGGGTGAGGTGTGAATATTGTAAGAAGGTTCCCTATTACTCCACCAGGGGGCGGGTTGAGGGGAAAGGTGACCGGGTCCGGCCGGGACTACTTCTTGCAATAGGTAACTGTCCTGGTGAGACCTAAAGATACAATATCAGTTAAAACACCCCAAACTTAAGTTATAAAATGACATTGCAATTGTGTTTGACATCATTCTTTATGACATCAATGTTTTCCGACAGTCCGGGTATGATCCGGGGTATCACGCCTGTAGATTAGGCATGATGCATGCAGCACTACCTGCTGAATCCATGCATCATGACAATAAGGCCATAGCAAGTTAAAGAAATGTGTGGCCTATAGGGCTCCTAGGGGTTAGACCATGGGCGCAGACATGTCCAACCCCTGGTGCTTCCTTTGGTTGCCTCTAGATGGGGCCTAAGTCATAGTGTTTGCTTCAGTCTGTGTTACCCTGAAGACATGTGAATAGCATTGGCCCTCAGTAACTAGGCCTACTCACTGAAGGGCTAAGTCCTGGGAACCACTTCAGACAGAAGCAATGGTGGCCTGCCCTGTGATGTCATAACCCCCGGTTAGCTGCCCTACCTAGTGGCCAGGGGCCGGTACTGAAGGTTCTCAACTTAGCACAGGTGGTGCTGCTATCAACGGCCAGGTGCCCTATAAAGGGTTAATTAGAAACAGCGAGGGTAGGACACTCCTTACAAGATAGCTGCTGCAACTAGCAGTCTGACACCAGCTGGTAGCATGTGGAAGCCTAGCCTCCAGTCTGGGTACAGGCAGTCTCGGACTCCCAACGCAAAGCTACACTATGGGCTGGGGGCAGACCTTCTGTTGACTTTTGCACCAGTTTGGTGGCGCAAAAGTGTGTATTGGTGAATACACACCCCACAACAGAAAGATTCTTATCTAGATCAGAGGGGTTATTAAGTCAACTGGGGGCTACTGTGTATTTAACACCTTTAGTTTAAAGCAGTACTGTAAAAACCTCGCGTATAAGCCTAACTCACAAATAAGCCGCACCCCGACTTTGGGCCGATCCTATAAGCCGCACCAGCGATCTGAATAGGGTGGCTTTAGTACTGTACTATAGGAGCAAAAACACGCGTGTAAGCCGCACCTGGACTCTGTGCCGATCCTATAAACCGCACCAGCGATCTGATTCGTGTACTAGCCGCGGCTTATACGCGAGGTTTTACGGTAATCAAAATGTGTGTATTATGGTAAGATGACAGCCTGCTCCCAGGCTATCCAAATAGGATAGACGCTGGCCGGGGCTGGGTACAGGTGGTGGTGGTGGTGGGGAGGGTGTAGTGCTGATGGAAACTTCATGTACACAGTGTTAATGTGTTTGTACAGAGAATGGCTCTTTGTGCACCTCTCACTGTCCTAACACCACTAACGACAGGCAGGGGAACAATGCAGCAGGGTATCTTACTAATGCAGCGGGAATATTGGATGGGGAAGAAATGGGAAATGGTGGGACTTAATTATTGATGGATTCAAATCTGAAAATAAATATGTCCAAATTGTTCTCAAAAATCTTTCGTGAAAATTAAACCCCTAAAAACGAACTACTCTAACTTAAGTACAAAACTACAGTGGGACAATGCAACAGGGTATGTTAAAGGGATTTCGGATGGGGAAGGAGTTGGGAAGGGTGGGACTTGATTAAACTACCCTAATATTAGTGCAAAACTACATTGTAACAGGCTTCTAGGCTGAGAGTCAAAGCTAATTTGCTCACAGTATTGTCCAGCATTGTCAGACACTGCACGAATGTTTAGAATTAAGCAAATTAACGATTGCTTAAATGATCACTTCAAATTATATTTACTGGTCTTTATGTCAGTTAAGTGATCACTTTAAGCGATATTTATTTGACTTAAATCCCAGCATTGATGCAGTGAGACCCTCTTGCAATTTCGGTAGGATAGCATAGATATGAGAACGCAGCTTTGCCTGACCCTCACAAAATTGCTTCACCCTGAAAAGTGCCATGTTTTAAAGACAAGACCATGCATGGTCAGGCTTACTGCTGACACGCACCTTCTCATTGCACATTAAAGCAGCCTTTGCTCTTTAAGAATGGTGTAATGCGTGAATGCATCATAATGTCATAATGTCATCATGATGCATGAATGCAGCCCTGCCAGGTAACACACCAGGGCTGCATTGACGCATCTTGCCAACCCTATGGTGTTGGGACATTCCCAAAGAGTCAACATGATGCACCATTGCAGCACTGGCTAGTTACTCACCAGATCTGCATTTGTGCATCATGCAGACAAATGTCACCTTTTAGAGACATACCGTGCTTAAAGGGTTGAATGGTTAAATATAGCTTGGTGCAGTAACCCCCCACATATACACCTGTGGTGTTTGCACAGGTGTGTTGACTTTATTAGATAGAGATTCAGCGAACATGCAGCCGCAAACATCCTTTTGGGATCAGTGGAACAGACAGGAGTGTCTACAGGGTAGGCAGGAAATGTGAAGGAAATTCATTTTGTTATCGACATGGAAAAGTCTGTTTGGATCTAATGGGAATCGAACCCGGGTCTCTCACACCACTTTATGTATGCTGCTCACTATATTGCAAAGCTTATATTACTGTTCTGTTGTGATGTAGCACTCTTCAATATGGCCTTTCCATCAAGACTATACTATATCCTAATACAATGCTTCAGGAAACTTACTAGATGTATGCCTGGTGCTTACATTACTTTCAAGACTGTCACTCTTTTGAGAACGGGCACTATTCTCTGAGTCTGACAATGGCGGCCGATTCTACGCACAGCGCCCCCTACAGGCTCTGCAGATATTGCAATGGTTCAGTATTTACAAATATCAATATCAATTACCGGAACCTTAAAACCTCATGTATAAGCCTTACTTGCATATGAGCGGCACCGCGACTTTGGGCCGATCCTATAAGCTGCACTAGCGATCTGGTTATGGTGACTTTAGTACTGTACTATAGGATCAAAAACTTGCGTATAAGCCGCACCTGGACTCTGTGCCGATCCTATAAGCTGCACCAGCGATGTGATTCGCATACTAACCGCGGCTTATACGCGAGGTTTTACAGTACTACAAAATGTGCATTGCGATGGTACAATACTTCAGAATGTTCATTATGAATATAGATTCACTTACATTGACTGCATGAACATTGCCATTTAAGTAAACTTTTTGTCCCTCGAAGTCACTTTTGAAGCGGCTCTAAGTTCAGAAAAGGTCTGTAAATATCACAGAAAGATCATAATAATATCAAAGCGGATATATCATTTACTAGACTTAAAGTGTGACTTTGCAGTGATTTTGCCCCAGCCTGTAAGTGTATCCGGGCTGTATTTACGTCCTGTTGGGAGATGTTTCCGTAAGCAGACACAATATGCACCGCTTATTACAAAGGTAAGGACGCACTGCGCTAACTCTTGTTTTCGATTTTAGCCGCTGAGATTTTTCCATGGCCATGTTCAACGTAAATTACCTTAAAACTTTCTGTATGCACCTAACTCTCGTATTAGCCGAACCCCTTACTTTGGAGAATCTGATAAGTATCAAAGGGCATCTGTTTATGGCCAATTTAATAGCATTGATCTAAAAACTCGCTTATGTAAGCCCCACCCTTACTTTGTCCTGATCCTATAGGGGTCTGCATGGAGGTGCGCTAGTTACGGCAACATGCACTGATAAGAGCTGATAAGACTGTTACAAGCCTGTCCCCTATTTGTACCCACAGTGGTGTGTCTTAACCTCAACCAGCGAAATTTAAAATGGCGGACCCACAGGGTATAGCTCCAGGTTCCTATAAGCCGCACACTGAAAAGTCACAACTTGCATTTACTTGAATTAAATATACAGACAAATGTCAACGCCCATTGATACCGTCTCTGTCATATTTCACGAGTGGAGGCTGGAGCAGTATCCCACGAAGCCGCAAGCTGAGTGGGATGCGCCCCAGCCCCCACAAGTGAAATACATCAGAGAGGTATCAATGTAGTTGGCATCTGCATTTATTTATAGATTTGAAGCAATTTAATGAAGGAAAGACAACTTTTGTTAGCCCATTGAATACCGACACATTGTATTCAGTGGGGGGCATTAAATATGGCATTTCAGGGCTAAAGCATAGTAAATCTTGTAATTAAAAAGAAAAGAGCTTAAAATGTTCCTTTAAGAATGTATGACTGACCTGCAGTTTATATTTCATGTTTTCCCTCATCTGGCCACATATATAATTTACCTAAATGCAAACATTCATGCAGTTTACATTTCACGCAGTTATCAAAGACCGCACAATTTTTGGTAATGGCAGAACCAAAATGGCCGCCATAGTCAAACTAGCCATACTACATCATTTCTCATTGCATAATCATATTCTGTGACCCTGAAAACATAGGTCTAGACACCTTTTTTGTTGCAGTACTGTATTTAGTTGCTGCTTGATCGAAGAAAACAGATTTTCTGGTAATGGCCGACTTAAAATGGCCGCTACTGGCAAAATAACGATATTTTGCGGTGGCCCCACCTCTGATTTTTTTGGTGTGGATATGGACTTAAGACATGCCAAGTCTCTTGCTTTTATGAAAAAATTCACACTGCCTTGAAAATCATGGACATATTGCTTGTACTAATAGTAAATCTTGTATTTAAAAAAAAGCTTAAAATGTTCCTTTAAGCATGTATGATCTACCTGTAGTTTATATTTCATGTGCTGCTGCAGTCCTATTCACACAGAGAGGACACCGCCGGTTGGGGCTGACTCATGCAGATGGAGGCGGCATTTAGCATTCTGGTGGTTTCATGGCTATTTGCTGTTACCATGGCAATCCCCATCCTGAGGCCCTTCCCGGGGGTACGTACTCATGTGTTATTCACCCTATCATTTATACCAAAGAGCAAAGAAAACTAAGAGGGGTCCACTGCCCCTGGTGGATGGAGTTGAGTCAACACCCAAAAAGCCTGCATTTACTAATGGAGTGGTAATCATTTTATAACAAGGAGTGTGTGGTAAAATCTTGTGCAGAGGAACCATCCCCACCCCCACTCTAGAGCTAGAGGTAGTGCTCCCTCCTCACTGACGCTGATAATTTTTGCACCCGCTTTGAACTATATATACCATATTCGACGTAATTATAAAATTATTTTTATGGTGGTTTAAGTACTTAAGAGTTTAATTGTCTCCAAAATTGGGAAATTTGCACATGAGCCTTTGTGCTAGTCTAGAAATGCCCCAAAAAGGGGAGGGGGTGCTTATTAGGGGGAGGGCGCTTATTACGTCGAATACGGTAAGTGTTTTTTCTCCATATTGCATATTGAACTGAAATGTCTTTTGTTCAACCACTATCTAAAATGCTTTAATTACAACAAGACCAAATTATTAGGTTTAGTTAACCTGTATTGACAGATCACCAAAAGTGGACCCTCTTTGTAATATAAGCTCTTTGATGTTAGTCACACCCTTATGGCACCCGTACGGCTCTCCGGGGACCTGAGGGGTCGTTAGCGGGGTGTTATGAGAACCTTTATGAATTGTTGAACAGTGAAGGGAAGGGCTTCCCCTCCCTGGATCAGGGTGTACTTTTTGTGATCTGAATAGAATCTGTTGTAGCAATCTGAGTCGGGATCCAAACGCATTAAATCCAATACATATTTGAATATAAACATATTTGCGAATACTCTAAAATGCCATTTCTAGAATGTTTTTTTTTTAAACTTTACGAATCGCATCTAAATTGAATTTACAGCTTGAGGTCCCAGTTAATATTTCCAATACGTCTTGATACGTTATTGACAATATTTCTTCTCACACTCAGTTTCCTAATATGTATTGGCACTCTATGTATGCTAGTAAATATCATTTCAATTCATGATATGGCTGTATAAGTTAATACAATCATCACATCATACTGTATATACCTTTTAGTTTTTAGCAGTTAAACCATTTTGGAAGGACCCTAAAGTTGTGATAATATATGAATGCTGCTCAGGGTTGATTTACAGAGTACTCCTGGGGGGTCGTCATGAGGTACTAATACAGCACCGGCGAGTTACTCAAGACCACTGTGTTGGAGACGCATAAATGTAGCATTGAGACGCGTTGCTGTTCTGAAAGGGTTAAAATCTGTATTAATGCAGATAAGTAAAGAGCATATCTTAAGAAAGTTATTTAATTTCATGTTAATTTTTAAATCTATTGTATCTACTTAATGAGCGGCACTAATTCCACAGTCACATTGCACGTTTCAGCCAGTGGACAATGAAGAGGCTACAGCAATGGTAAGCATAGTTTTGTCAAATTATAGTTTTAATTATGAGAGAAAAGATATTCCTCCCAATAGATTGTAAACATTACGTGTCAACATATTTTTTTCTGGATAGGCCTATCATTTCCATGATTTCTCACATTCTCTGTATTTGAAGTATTGATATTTAAGCTATAATTTCATCATTCAACAGACCTACCTAAGACGCTATGGCCATGTGGGCGGTATCTTCAGGTCTGAGGAAGATTCCTTCAGAGTGGCCTTAACACGTTACCAACGTTACCACGGGCTTCAACAGACAGGTAAGTCGGCGGTTACCAAGGTTACCACAGGTGGAGACGGACAGGTAAGTAGGCGGTTACCAAGGTTACCACAGGTGGAGACGGACAGGTAAGTAGGCGGTTACCAAGGTTACCACAGGTGGAGACGGACAGGTAAGTAGGCGGTTACCAAGGTTACCACAGGTGGAGACGGACAGGTAAGTAGGCGGTTACCAAGGTTACCACAGGTGGAGACGGACAGGTAAGTAGGCGGTTACCAAGGTTACCACAGGTGGAGACGGACAGGTAAGTAGGCGGTTACCAAGGTTACCACAGGTGGAGACGGACAGGTAAGTAGGCGGTTACCAAGGTTACCACAGGTGGAGACGGACAGGTAAGTAGGCGGTTACCAAGGTTACCACAGGTGGAGACGGACAGGTAAGTAGGCGGTTACCTAGGTTACCACAGGTGGAGACAGACAGGTAAGTAGGCGGTTACCAAGGTTACCACAAGTGGAGACGGACAGGTAAGTAGGCGGTTACCAAGGTTACCACAGGTGGAGACGGACAGGTAAGTAGGCGGTTACCAAGGTTACCACAGGTTGAGACAGACAGGTAAGTAGGTGGTTACCAAGTTTACCACAGGTGCAGACAGACAGGTAAGTAGGTGGTTACCAAGGTTACCACAGGTGCAGACAGACAGGTAATTATAAGTAGGCGGTTATCAAGGTTTAACGGCAGTGTTATTTAAAAATTCCAACCAAATGCGCTCAGTACCACCAGATATTTGGTAGATTTGGATGTTATATTAATAGTGCATTCTGGTTCATAACTGCTAAAAGTGATTAATTAACATATTGATCTAGAAAATATATTTTTCGTAGGTAGGCCTATGAATTCTTTTATATACAATTAACAATCATGAAATATCTGGAGTAACTTACATAGACGATTCTGCTATAGGCAGACTGGATGGCGCTACAAAATCCAAGATGGCCGAACCTCGTTGTGGCCTGCCAGACATTGGGTTTATACCAGGAAACCCGTATTCAGAACGGTTCAGCGATCCCCGCTTCATTACTATACGTGAGTACTATCATACAGCAGAAATATCTTATGATCCTGTTACATTAGTGAAATATTTTATACAGTTGTATTCAATAAGTGAAATATTTCATATGGGCAATGGGCCATACTAGTGAAATTATTATATTAGTGAAATATTTCAATAGCAAGGATAGCAGGGATCTGTCCTTCCAGTACAGTGTTATGGCCTTAAAATAATTGTATTGTGGTAACTCGACCTGCCCTATTTTTATGGCCCAACACTAAAGTCTTTTTGCGATATTTTGGAGAAAAATGTGACGTAGGGGCCTAAATTTATGTAAATAGATCTATCTGTAAAATGTACAAAATTCACCAAATTATCATAAACATATTTGGTAAAAAAGAGAAATCGACCTACCTACCCTATTTATTTGGGCCACGTTACTGGAATACAACAAATATCTGAATGTTTCAGGAAACTATTCATTGAACCCATCATTACTTTGGGGTCAGCAGTCCCTGCCGTACATGGTACACAGCGGACACTCCCGCCTGTCCCGACGAGTCATCCACTACGTCGCAGGACTCGCCCTTCAGGTAAACACACATGTATCTCGTTTTTACCTAAAAAAAAACGGTTTAAAACTTTATATAACGTTATGCCATAGTAAGGAGCCTTATAGAAACGTTATATAACATTATAAAATGTTATAGAATATTGTATAACGTTTTTGTATATTTCAACAACCACTCACCCTATATAATGGCTTGAGTAAATGTCCCGGCTCTACTCTGACTGTAACTGTAGGGGTACCAACATGTGGGCCTTTAATGACTGCAGAGTGCTTTAATGTGTAAGGTCTTGTGGTTGTCATGATCCATTAACGCGAGTCATAGATGTCAGCCGGTTATAGATGTCAGTCAATAATAGACATTAGCCAGTCATAGTTGTCAGCCAATTATAGATGTCAGTCAAAAATAGACATTAGCCAGTCACATATGTCAGCCGGTCATGGAATTCCGGTCGTCAAAATTAGCCAGTCATAGATGTCAGCCAGTTATAGATGTCAGTCAAAAATAGACATTAGCAAGTCATAGATGTCAGTCAGTCATAGATATTAGCCGGTTAGACATGTCAGTCAATAATAGACAAAAGCCAGTCATAGATGTCAGCCAGTCATAGATGCCAGCTGGTCATAGATGTTAGCCAGTTATAGAAGTCAGTCAAAAATAAACATTAGCCAGTCATAGATGTCAGTCATTCATAGACGTCAGCCAGTCATAGATGTCAGCCGGTTATAGATGTTAGCCAGTCATAGATGTCAACCGGTCATAGATGTCAGCTGGTCATAGATGTCAGCTAGTCATAGATGTCAGCCAGTCATAGATGTCAACCGGTCATAGATGACAGCCAGTTACAGATGTCAGTCAAAAATAGACATTAGCAAGTCATAGATGTCAGCTAGTCATAGATGTTAGCAGGTTAGACATGTCAGTCAATAATAGACACTAGCCAGTCATAGATGTCAGTCAATCATAAACATTAGCTGGTTATAGATGTCAGTCAATAAAAGGCATTAGCCAGTCATAGATATCAGCCAGTCAATAATAGACATTATAGCCAGTCATAGATATCAGCCAGTCAATAATAGACATTAGCCAGTCATAGATTTTGAACCTGTATAGATTTAATGAGACTTACCCATGTGACCTTGTCACCTACAGTACTGGTGCATGTGGACTCGGCTGCAGTTCGTCCCTGTATCGGAGGCCGCCGCGGCTCAGATTGAGATCATCTTTGGGCAAGGGTACCATAACTGCCCGTTGAACATCGAGTTTGATGGAGAAGGTGGGATGTTGGCGCATGCCATCTGGCCCTTTGAGCACCAGGAGGGGCGTGGGGATATACACCTGGACAACCAGGAACCATGGGACATCGACCAGAAAGGTAGACTTAAAGCTGGGCCGTCAGGGAATAAGTTCAGCACTTTCTATACATAGACTAAAATAACAGTTCCACCAGAGGGCAGCAGTGTTTGGACAGGAGATCATGAGCATTGTCCAGCTACAACATATTCACCCTATCTTGTGCCTGTAAGAGCTGAGCTCCCAGCCCTTAAGAGCCCTCTTGTGAATCAAAACTGAACTATATCCAAAGGTGCTTATGGCCTCACTTCAACCCTGACGGTCAAGCTTTAATAATATTTAGTTAGGGAGTGGTCATTGGTTAACAACAGGGGGGAAGGGGTTGGTGGATTTTTATGTGAGCGCCCAAAATTTTCCGCCCCCCCCCTCTTGGGAGGGGTCAAAGCTGTTCTGCCCCCCCCTCCCAAGACAGGTCGGAATTTCCCCTCCTCCCTCTGTGAACTATAGTAATGTGTGGGCTTTGTTTTTACCAAAACGGGGTGGAATCTCTTTAGCCTGCCCCCCTCTAGGGGGCTCGTTATTTCTCTGATCTCCCCTTCGAGAGGGCTCGAAATTTTTTCCCCCATTCCACCAACCTACTCTGTGGATAAATAATGACCACTCCCTGGGCTTCGAAAAATGTGATTAGGCCTTTTTTAAAAGGTTTCATTTACTGAGGTGCCAACACATTTAGCAAAATATAGACTTTTTGTGAACAAATTCACACTTTAGAAGTTAAGAGTTTACAGATGTTCAAAATTGGGGAAATGTAACATTTCGACCAGAGAGTTTGAATTTGAGTTCTGTCTTGATGAATCATGGGAAGTTAACCTGACACGTCGAGTTAGAAATCACTGCTGTATCGATCAACAGTATGTGTTGTAGATCATTTGATACAGGGAAATATATCTAGCTCACTGCATAACTAACACTTTAAGCTTAAATTTTACACAAAGGATACCCATATTTGTCCAATGTCTGCCATTGTCAAATCCTACCCTTTTCTTGTCCTTTAAATTTGCTTTCTATGACCTGTTCAGTAAATAAAGAATTGTGATTGTATTCATGAGGAGACGTTGTATTGAGTCGATGAGTCCAATTGAATTCAATCCTGAGTCACGAAGTCTTAGCCTTCTTACTGCAAAGAAATTAATGTATGAAATCTAATATTAAGCCTTTCATGCCTCTGTCTACATAATGTCCCTCTTTGAGGAAATGACGCTGCTCAGTAATGAGAAACAAATATTTTTGAGGCTTATTATTTTCATTTTTCCAGGCTCTCACAAGAACCTGTTGCAGGTCGCGGCCCATGAGATCGGACACTCTATGGGGATCCTGCACTCCAACATCAACTCGGCCCTCATGTACCCGCACTACAAGCCCGGCACCCTGCCACGCCTCAGTATGGACGATGTAAAGGCTATACAAGCTTTATACGGTGAGTAGTAATGTATTATGTACCCGATGAATAGTGGTCTATCATGTACCCACACTATAATGTGGAGTAGTAGGCTGTGTCTCACCAGATCCGGTCAATGTGAACTATTGTATCGTATATTGTATTATTAATTTAATTTGCTGTTTCATAATTTTGAGTGGCTTTGTATGAAGCATACCGTAGTGGCCTTGGGAGCTTATTGATTTCAACTAGACTCTTCCCCTGGCATTTGTAATGGACAGGAGATTATTCACAATGTATGAACATTGTCATTGAATCAAACTTTTTATTCCTTGAAGTCACTCTTTAAGCGGCTTAAAGTACAGTTGCCTTAATGCCATGTGAATGTCACAGAAAAGGCAAAATAATATCTAAGTGGCTTTGAGTGGCATTTAATGGAATTAATGATTTTGGCAGTCAAACATTTGATTAAGGTGGGTCGCTACCCTTTGATCAAAGTTAACAGAATCTCTCTATTTTTTTTCTACATGCACTCTAAAGCATATAGAATTGGATAATGCAAAGAAAAATGGGGGGTCCCGAGCTACTTTTTTAAATACAGAATTTAGAAGAATTTAAGTTTTTGTTTTTTTCACAAAAAAATAGAAAAAATTGTGAAAACTTCCATGATTTTTTTTCATATCAACATTTATGCACAGAAATGTAAAACCTCACATGTGAAACGTCTATATGTTCCACTTTACTGCAAAAATAATTTTACAGTTGTATGCAATGGCATTCTGGGTAAAAATGCGATGTTACGGGAAAGGGTAAGAATAAATCGTCATTATTTTGTAGGTTTATTGGCTAAAAATAGTATTCAGTATTAACATACTTTTTTTTAACTCTCTCAGAAATTAGTTTAGATCATTTGCTAACATATGAAAACAATTTTGATGGGTGGTCCGGTGCATAATTTTAGGGTTTTGGACCTTTGAAAATAAAAAATAATGCAAAACCGGACTAGATTTCATATTCAGAGCACTGTATGATGGGTAATATCAGCAAAATTTGGCGCTAAAATGTCATCATTAAATGACCTTGGCTGTCTTAAGAAACATGATAAGATCTATAGTATTTCTAAGAAGATTCATTGGTAAATAATGCCAATGCACTAATTCATGTAAAAAATAGGAAATATTATCAGTAACAAATATAGCAAATATTAAAAGTCCCATAAAATGCTCAATTTTCCTAAAATGCCTAATTTTCGACATAGGACATAGGAAACTCATATGTGTATCAGACTGTGCAATATAAGCTCATTCTGATACGTTTAAGCTGCATCCGCAGAGACCTGTGCAGTGGGTTCATTTTCAACAGGTAGCGATCCACCTTAAATACCAACATTCATGCAGTGTTCATACTCTGTTTATGTGTAGGATTAACTATGTTAATGCCAGTATTATGGCTAGATCAAGACCAGTGCTTATCTAAACATCCTTTTTTTAAATGACGACGGGCTGTTTCTTGTCTCTGGCTAACAGGAGCCCCTAACACCACTGAGCAGGTACAGACGCGCTGCTCCCTGCACCTCAACCACACAGTGCTGCACGACATAGATGCCGCCATGAGGGGCCTGCTGGGGGAAATACTCGTGTTTAAAGGTAACTTATTCAATTTTATGCATATTTCTGTATTATGGCAGTGTCTCACGAACTTGGGCCAATGTGTTTGTCTATGACCGGGCAGCGTCTATGACCAGATATCTAAAAAAGTTGTTTGGAGGGATAAACATTAAAAAAAAAAAATTTACAATTTTTATTTAATTTTTTTTAAATTGTTTAAAAAAATCTTTTTTATTCCTCCAAACGACTTTTTTAGATAGCCAGTCATAGACGGCACCCGGTCATAGATGGCCCCCGGTCATAGACAAACACATTGGCCCAAGTTCGTGAGACACAGCCTTATAGTCAATGGCTGTTTCTTTATGTTTTCATGTCTAATTAACAATTCTTTGCAACATATTTGGGAGTATTTGGTATTAAAGTGTTGACTGTTTAATAAAGTGTGCAATTGATAGTTTCCCATACTGTTTGAGTAAACTACAGGGAAGTAATAAGAATTTATAGAATTAAGAATATATACTTTCATAATTCTACCTGGACCCATGAGTGTAGAGTTCAGCGTAAGGCAAAAGCACAGAATAAAAGCCAGAAACTTCTCTGAATCAGTAGGCCTTAGTCTGTCTAAAGACTACTCCCAACTATAGTAACTATCACACTGATATAATTTGTAACAGGGTCAAATAAAAAGTGACTAGATTAATTGATGAATATCAATCAATCATGTAACAGATACCAGCTTAATTGTGTTTTTCAAAAACAGATACTCACTCTGTATACACCAGATGAAGCTGGGAACAGCTGAAACTCAAGTCAGAGCCCACTCAACTAACAGTGTGACTCAAACCTTGGTACTAGAACTGGCAAAGAAATTCTAACTTTTATACATACAATCTCAGAAAACCATTGAAAACCCTTGGAAATTGCTTCACATCTCCCTACAAATATAAATAAATAGACCGAATTCTAGACCGAATCTAGAAAAAAAAACAAAGTCTCTGCTGGCCTGCTGCTGGCCTTGCTGCCTGCTTGCTTGCTGCTGGCTACCTCCCCTCCCCTGGAGAAGAGTTCCATGGCTGGTGCCGGTGGGAGGCACTAGGTGGCACTGGTATGTCCACTAATATGGGAATAACTTCCCCAATGGAAGTTATGAGACCACATCTCCCTACAAATATAAATAAATAGTACAGAAGAAAAGATAAAAGGAATTCATCATATCATACCTTACATTTTCTCAAAATATCAATATCAATAAACTAAAATGTGAACTTTGGTGACAAAAAACATATATTTCTCAGTGCTTGCTGATGAGAACCAATTCTTCTTAAAATTTGAGTGGTCTACTATTATTTTGTTTATGGCTGATGCTGCAGGAAACATGGTGTACGACCTGTACGAGGAGGTAGAGAACGACTACCTCGCGTTCCCCCTGGAGGGAAACATCGCCGACCACTTCCCGGGGGCACCAAGCCGTATAGACGCTGCCGAGTCATACAAAACACATGTTTACCTCATTAAGGTAAATAGAGGATTTATTCTGTGTTCTGTTAACAAAACAGTTTGTACATTGCAGAATAGACTGGGCAAAATCTTCAGAAATATCATTCTAATCCCTCCAAGGGGCATTTTAAAGTACAAACAGGCAAGATCACTTTCTGGGGTAATTTGGGTGTGCTGAATCCGGAAATCACACTTGCCAAGCTCAAAGATGGCTCCTTCTATGTGAAAATACAAAAACAAAATGGCTGCCATTGATTTTTGAGTAAACCTATGAAATCTATGATATTCATCATTCCTGATCATGTAATACATCAAAATAAAGGGATTTTAGATACCACACTGTCTGACACACCTGCCAAGCTAAAACATCATTTCCCAAGAGTCTCAAGGCCAAAAATTCACTATGGCTGCCACCGTTTTTTCAGAAAACCCCAAATATGCATTATTCATCACTCCTTGTCATGTTATACCTCAAATGAAAGGGATTTGCAAGCCAAGTCCATTCTAGGCAATTGCCAAAATAAACAGGGACCTTTGTAACATGAAACCCATCCCCCAAAAAACATAATGGCCACTAGTAATTTTTGAGCACAGTTCATTTCAGTCCATTTCCAAGGGGAAGAGCTATTTTTTTTAAAGTGGGAAGGGCCCAATTTTGTCAATGTTGTAATCATTTATTGGAAATCTTTAACACCAGTGCAGGAGGTCAAAAGTTATTACCCTCCCCTCCTCTAGATGGCTCAAAAATTGTTCACGTGCACCCTTTTATGCATAGTGAAAACAGGGTTTTGTTATCCATCTTCCCCTGTTAAGGGCACATCCCATCAAGATTAGAGAATTCACACTCCATATAATCTACAGGGGTAGAAACTTTACCAGCTGTGGGCCAGCCATACAAGTAGCCCAAAAAGCACTAGTGTGACTATTCATGGAAAGTGATTGCTCCCCCCACATACTTCTATTTTGATCTTGGGCCCACCTCACAATGAAATCCTTATTAAATGATGGCAAATCCTCAGGATCCAACCCAGTCAGCATTGGTCCCTGGGACTCATTTGTGTTTTACTTGTGCCAGCTGGGTTAACCCATATCTGGGTTATGGTCTTTTTTTGTCCAGGGCTAAAAGTGGGAGCCCAGATGGGCCAGCCCATGAAAACTTTTTCATAAGATACATTATAGATACAAATAGTGTGTGCTAAAGTGGAATAAATCTGGGCTTGAGCTTGGCACTTTGAATTAGGGCCAGCCAATCTGCGCTCCCACCTTTAGCCCTGGACAAAAAGGACCAAAACCCAGCTTGGGCAAATCAGCTTGCCCAAGTAAAAACACAGGGGTCCTACTAAGCAATACTGTAACATAGTATCTTGTTTGGACATTACAGGGACTTGTGACTTCTACATGCTATAGACCCCTACACTATCATTTAACTTCAGCAAAAGATTTTCATGTAATAGTGAGAAAGTCTAGGGAATGGGAGCTCTAGTCCTTGGGAAGTGATACCAAGTCCTAAGGATCTCATATTCATTTTATTAGAGACCTCCTCCAGCAACCCTGACCACTCCTTGAGTCTACCTTATTCCTCATCTAGAGCATGATTCTCTGTAATTCCATTCCATCTTTCTGGGGTTCACCCCTTCTCTAGCGTTTCATACAATCTCATACTCCAGGGTCTCAGATCTTCCATCCAGGGTCCCAATCTCTCCCTCACAATATCAAGCCAAGACTTTCATGTGTTGAAGATGGAGGTAGTTACAATTAGGATTGGGATAGGGTGACATTGTGAGGATGGAAGTGACATGTGGTCCCTGCCCTACCACACACCTCCCATATCCCCTTCCTAGCCAAACACCACACACCTCCCATATCCCCTTCCTAGCCAAACTTGATTCCATTCCATACCCTCCCGTATCCGTACCTCTATCATACACTTTCCCTGTGATTTTTTCTCCCCTATATCGCTTCCCAGATACCCTTCTGATGTCCACTCCCTTGCCATTTCCAATGTCCTATCCTCCCAGTCAAGCCCTGCCCTATCCCTGTATTTCCCCACGACTCATAATATATGACCTCTACCAACCAGTGCCCTATGTCTCCTGTATCCCTGTATATCCTCTCCACCACTGGGAAATGCACTCAGCCCTACCTTCTTATCTTATCCCCTCACTTTGCTTCTGTGTTCTACCCTGCAGCAATTGATTTGAACATATAGAGGGGAAGTCAATGGGAGTTAGGTGGCAAAGGGTGAGGTAAAGGGAAGGGGGAGAAAGTGGTGGGAGGGGGCAGGAGAATGGGAAAGGAGAGGAATAGAAGAGGCTTGGGGAAGGGAATAGGAAAAGTAGTGAAAAAGATGCCAAATGGAGGGCTGGAAGCCCAGGAATGTCGGATGGAAACGCTGGAAGATGAGGGGGTGGGGCCCAGGAAGAGGGCTAGGAGCCCTGGGAGGAGCATTTAGAGCTGAGGCAGGAGAGATTGAAAACCTGAAGAAGGGTCAGGAGCCCAGGGGGGAGGGCTAGGAGCCTTGGGAAGAGGAGTGGAGGCACAGTGAGAGGGATAAAACTCTGGAATAAGGAGAGGGGTGGGTTAAGGAAAGGATGAATGATCTGGATGGAAGATGGAAAACCCTCCAAGAGAGGTTAGAGTTGCTGGAGGAAGTCTCCTTTGAAATAGAGATCCCTAAGACCCAATATCAGGTCCCCAGAACTAGAGTTCAGATCCCCTAAACTTCCTTAAGATAACATGCATAGATATCTATCTGGCTCCTAGGGTTCCCAATCAGAAAAAAAGTCACTACTTATCCCTAAATAGTCGCACTTGTGTGGTCCCATAGACCAGTTGGGCTATATGCACAGTTGGTTGACAGCAGTAAAAAACTAATGTCTAGCCTTGTATATAGTATTTAGTGGCCTTATGATGGGATGTGCCTCTTAACTGGACAAAAAAGTCATCTGCTTTCAGTGAAAATGACTGCATAACTACTGTAAAATCCATGCTATAGCAGGACTCCACTTATGAGGCAAATCCCCCAACTTGAGAAAAAAAATCGGCCTATAAAAAACACCAAAATAGATTAGTCTTAAAGGTGGGGTTTTACAGTATACATAAAAGGGTGTGCAAACAATTGTTAACCCTTTGATAGAAGGTGGTTAGGGTGGCAGGCTAACAGATTTCCCCGTTTTTAGGCTTTAATAAAGAAAAAAATGTCCTTCCTCCTTGGAAATGGCCTGAAATGAACTGTGCTCAAAAATAAGTGGCCATTTTGTATTTTTGGGCAGGGGTTTCATGTTCCATTTATTTTGGCAATGGCCTGGAGTGGACTAGGCTTGTAAATCTCTTTCATTTGAGGTACAACATGACCAGGAGTGATGGATAATGTATTTTTGGGGTTTTCTCAAAAAACGGTGGCAGCCATTTTGAATTTTTGGCCTTGAGACTCTTGGGAAATGATGTTCCAGCTTGGCAGGTGTGTCAGACAGTGTTGTATCTAAAATCCCTTCATTTTAATGTATTACATGACCAGGAGTGATGAATAACATAGGTTTCATATAGGTTTTCTCAAAAATCAATGGCAGCCATTTTGTTTTTGTATTTTCACATAGAAGGAGCCATTTTTGAGCTTGGCAAGTGTGATTTTCGGATTCAGCACACCCAAATTACCCCAAAAAGTGATCTTGCCTGTTTGTACTTTAAAATGCCCCTTGGTGGGAGAATTTCTCATTTTTTCACCAGTCTAGAAAGGAATGGGGGTATTGTATAGGCGTAAATTATCCACCAATTCCCTGGCCTTCACTGCGGAATTCTTAGAGATGGGAGAGATTTCCTATCCTCATCCTTATAAAATTTGGTAAAAAAATGAAAATAAAATCAACCCACATACCCTATTTGTTTAGGCCTTACCCAGAAAATTGATTAAATATTGAAAACTGGTTGTAAATGTACGTACGTGTAGTTTATTGTATGGCATTGACAAACTTTGGGGCCCAAACATGTTCAGGCCCGGCTGCCTCCCCTGCACCATCTTCACCTACACCACAGCTTTTAAAGCTGGTCCGTCAGGGAATAAGTTCAGCATTTTCTATAGATAGACTAAAATAACAGTTCCACCAGAGGGCAGCAGTGTTTGGACAGGGGACCATGAGCATTGTCCAGCTGCAACATATTCACCCTATCTTGTGCCTGTAAGAGCTGAGCTCCCAGCCCTTAAGAGCCCTCTTGTGAATGAAAACTGAACTATTTCCAAAAGTACTTTTGGCCTCACTTCAACCATGATGGTCAAGCTTTAATATATAGACAAATGCCAATGCTCATTGATACCATCTCTGCCTCTGCCTCTGTTTCTGTCTCTGCTGTTTATCACGAGTGAGGGCTGGGGGATGAGTGAAATACAGCAGGGTGGTTTCAATGTAGATGGTATTTGCATTTGTCTTTTTTATTTCAGCCGTTTAATGAACAAAAAATTTCTTTTTCTTAGCCCATTGAACGCGGCCATGTTAAATTCAATGGGGGGCTTTACATAGACCCTTCCTATAGTTAAGCATACCGAAAATTCTCGCGTATAAGCCTAACTCTCGTATAAGCCGCACCCCGACTTTGGGCTGATCCTATAAGCTGCAACAGCGATCCGACTATCGGGACTTTTAGTACTGTATCATAGCAGCAAAAACTCATGTATAAGCCGCACCCTGACCCTGAGCCAATACTATAAGCCGCACTGGCGATCTGACCCTTGTACTAGCCGCGGCTTCTACGCAGAATTTACGGTAGTAAATATTGTATTAAAGCTTGACTGTCATGGTTGAAGTGAGGCCAAAAGTACTTTCGAAATAGTTCAGTTTGCATTCACAAGAGGGCTCTTAAGGGCTGGGATCTCAGCTCTTACAGGCACAAGATAGGGTGAATATGGTGTAGCTGGACAATGCTCATGGTCCCCTGTCAAAACACTGCTGCCCTCTGGTGGAACTGTTATTTTAGTCAATGTGTAGAAAATGCTGAACTTATTCCCTGATGGCCAAGCTTTAAATTACAGAACTACACAGTGTACCAGTACAGCCAGTCAGACAGCTTCAGCTACACTCTGGACGCAGTGAGCACCATGAAGGATGTGTTCGACTACGACCACTCGCTGCCCCAACCCACGGCCGTCACCAGGAAGGACGCCGGGGACCAGCAGCAGCTTGAGTTTATAAGTATGTATGCGACGTCAATACTAGTGAGTCGAGTGACCAATGAACCCTATGACAGATCGTTGTCATAGTTGTAGTTGTAGTTGATTATTTTATCTCAAGAGTTCATAGTCTAGTACTAGCTTAATCTATAACATTATCTCTCAATAATCTAGCAGATGATATGTTCTAGCCTATGATATAGCCTTCATAAAGTCTGCACGTGATTGAGTTCTTTGGGTATCAGGGGTGACCCTAACCCTAACCCTAACCCTAACCCTAACCCTAACCCTAACCCTAACCCTAACCCTAACCCTTACCCTAACGCCAACCCCAACCCCAACCCCAACCCTAACCCTGACCCACCTAACCCTAAGAAAAAAAGTAACTGTCACAGTAGATGATCGTGCGGAAACACTACAAATAAGCAGATTCCCCTATGACCGCAGCTTGGTCATAGGGCCCATGGGTCACTCGACTCGGCAGTGTTGTTTGAAATTGCTATAAGCATGTACAACTTACTGTAAAACTCCCTCCTTATAAGCCAAACCCCAATTTGAGACAAAAATGTGTCCTATGCAAAAAGGATCTAAAAATTGTCTATAATTATTCTTATGCTTTAAATCCCCAAATAGAAGCCAAATTCCTAATTCAAGAAAAAAAAGGCTTATAATAATTTGGCTGAATAAAAGTCATCTTAAATGTGGGGTTTTATGACGATTTTTAAACCATTTCAGGACTCTATGTGACATTTGTTGGCCCTGTGAGTAGCTCACTGGGCTGCAATAATACATTATGGCAACCTTTCAGGAGTGCATGTGTAAATCATGTACGGTCGGCACGATGCTTGAATGTAGCCCTCGCAAGTCACTCGCCAGGGCTTCATTATATTATCTTTTAAGTGTTAAAAGGTTGCTTATTCTGTGTGCAGGTGGCAGTTTCAGGAAGGTGTACCCCCCTAACAGCGTGGTACCGAGCTCCAACATCTGGGACCCGTTTGGGACTGACACTGACATCTACGCAGCCTTCCCTGGCTCCGTCTACGACAGCTCTGGTAACCGCCACCAATCTGGGTAAATTACTGGCAATATAAGATGACTTATGTGGCATAGCCTTGCGAAAAGGGCTTCAGTAGACCCCTTGAAGTCCCTTTTCACATATCATGCTACATAAAATATGAATGTACTTGAAATGTGCAATTCAATAGTTTTGAATATGAGTTTTTATTCACAAGCATACATTATAAATGTTCACCTGGGTAAACTATTAACAAAATAGGAATATGTATGTGACATGACATTGGGAAAAGGACTTTAATGCAACCTTTTCACTAAAAAAGGCAGAAAAAAATGTAAATGAAAAAAATGTAATAAAAAAATTAAATGAGCAACTGAAGAGTTTTGAATATGATTTGAATTATAGTTAATGATAATTAAGTCATAAATTATAAATGCTTAACTAATTTAATAAGTTATTTCTCATTTCTGGCTATATAATCACTGATGTTCAAATAGTTGTACTATTCTTCATGTCCACAGTTACACCATCTACTCTAATTACTACAAGCGGCCGAGCTCTGGCAGCCCCGTCCCCATCCGGCGACAACTCAGCTGGGGAATCTACGACCCATGATGTATGGTCCACAATGCACGACTGACCTAGCTCACGTGGGTGCACGGACAAACATTTACAGAGAGTCTTACAACAGTCTTACTGAAGTCTTGTTAAAGCTGGGCCGTCAGGGAATAAGTTCAGCATTTCTATACATAGACTAAAATAACAGTTCCACCAGAGGGCAGCAGTATTTGGACAGGGGACCATGAGCATTGTCCAGCTACAACATATTCACCCTATCTTGTGCCTGTAAGAGCTGAGCTCCCAGCCCTTAAGAGCCCTCTTGTGAATGAAAACTGAACTATTTCCAAAAGTACTTTTGGCCTCACTTCAACCATGAAGGTCTAGCTTTAAGGTGTATGTTAATAGTTATGAGGGACTCTGCTCCCAACCCATGTTTTTATTCTTTATACCCCGTTTTTTTCCTTTAAACATCCCCCGTTTTTTTCTTTATTCACTGTACCAATAGTGTTGATGAAATGTTCAAAACTTTGCAGTGAAACAGTATTTAAGACTAAGACCTCAGTAAGATTGTTATAAGACTGACTGTAAACGTTTGTCTGTGCACTCACGTGAGCTAGGCACCATCTGCCAATTTTGGTAGAGCATCTGTGTCCACAATACCACTACAGCAGTCAAAGACTCTCAGAGGGCACACTACCAGCACAAGCTAATTTACTAGCATTTATTTATACATGCATTATACGACAGACAGTTGGATGGGAGAACAAAAGAAAATGTCTGTATAACCCATACAAACCAAGCACACACCAATCACTGGGTATAAGTCAGATATGGACATGTGTAAGTAGCTGCATAAGTGTTATAAGCCCTGTGCAATCGTAATTATCCTCGCCTGGTGCCTTGGAGAATTATTCACTTGTACGATATTAACTACATATAATGGCTGGATTCAGTATCGGGCGCTTATTTATTTCAATTATCATGACTGTCTCCCCTGCACTTAAAGTACAAAGCAAATGAGTATTTGAAATACAGGTACTTGTTCAATTGTTGAATACTCATTTCAATTATGAACTAGCACAAAGTTCCAAGACAGATATTTCCAAAACTTGCTCGGGGCACTTAATTACTGAAAGTATTCATTCTTTGGGGGGTATTATGGGCGACATCAAGCGATAGTCTAGGTCCTTTGAGTGCAACAGATAACTATGAATGTCAGTGTTTTGGAGCAATTCGGATATTGGTCTCTTCTGGACGGCATGAAAAATGATAACCCAAGGCCTCATGTCCATTTGTCGTCGTAATGCACCAATGCCATTCTGGCGAATAACCCCTCAAAGCCTCATTGATGCATCATGCCGATCTAGTTTGTTAAAGGCCATATTACATTAATTAAAGCAATATGATACCAATAGAGGTTAATGTTTTTGTGCTAACTTGGTTAGTAAGGCTGTGAGATTGGTACTACCTATTGGCGGTCACATCCTATGATCGAATCTGTGATAAACATGTGAGGATAGCACTACATCAGAATTATTGAATAAGAGAAAAGGACATGATAAGATTCTCTAGTAGATTTATGCTGAAACAGTATACAATTTCACATGTGATGCCCTAACAATACATAGACAAATGCCAACGCCCATTGATACTATCTCTGTTGTATTTCACGAGTGGGGGCTGGGGCCATATCCCTGCTCTCAATTCCAAATGTAAATACGTGTGCTGGAAATACTAGTACAGCTCTATGAATATGAATTATAGAGGTGGTTTAAATACGTATACAGGGGAGGATTGTATATGAAATAAGATATGAATAAAATGGTATGGCTATAATTATTGTATAACATCAGTCCTGACGCTTTTATTCAGGGAATGGTCATTTATTACCAACAGCGGGTGGTGGATTTAATAAGTGGTCTTTTTTTTGTGGCCCTTAGAGGTTTAGATACAGCCTTACTAAAGTTGCTCATAATGGTGACATTCATACACCATGAGGTTTGTCATTGTTGAAGCCAGTCTCAAACCCAGTCGGCGCAGCTGCGACTGGATTGAAGCTGTTTGCGGTCGGCACCTAGTCACAGATCTCAGTACTATTAGTATGGAGAAATTAGTTCATGAGTCCGCCACTGCTGGCAGCACTGTGCTAGCTGTTACAGCGAAGATGATATCCGTAATCTGGCTAAATGGATGTGGGGGTGAATATTTACTGTGACAGTTATTGTAAAAACCTTTTTTGGCCTTCCATAGTAATACGGCGTAGGTACAGTATCCTTAGGGTTGTTGTTTTTGTAGTTATATAGATCTTGAGGGATACAATCATGGTTCTAACCTTTTGCCATAGTGAGTGTCACAGTAAATGATTGCCCCCACATCCATTAAGCCAGATTACGGACAGACTTAACCCTGTTACAGCAGTACCATTCATGTCCTGTGGACTATTCAGCCCTCCTCCAACTTCTGTCCCACACAGAGAAAAGAAACAGCGTCAAAAGGGAGTCCAGGGTGCCTCCAGAATGACTCTCCTCTCCAGGGGAGTCCAGGTCCTTATCTGACTTCCTTAGGTGAGCCGGGGAGCTATGAGACTCCCCAAGGTGACTCCCTGAGGTCAGCCAGGGAGTCCCCTACACTGAAAATCCATAGATTGAAAGGGTTAGTCAGTACAGACTATCCTATGTTGGTCATATGAGTGTTAGTCATAATGGCAAAGTTATATTCAAAAATGACCGAGGGGTCAGTCGGTAGTGGCTAACCTAGGTTCATCATTGGTGTGTTGTATTTGTATAGCACTAGTTGGGGCCACCTGTCATGACCACTCAGTGGCTCCACCTGGAAATAAAAAGACTAAGGTGGGTTGGTCAGTACTGACCAACCTGACAATAATAACTGACCTAAGTTGGTCGTATAGGGAATGACTAACTAGGTTAGGCACTAGTGACTGAGAGGTTGGGCGTATAGGGAGCCTAGTAATATCAGTGTAGGCTCTCTTAGAGGGGAATGCCAAAATCTAGAGCCACATTTTCGGATATCCCGCATATAGACCCTGTTGCCAATAAAATCATCTCAAAAATGGCTACTGGTGACAGAGTTTCTCACTTCCTTGTGTGTCAGATTACGTGAGATTCCGCCTATCTATTCTGTATGAAAGACACAACTTCTTGATGCACCCTATGCCCTTGTGTGGTTTCACAATAGCGTTAATTAACATTACTGTGAATACCCTCTGGTCCTTTAAATGTTCTTGGAAAGAGTCGGTGAATGACCTGGGGGCACCTCCTTGTTATTTTATGTTTTATCCACTGTGACGTCTCCCCTTCCCTCACACACCTTACCTTTTATAGGTGTGCCAGTATTGTTGTTTTGTTGCTGTCCAGAAACTCGGCAAAACCAAGACCAAAAACGGGGGTAATGACCTACTGGTCGTTTTTGGGATGAAATCCCCAGTAAACAAACTATCTATCTACTTACCTATCTAATATCTATCTATCTATCTATCTATCTATCTACATATTTGAGAAATACATTAAGCACACTAGTCCTAAAAACACTGTAAAAAGTTGGTTGTCATTTTTGTATGTGTACAGTAGATACTACTGTATGTGTGCAGCTTATTGTAGGTAAAAAGAAGAATTTACTGCAGATATACAGTATATTTTATTGTATATTCTACTGTGTACCTACACTAACTATTTACAGTACACTGTAAAAAATATTCCCTAGAAAAAACGGAGAATCACTGGCATCAATGGGAGCCGGGAAACCCACGTTTTTTTTTAGGGAATTCCGTTTTTGGAAGTCACCGTTTTTTAAGGGAATTCCGTTTTTGGAAGTCACCATAATTTTTATGGAATTTCACTGTTTTATTATGCTTTAGCCAAGAACAATTAATTAGCTATTATAATGAGTTTGAGGCTGCATTATTGACCTGTTGTGATTACCCCCCCTCCTTTTGTAATTTAGCACTTATTATCATTTATATCATTGTCCAGTTCATTATAATTAAGAATCATATCCATTTTAGTTCCATGTGGATATCTTGTGCCCGGACTTCATAATTATTATGAAGTAGCACATATAATGCCCCACAGCACTTAATAATCGCAATTCATGAGCAAACATTACTCTAGAATTGCTATAGAACATCTACTACAGTGCTGAGCATATATATTTTTCTTATTGTCACAAGATGGGTGTCTATGGTATTACAATTACTGCTCGGTGTCCCACACAATTAACTCTTTTATCAATTGTGAATATTTCATCAAATTTAAATTATATCTGTATATCTATGTTATAATCAATTGAGATATTGAAAAATATTAGCATATCAGCACACTTATATTGCTTTATAATCTAGAACCATCAGAAAACTCAACTGAGGAACTAGGCTGCCACCTGGTAGGAAAAGATGGAACTACCTGTAAAACAGAGTTTCACTGTAAAAGAAAAAACGGAGTTTCACTGCAATCATTTACGGAAGTTCACTGTAAAATAGATGAGATTTACAGTGATTCACTGTAAACAAGAAAACGATGATGCACTGTCAAATTTTACTGAGATTCTCCGTGAATTCAAGGGAATTTTTTTACAGTGTATAGCGCTGTTTTTCTATACATGCCGAGTGTATTTCACCTACGTTAATTGATAAGCGCCAACCCCAAAGGTCCATTACCTCTGTGTGTGTATGAGGCCATCTTGAGCTGTAATGCTGATTATTCATACAATAATGGCCAGACCAGGAATGTGCTGGGATGGTGATGCCTCTGCTGAGGGAATGACCAGTTTTTTTAACAATGGGGGGGGGGGGGGGGGGGGTTGGGGTTGCACGGAGCGTGCAAATTCTTTTACACCCCACCCTGGTCAACAGGTTGACATTTTTTGCACCCCTCCCCCTCACGGGTCGAAAACCAGTGCGTGTGCGACCCCTTTGAAGCATAGTAACATGCAGGCTTTTTGGTCCAAAACAGGTTAAAAAATTTTGACGCCCCCCCCCCAAGAGGGGTCCAAATCTTTACACCCCCCAGTCAAGTGGTTTGAATTTTTGCATCCCCCCCGTCAAGGGGTCCAAATATTTTGGCCCCCCCCAGTTGATAAAAAATGATCACTCCCTAAAGATGTTGATCCTTCACTCAGAGACTCCTGCGTGGCCCTCTGTTACAGTGTTAGTGTTACGGAATCGGGACAACCAGGACATGCATGCCCCCTGGTGTTGGTGGTGCACACTAAGGCTGTAGGTCGTATGGCCCCCGGCTCTATCCTGTATTTCGCATTAGCGAGATACAGTGGCTCCACCTTGTGGACCACTGGTACCAATCATTACCCTTTGCTCTGCCAGGACCAGCTCAGCCAAATCTCGGGTCCAAGATTAGGGTACAAACAGGGTGTGAGTATTGTGAGTGGGTTGTACCTGGGCATTCCTTATGTCACCTGACCCTCATAGAGTAGTGGTTAGCATGGTGGATTCATCATGCAGAGGACCTAAGCTCAAATCCCTGTCAAGTCATATCTTGATGACCATACCATGCATTTGCATTCTTATAAAGTTATATATCAAAATATATTTTGTTTTGATAGGTAGAAGTGAGTAACAACCTTGAAATTATATCAAAGAAATATCAATAGAGTTTGGACACATTTTTTATTCCTATTTCTTCAAAGGAACTTTATAGATAATGTATAAAAAAGAAATGGTATGGTTGTTAATGGTGTGGTCACCAAGATATGACTTGACAGGGATTTGAGCTTAGGTCCTCTGCATGATGAATCGACCATGCTAACCACTACTCTATGAGGGATAGGTGACATAAGGAATACCCAAATACAACCCTCTCACAATACTCACACCATGTTTGTACCCTAATCTCGGACATGAGATTTGGCTGAGCTGGTTCTTGAAGGTTAGAGGATATACACTGGTACCAATAAACATGGCGCTGTACACAGGTCATCTAGCTAATGCGGAATACAGGTAGGGCCCCAGACGGGGGGGGGGGGGGGTAGTGTAAATTGTCAGATTTAAGAAATGCCAATGGCCGGGTGAGAATGTCCCCTTGTTGATTTTAAGACATGAGTCTTGTCCATTGTCACTAGCCCTCTTGTCACTATTCGATATTATGACATGCATATAGCCCTTGTTGATTTTAGGAAATAGTTCTTGTCCCTCGTCACAATGGTTAAACGGTATCTTCTCAATCTGGCATATATCTACCTGTCTGCCCAGTAAACACAACTATGTTGGTCAGACGTAAATATACTTTGACTTTTTGGTCTGAACTACGTAGTTTTAGAAGGTTTATGAACGTCAAAACGTTAAGGTTTATTTACCACTCTCAAACCAACAGGTCTGATTTACGTAGCTCAGACGTAAATCTAAGTTCAACTGGGATTTAAACACATTACATATAATTCTACATAGTGGGATTCAGACAAAGACTTGTATTATTGCAGACAAATTTACGTTAACAAACATTATTCATACAAAATAACCACTATAATGTCATTTTATTCTATATAGTATATTCATGCAGTTCAACTGAACAGCCTCACAGTATAGATCTGTTGACTAGTTTGGGCTGCAGAGAGGCTTTGTATTTCTTCTGTTACCACAAATGTGGTGTCGGCTCAGTAAAGTGCCGCAAAACACATATTCACGCCCAATACTTTAATCTACTCTCCTTTATGAATATTCTATTAAATATGGTTTATTTGCATGATATTGAATTCATAATTAATGAGAATTTACTGCTTGAATGTGGTAGATTTGTTAAAGAGCTGTAACATTCTCTCAATAATTAATAGTGCTGCCACCTAGGGTGACACTGAGAAGTCATCTACCCACTTGAAGTTGAAAAGTTACGTCTTTTAATGTAGATCTACATAGATTTATTATGTATATTTACATCTGAATAAGGTAGATAGATGTAAATCAGACGTCTACGTCTGTTGAACTTAAATAAACCTTAACATTTTTACGTCTACAAAACTTCAAAAATTACCAATCTCAAACCTTTTGGTTGAAAAACTACCTAGAGAAACCTCTGAGCTACGTTGGAACTACGTAGGGTGTTTACTGGGTGGAGCCCTACAGATATGGCAAGGTACACCCAGTCCCACTATAATGCATAGACTATACTGCCACAAGGCTGGAATCAACCAAATGTAGTGACTAAATTTACCACTGGCAACACAGCGACACGGCACTTTTGAAAATCAACAGCAACAGAAAAATGGTACTGTTTAGAATCGACATGGCGACAAGGCACTTCTGTTAAAAATCGACATGGCGACATGGTCAAAGATCTGGGTACCCATACATGTACAGTCATAAATATCCAATGACAAATACCTGATTTATTTCTATGCTGAAAAATGATTTAACTTATGTGGTAATAAGCAATAACGACTTCGCCGTACAATGCTGACATCTATATAGGATTGGAGCGAACTTCATGAAAGCTGCGATGCGCAGAGTTTACACAGTGAATGATTGACACACTGTAAAAAAAATCCGTTAAAATAATGGACCACTGGGTGCCGGACTTTCACAGTAAAAATAACGGTCAATGTTATTTCAAGTTCACCGCAGTTTTAACGGTGAGAGTCCGGCACCCAGTGGTGCCAGTGAATCTCTGTTATTGGGAATACGGAAAATCACTGTCCATGATATCTGTTTTCACTGGGGGTTTCCAATCATCTTGCGATTTAGTCCTCGTTCATCTCTTTAGGGCCCCATCCTTGTCTGTAATAGGGTGAAGAATGTAACCTCTTACTCATAAAGTTACAAGGGAGTTCTTTGGTTCTGTAGTCTCAACTTAAAGCTAATTAAATGCCATTATGATTTTACATGACATTTCCATGGCATCACTGAACTCAAAGCTAATTAAATCATTCCTTTAAGGCATCCTAAATTTGCTTAAATGCAAATACTGATGCAGTTTCTCTGCACATTGACGTGGTTTCCAGTCTTTGCCAAATCCTGCCAGACAATGGCAAAGTCCGCCTAAAATGGCTCTGGTCCAGCAGAATGACTAATTGAGAAGGATCAGATGTCGCTCAAATTCTGGGCTGTCCAAAACTGAAAGAATTTTTCAAATATTCCAAGTAGAACTGAAATTATAAGTTCTAGAGTGCACACTAATATTCAAGGCAAATTAAAGTAATTTTATGGGTTTTATAGCAACTTCCTGTCCATTCCCTCCCCTCCCTCTACCTGCAACTACCTGCTATTACATCTACTATCTACCTACACATCTAGTTGCACCTGCACTATAGACCATATAGCAGCAAGGAAGGATAACTTTTCAGAAAAGTGTTTAATGACATATACATGAATATGACCTGAAGTTTTTAATGACAAATACATGAATATGACCTTAAATTCTTGCATTCTGATATATACTATTTGAGAGATAATTGTTTTGTGCATCTCCTGATATGAGATGTTTGCAAACATAGCCATTACAGACAATGTCATCAGGGTTCTGCTAAAACTAACTTTGAGGTAGCTTCCCTGACCCACAGTCAGCCTTCCCTCCCTCTACCTACACCTATTATCGACATGCACCATTACTACTGTAAAACTCGCGTAGAAGCCACGGCTTGTATGCGAGACAATCAGCTTTTTTAAAAAAAACAAAAAAAACATAAAGTGCAGCTTGTACAAGAATTTGTAAAAGAATACTTTAGTATCAAATTAACAATTCACTGAACTCAAAGCCAATTTAAAGCCCATGCGCCCCTATATATATATAGAGCTGAGTACCTGTCCTGACTGCACTCTGACTGTTACTGGACGTGCAGTAATATCTGCGGGTTTAAGTTTTCCTTTAAGTAATCTTGAATTTGCTTAAATGCAAACATGCATGCAGTGTCTCTGCACTTTGACGTGGTTTCCCTGACCCACCCAGTCAGCCTCCCTCCCTCCCCTACACCTACACCTACTATACACTAGTACCCGCACGTCCAGCCACACCTGCAGTACCAGCAGCGTACAGTGGTCCTGCTGCTGCTGTCCTCCCCGGCACATTCCGTCACACCCAGCCCCCAGGTAGACTCTGTCCACACAGCAAACAGGTTAAACTGACACAACCCACAACCTGTGTGCTGCTGACACGACCCAGGAGGGTTACCTGGCACCGCACTCACAGACAACCTGCCACTCCACACTGCAGCAGTCTGCACACCTCTAGATACCTGCACAGACCACATAGTCAACCAGACAAGTGGTCACAGTGGTTACAGGAGAGACAAGTGGTTGCCTTGGTTACAGGAGGGAGAAGTGGTCACCTTGTGGTCACCTTAGTTACAGGAGAGACAAGTGGTCCTTGATTACAGGGGAGATTAGTGGTCACCTTGGTTACAGGAGAGTCTAGTGGTTGCCTTGGTTACAGGAGAGACAAGTGGTCACCTTGGTTACAGGAGAGACAAGTGGTCGCTGTGGTTACAGGAGAGACAAGTGGTCACCTTAGTTACGGAAGACAAGTGATTACCTTGGGTACAGGAGAAAGCTTTCACCTTGGTTACGGGAGAGACAAGTAGTTACTTCTAAAGGTAACATTCAGCTACAACAAGATGGACTGCTGTAGAAACAAGGATTATTCCCTGAAGGTAAGGCTAGGAGTCTCTTTCTGTCTGGTTCTTATCATGAAAATGTTATGAATATAATATGTAAGGCAGGTGTACATCTGTCTGTGTGGGACATTTAGTACAATTCACTTTTTCTTAAAGTCGGTAAGATTAGAAGATGGAGCCCCCTACATCAGCAGTTACAGACCAGGTGGTTGATGACTGCGAGACGTGGAGCATAACAACACACGATAACGCTACGTCTGTAAACACGTGCCTGGTTACATGGGTCACGTGACCAGAGAACAACACTATGACTTCTTCCATACACACACAAACAACTGCCCTCCCCCTCTAACTGCCATCTCACCTGCCCCCCCCCCCCCCCCCGCTACACTGAAAAAGCAAACTTGTCTCCAGACTCACCGAAGTGACTATCATAAAATAAACAAGTCAAAAGTTGTCTAACCTATCAGGCTACCATCTCACAAATAGAATCTGGAGCTGGCAAATGTCAGGTTTTGGGCTGGCACATGCCAAGTGGGTCTTCTATCTCCAGCTAGAAGACCCGCTTCCTTGTCACTTAGACAAGTTTTTGACTCGTTTATTTTATGACCATCACTTTGAAGAGTCTGGAGATAAGTTTATTTTTTGAGTGTATACCCCCCTGCTGCTTTATGCATGTATGAAAGTGTAATTATGGGTCACTGCTTTTCCTACTTATTTACCATCAGTAAAATAATACCATAGCAAACAGCATTGCTGTTACTTCAGTTTATTACACTGTATATAGGCAAAGGCCTTATTCTGGGTCACTAATTCTCCTCCTGTCTGGCTATATTAAAGGATACGATTTTACCCTTTAAGGACTACATGATGCTATTTCTTTTACTGAGAGTTTGTATAACACACAAAACCAGACCTAGTCAAGTAAAGTTAAAAGTGTCCATCATCGTCATTTACAACAGCTAGGCAGGAAAATTCATTGAATAGAAATTACGGAGTGATCAATGTTTTGGTAAATAAATTCACCTTCTTTTGCTGACATGATGCATGAATGCAGCCCTGACATCAAGCTGACCTTTTGGGAGTGCATCAACCCCATAGGCTTGACATCAGCATTGAATGAGGCGCTGGCGAGTAACTCCACACGGCTGCATTTATGCATCATGCCATAAAACTATAAGGCCCTTAACAGGATAAAAGCATCCGTGTCCCTCTCAATTTACCTGGCCCGGCCACCAGTAAAATACCAAAAGGACAAACAACATCGCCATTGAAAAAGCATTAACCTAGTTTATTGCATACTGTGCAAAAGGCAAAGGCTTTTATCATATTTTGACCCATAAGAATCCCATCCCCAACCTTACACCCTCAGAAAAGTGAGGGTCACAGTCTCCGAAATTACTCTCATCTGAAAGTCATGTGAGAGTGCTTTGGGCGACAGTGACGCTCACTTTTCTGAGAGTGTACACCTGGTGACCCCTGTGTATAGCTGTGACTGTGCGGCCTGAGGGTCTGTCTGACTGGATGTCTCACATAGCTACATACAGGCCTCAGGGGCCACTCCTACAGCTCTCACTGGGAGGAACAGTCTATGTGAAACCTTTTCATCCCACAGACCATTTGGTCCTGCAAATTCTCAATGTTACAGAACCAGCTACATCTTTAAAGGATGAGATATATTTGCCACATATTTGAGAATTCATGCAATTTAAGTATAAAATAGTCTTGTTCATTAAAACTACATTTTAATTGTTATCATTTATGGCCAATTGCAAATGAGGACAGATTTATAATTTTACACAGTATATTGACAAAGATGCCTCAGAAACCCGACTGAATTCCTCTAGTTTTGAAAAGCCAAACATGTGACTGGACAATTGGTTCTGCTACACTTGTGAATCTGCTGGACCAGTAGCATTTTAGGTGGACATTGTCACTGTTTTGCATGTTTTCGCAAAAACTGGGAGGAGTAGGCCTGGAAGGGGTGGAGAGTGGTCATTTCTGGTGATAACAGAAGCATATTATGTTGGCAATGGCGCATGTTTAATCTTTAGATTCATGACCCAATGATACCAAATTCTACAACCTTAAAGCTGCTATACCACTTGGCACACTCAAATCTACGTTTTCTTTATTTGTATCTCAGATGATTGTATAACCCTCTCCCTATTATAATCTGCCATTTATTTTGGCAAGAGATTCTTAATATGTGCAATACAAGACTCTAATTCCAAATACTATTCATATTCTGGTGGGCTTTGATGATTTAGTGTTGAAAAATTACATCAGGTGGCTGCACTGAGTGGACTGCTACCTAGAAGTCTTTCATTGCTGAACTTACCAACAGAGCCTTCTATTTCCTACCAGGAGGCAGCATTAAGTAGGCAATTAGCAGAGTGTTATTGTTATTCGGATTACAATTGGTTGACTTTTATTCTCACAGGAGGTATTTCACCTATTACCATATAGAAAGAAGTACCCATATTATTTATAAATTAACCTGTCCATATATAAGTCTGTGTAGATTGCTGACATGTTATAATCAAAAATCCAATGCTTGGAGCTAAAGCTGCTGCTTTAAGTGAATTAATACGATGACCCTGAGGTCATTGACCCTTGGGTCATCTAACCAACTGTTTGACCAGTGTTCTGAATGGGTAGCAAGTAGATTTTAGTGTAGAGCAAATAATTATGAAAACCTGCACTATGTAGTACAGCATTGAAAGGCTCTTTATATGCCTAAATAATTCAATGTAATGCTATTTCCGTGCCATTTGGAGATTAGCTGATTAATTTGTCATTTCTTGTATACTGCCTGTAACATTATTCAACATGCCATTAACCCATCAATACTGCATTACTTCATGTTCATAACATCAAATTTTGTCGTCATGAATTACTGGTGAGTAACTCCCCAGTGCTTCAACTCCAATCAAATGGAACTGTATTAACCTGATAGGGAGAATTCATTAAAGCTTGACCGTCATGGTTGAAGTGAGGCCAAAAGTACTTTTGGAAATAGTTCAGTTTTCATTCACAAGAGGGCTCATGAGGGCTGTGAGCTCAGCTCTTACACTAAGTTACAGGCACAAGATAGGGTGAATATGTTGTAGCTGGACAATGCTCATGGTCCCCTGTCCAAACACTGCTGTCCTCTGGTGGAACTGTTATTTCAGTCTATGTATAGAAAATGCTGAACTTATTCCCTGACGGCCCAGCTTTAATGCAGCCCTCGCGAGTGAATCACCAGGGCTGCATTCATGCATCATGACACAAAGGTCATATAGCATTCAAGTTTCATACATCCCATCAAGGGTTAATTACTGGCCTCTCTAGATGTAGGTAGAGTACATGAGAGTATCATGTAAAAACCAACATTCTTCCATTAAAGTTTACGACTTAATAAACTTATATGAATAAGTTTCCGCCCGTTGAACACCGTATTAACTTTGTACTTTGAACATGAAACATGAAGTAGAACAGGATGGGGGACACCACATAAAGCTTTAAGGATAGCACGGTACTTTGATAGCACTATGTCCTCTGACGTCATGATGCATGAATGCAGCCCTGGTAAGTTTACTTACCAGAGCTGTATTCATGCATCATACCGGCACTATGGGTCTGATACACTCCTAATGTATGGTGCTGCATTGCTGCATCATGATGGCAATGCACAACAAGTAGAAACACACCATGGGTCATTATACAGTCATACGACTAGTTGGTCGGTAACCACAACTATTGTGTACCAAGTCGCAAGGAAAGGCCAAATAAACAAAAAGGTTTGTTTCAGGTAACATGGGACGAAACTCTAGGGTCGGTAGGTCGGATTTTCTTTTTCTTTTTTACTTTTTTTTTTACATACCTTAAAATCGGCTCAAAAAAGTGTTAAAGGGGGAAGAATTTTCCAAAACTTTTATAAATCTAAAATTGACCCCCAAAAAGTGTAAAAATATAAAAAAAATCTTCAGAATTGGATAGAAAACGTAGGGTCAGCCATGTTTAGATAGGGTCGGTCGGGTGACCTGGTTTTGGCCAAACCACCATAATGTGAATATAAATACTTTGTTGTTTTTGATACTCGCTGAAGACTCAAATTAGAATAAATTTATGAAAATGCCAGAATACTAAGATTGTGATTCAAATGTTAACAAACCACCATTTTTATGATGTCACAGGTCGTGAAATACGGCGGTGGGTTATTTAATGACCAGCAAAATACAGAGGTCCTTGGTAAAAGCAATGGATCTGCCGTATTTCATAAAAAAAGGAAAATAGATATTAAAGCCTATGATAGACTTTATATCAAGTGGAACAGAAGAATAGTTTACCATGTTGGACATCTGTTATAGAGGTGTTTGTTCCCCATTTATTTATGGCTATCAGTGAAACACTGGAGTGACAAGTACAGTGTGAAATTAATGGTATGCATACATGTACCAATAGATGTTGATGAGTAGCTACATAACAAACTGCATAGTAATTGACATAAATGTGTCCTTAGATATTTGTTATACCACCATCATGTGAATATTCATCATCTTGTTGATCTTGATGATATTGACCATTGTGACGTCATCTGATCTTATAAATGTTGGTATCAATAATACCTCTCCCAAGCTACCATTATATGTATTTACCAGGAATCCACCATCATGTCAATATACATCATCTTGTTCATCTTAATGCCGGCTATTGTCTTTGACCGGCATCATCCGGTCTTGTATATTGGTTAATATCTCTAACTATTGTGTCCTAAGACACCATTATATATGCACTACCGGCTTAGCTCACGTGAGTGCATGGACAAACGTTTTGAGTGAGTCTTATCCCAATCTTACTGAAGTCTTACAATCGCAAAGTATAGATGGGGGGCTCTGCCCGCCAACCCCTACCCCCTTTCTTTCCTTTTCCCCCCTTCTTTAGTAATGGAGTGTGTCAAAACTTGCATTGGAACAACCTTTAAGATTAAGACTAAGATTTCAGTAAGACTTCATTAAAACTTACTCTAAACATTTGTCTGTGCACCAGCGTGAGCTAGGTGTCATCTGCATTATACATGTATTTACCAGAAAACCATCACCATATGAACATACATCATCTTGTCATTCTTGATGTCTGTTAGACTACAGCATATGGAGGAAACTTAAAATGTTGTAGAATGTCATTGGCTCCCAATTACCAATATTTATAAGACCGGATGATGCTGTTCAAAGACAATAGCAAGCATTAAGATCAACATGATGATGTATATTCACATGATGGTGGTATGACAACTATCTAAGGACACCTTTATGTCACTATACAGTTTGTATTGTAGCTTCTCTTTAACATCTATTGCTACATGTATGCATGCCATTAATTCACACGGTCCCCGTCACTCCAGTGTCTCACTGATAGCATGGGGCCATGAGTGAATGATCACTACAGGTATTATGCAATTGAAATACTTGATATTGGCATAGGGCCGTACTGTCAGTCACTGTTGCTGAGCCTCAAGGAGTGGACGTCTGTTTCCCACACCTGGTAAGTACTTACCTCATTACAACATAACATGTTTACATGAAGGATTAAGGCACTCACCGTGAACCCTGCGTCCACATGCTCCTCACATAGCCAGAAATAATTATCTTATTTCGAGAAATTAAGATAAATAAACTCGCCTGGCGGACAAATTACCAGTTTTAAGAAAATAAATGACAAGTTTTAAGAATTTTTTTCCTTAAAACTAGTCATTTGTCCGCCAATTTAAACTTTAAATTTAAAATTATTTTTGGCTGTGCACATCCTTCATGGTGCTTTACTTCGCTATACCGGTACCTATGGTCATCATGGTCCATGGGGAGTTACTCACAGTGGTGCATTCATGCATCCTAATCTATGGGGTTGATGGATGATGCACGATGCAGTACAAGCTAGTTGCGTCTCTGCACTGCATTGGTACATCATGGCATCAATTGAAAATAAGCCCCAGTGATAATACTGTCATTAAAGGGGGGTTAATATAAACAGGTAGTATATTTTTACATGTGTGCCTCAATTAGCACCAGGACATCAGCTCTGGTCTCCCTGGCAGGTCGCACGTCTGGACCATACAGGGGCACCACTTTCTGAGCTCATCTATTAATTCTCACATCATCTCAGAGTGTTATGTACAGATGTTGCAGTATACAGTGATCTAGCGAATGGGCACATGTAGAACGTCATATACACTAAAATTGTAAATTGTGAATATGACGACCCTAGACTTGTCACCTGGTATGGGCCACCACCTGGGCCAACATTGTTGGCCAGATGAGCCTAGTGTTGTCTTGTGGGATGGTAACCTGGTAGACCCTCAGATACACAACAGTCAACTCCTTTATTTCACTGAGAATCCCATGAAGTCTTCTCATAAGACAATTATTTGACAACCTTAAATGCTTTGATTTTATTAGTGTAGTAGTGTCTTAGCTTCAGTGCCTTAGTCATATGGAAGGTAGTAAACACTAATTAATTGGATATATTTGATTTTTATCGAATTCAAAAATCTACCTAATGGCCTCTGAAGTATATCATTTAGGGTATTGGAGACGTTCAAATATTAGTCATGGGCATCTCAGCTCAGAAAGTGGGTCTCGTGGGGCAAAAATGTCAAATTTAAGCAAAATGATGGGTTATGAGCATAAATGGAATAGGTAGTCCTCCTGAACAGAACCGTGGTCTTGGTCAGCATCCTGGTTGAATTTTAAGAACTTTGAATATATTTTGGTATGGTGAATTTGACGACCTAAAGTCGTCAGCACTGCTATCATGTCAGGGGTAGAGGGGAGGCACAATGAAGACATGCACTACCCAGGGATAGACACTGACATTTGAGACCATGGGCCACCCGGGCCCACAGGTTCTGAAAGTTGTGGGCCCGGGATTAAACTTGTGGGCCCGGGAATTTCTGAAGTTAGTACAGTAAAATGGAACCATGTATTTAGAGTCAATATAATATTATCATAAAGAAAGAATTAACATTGAAAATCATAATAAATAAGTTCTATATGTTTAAATCATTTGAATATTTTCAACCTGTATATAGTATAAATTTTATGTAACTTTCGACAAGATAATTAGGTTTTTTGTTTTACTCTCTAGAAGCCTTAATAACGGTCCGATTCACAAGCCGTAAAAACTGGCATGCAGACCAGAATGAGAGCCTTGCTAAGACAAACAGTCTGAAAACTACGGGCCTGAAACCAAACTACGGGCCATTGGCTCCCGGGCCAGCGTTAGTGTCTACCCCTGACTACCTACACTGTAACTAGTTACTGCAAATCCTCGCGTACAAGCCGCACCCTGACTTTGGGCCGATCCTATAAGCTGCACAAGCCATCAGATTATGATGACTTTTGTACTTTATTATAGTAGCAAAGACTCGTGTATAAGCTGCACCTTGACTCTGTGCAGGTCCTGTTAGCCGCACTGGCGGTCTGACTTGCGTACTATAGCCGCGGCCTATGGCTGTGTCTCACGACCTTGGGCCAATGTTTTTGTCTCTGATTGGGTGCCGTCTCTGACCAGGTGCCGTCTCTGACCGGGTGCCATCTCTGACCGGACATCACTTTGGGAGTTTAGTTACCTTCTACCAAGAGCAGGAGGCTAATTATAATTACATAACAACTGCCGTAACGTTTTTACAAATCCTTATATATGTGAGTATAGGTTAACAATTAAAAAACACTTTTCTCTGACACAAGGTGAGAGACGGCACCAGGTCAGAGACGGCACCAGGTCAGAGACGGCACCAGGTCAGAGACAGAGACGGCACCCGGTCAGAGACAAAAACATTGGCCCAAGGTCGTGAGACACAGCCCTATACGCAAGGTTTTACAGTAGTGGAGGTACACAGTAGAATCTACTGTAGATCTAGAGTAGAAACTATGGTAAAACGGATTTACAGTAGAATCTACTTTTTACCTACAACAAACTGTACACCTATAGTAGAATGTACCATACACCTACAAAAATCGCAACCAACTTTTTACAGTGTAGTACAGTATCAAAACACTCTATTAATGCCCACTGGTATATCTAATTGAATTTATCTAGCGCTATGTTTACGAAACGAAACTGAAACTGGTGAATGACATTGCATGTAATGTTATTCTCGTGTCCTGTAGAGATGGTTGATTAATTTGTGAATACACAACATACCATTAACCTTTTAAGAGTGAGATAATATCAATCATTTATAGGTGTAGTTGGAGTACATGAGAGTATGTTACACAAAGGTCCCCCATTCATCAAGGTTTATAATAATAAACTCTGATGGGGTGAGCGTCCGTTCTTTAACCCTTTAAGGACAGATGTCACTAAAAGATGACATTTGTCATCATGATGCAGCAATGAAGCCCCGGCGAGTAACTCACAGGGGCTGCATTGGTGCATCATGCCGACCTACAGTGGTGTCTCAACCCCGTAGGGTTGGCATGATGCATGAATGCAGCATTGGCAGGTAACTCGCCAGGGCTGCATTCATGCATCATGACGACCAAGTGTATGATGCATTAAGACGTCATGCCGTCCTAAAAGGGTTAAACAGTGTTTACTTAGTATTTAGAATATAAAACATGAAGGAGTACAGGATGAGGGAAACCACTTAGTCCTTTAAGGACCACATGATGTCTTAATGCATCTTTTTTTTTGAAGGGTTTAAATCTTTTATTGACCAATTAGTTATGTACATTGTGTCGTCGTTGTCCATCGTTGGTATACACACATATTGACTACAGGCAAGATAAGACATGCAATACAAAAATAGAAGGCAGCACCATTAACATTTTCCATTTCACTCTTAATTGTGAACCGGTAACTGGACAAACTTTTTGAAGTATTTATGTCAATCAAGATAAGGAAAGCACTCAGCATGGCTGATAATTGTGTGCCTCCCCTTGAACGTGCTAAACAAATAGTGTCTCATTATTACTTGTTGCCCTTGGTTGTCATGATATATGAATGCAGCCCTGGCAAGTGACTCACCAGTGCTGCCTTCAAGCATCATGCCAACCCTACAGAGTTGAGACACTCCAGAAGGGTAGGCATGATGTACCGGCAAGTTACTTGCCGAGGCTGCATTGATGTATCATGACGACAAATGTCATCTTTAAGTGGCATGCATCCTTGCACTATGTTCTCTAACATCATGATGCATGAATGCAGTCCTGGTGAGTCTACTTGCCAAAGCTGCATTTATGCATCATACTGACCCTATGGAGTTGATACACGCTGCATGTATGTTTCTGCATTGCTGCATCATAATGGTAGTGCAGAGCAGATAAAAATGCACCATGGGGTATTATCCAGTTCTATAGATAGTTGGTTAATAACTACAACTATGGTCTACCAAGTTGCCATCCACTTGGAAACCACCATATTGTGAACATAGTATAGATAATCTTGTTGTTGATACTCGCCATAGACACATGCTGCCAGAGGAAACTCAAATCTAAATGAATTCATGAAAATGCCAATGGCAACAACTATATATGACCATAACTATAGCTGTTATGTCTCAAGTCTCCATCTACTAAGAAACAACCACTGTGAGATTCAGAAAAATTCCTTAAAGGGGCATTCTCACCACTCGCACTTACCACATAGCAGACTAGAACAGTACTAGAATTGTGAGTGGGAAACACTCGGTGAGAATGCCACTTTAATATAACATATATTGAAGCCTATATTAGGCTGCACATCGAGTGGAACTCTAAAATAGATTATCCGTTTGGAGGTCTGTGATAAAAGTGCTTATTGATGAAGTCAGCTGTACATCATGAGCCCTTGCTGTGCAAAAGGGGTGGTATACCTACACTGAAAAAGTTAACTTGTCTCCACATTAGTCTAAGTGACTGTCATAAAATAAACGCGTCAAAAGTTGTCTAACTTATCAAGTTACCATGCCACAAATAGAATCTGGAGCTGGCAAAAATATCGGGTTTTGAGCTGGCACATGCCAAGTGGGTCTTCTATCTCCAGCTAGAAGACCCGCTTCAATGTCACTTAGACAAGTTTTTAACTCGTTTATTTTATGACAGTTACTTGGAAGAGTCTGGAGACAAGTTTACTTTTTCAGTGTAAGTACAGCCATAGCCTGCACAGTCTCGGGCCCTGACTGTACGTTTACAGTCTTGGGGTTTACTTATAGACCCATACCTACACTAGCCCTTATACACTATGCCATAGTCTATGCTACTGTGTCTCAGCAATCAGGAGGATGTGGGTTCGAATCCAACTGTGGCTCAATCAGTATCTCAATTGATATCTACATAGTAGGCCTGAATTGAACTAATATACTCAGTCACATGTTTAATAAGTAATATTACTATGTCACTGTAGGTAGGGTTATGCTTTAAACGGGTTAAATAGTTAATGTAAAAAACGAACCACCTATTGTGCCAAGGTGGGATTCGAACCCATGATGTCATGCACAACTTCAGTCATGATCATGTGACCATAGCTGACCAATCAGTGAGCTACCTATCTCATTAAGAAATGATCCAGGATCCCGGATCATTTTCCAAGTAGGACAGTTTTTATTAGATACAAATTTGTCCAGGCCCATTACCGCCTGACAGCGGCAATGGGCCTGGAGTGTTTGAGGCTGTATCCTGCACGCCTGCTCACTATTAGTCCATCCAAACTGTGAGACACTACAGTGACAGGTATAGTGTCATATTAATGGCATTTATACATGTTAAAGAGTAGTTATGATACAAACGGTTTAATAAGTGACACAAAATGTGTCCATAGGTATGCCATACCACCATCATGTGAATATACATCATCTTGTTGATCTGGATGTTCACTATTGACTCTGATCATTGCGGCGTCATCCGGTTCTATATAAGGCCACTCAAAAAAATAAACTGGTTTCTCATCACCGCGCGCGTCATAATAAACATGATTTGGGGAAAACTTTTTTTTTTTTAAAGATTTTTAATGAAAAATATGTAAAAAATTAGACAAATAGTGGCATATTTGGTATCAAATTAAAGCTTAGACAGTCAGTAATGCAGTGAGCTAGGAATAACTTCCAATATAACATATTTTGAGGATCACTGAACTCTTAACTAGAAAAATGTGAAAATTGTTCGCGAAAGTCTTAATTGTCCTATACATTTTGGCCCTGATTAAAAAAAAAAAAGATAATATAAAAAACGCCCTCGTCATATTTTTCAGTGCTGGGTGATGAGAAACAACTTTTTTTTTTGAGTGGCCTTAACTACAACTATACTGCCCCAAGTCACCAACATATGTATTTACTAGGGAACCACCACCTTGAAAACATGCATCATCGCTATAGACTCCAGCCGTTGCAGCAAACGCAAATTCAAATTAATTAAGGTAGTCTCTGTAAATTTATGAAAATGCCAAATGGCTCTCAATTACCAGCTGATCACTGAGACACTTTTGACATAATTGATGTTAGGATAGGGTGTTACTGCAGCTATTTCAAATATCACTCATTGATCATGTGCCTCAGGGAGCACAGGACTTGGTCCTCACAGCTGGTAAGTACATACCTGATATGACAACATGACATAGTTTGTTTACATTAAAGGGGCATTCTCACCACTCGCACTTACCACTAGAACAGTACTAGAATTGTGAGTGGGAAACGCTCAGTGAGAATGCCACTTTAAGGTGATTGCCTACCATCATGAATACGTTCATTGCGACGATTTCTGCGCAGCTAATGTGTCTAGCTCTTATATGTAGCAGTATGTAAAATAGAGAAAGGCCTGAGCAAGGTACTAAGCAAGGCACTTTTTCTGATCGATAGCCAGATTTGGGAGTTTGAAAAAAAAGGTTCCCTCAGAAAAAAATAAAATGTTGCCTATTTCACTTGATATAAGGTTAACATCCGCAGACAAAAAAGAAATTGGGGAAAAAAAAAATTCGCTAGCTCGCACCATATTTTAAAAATAAAAATCCGTAGACCAATTTTATTTATTTGGTGTGGCCTAACGCTCCATTCAGATTGCGCAGTAAGCCGTGATCTCACCGATGAGCCCATGTAGAAATGTACGTAGAAGTGTCTGTGCTTTGATATCCTAGAAGGCAATAGACAGTGTTTACTGTCGGTGAGATGAAGGAAATGTCACCTACATCAGCAGTTACAGACCAGGTGGTTGACATGAATCACAAGTACAAAACAATATATAAACAATAACACTATGTCCTGTTCTTAATGTAGAGTAAACACTAGGAGTAAACAGTCACGTGCTTGGAACCACTCTCTGATTGGTTAAATGGGTCACGTGACCAGAGAGGGAGAACAATATAATGACTTTTTCCATAAACAGACAAACAACTTCCCCCCCCCCACTTACTCCCGTTTTACCTGTCTGCCCTATAGTCCAGGCAAACTAGCTGATTTTAGGGCCAAACCTCAAACAAATTGCCACTAAAGGTTTTTCACCACAATACATTTCTATGAAGTCCCTAGAATGACATACTAAAAGTCCTAAGAGTTCCGGGTTGGGGAACACCGCTAAATACAAGATGGCTGCCAAAAAGGGCATCGATTTTTGCTCTACAATCTTTATTCATCAAAGCAAATGGTTGTGTAATAGCTCAAAATGATGGTATTGATGAGAACAATCCATCTAGAAAGGGAGAGCCACTGCAGATTATCATTGGAGACTCTTTAACCTTTAATATGTCATTCTAGGGACTTCATAGAAATGCATTGTGGTGAAAACCCTTTTGTCGCAATTTGTTTGACCTCAAACCTTAGTTTGCCTGGACTACTACCCCCTGGTGCTTTATGGATGTATAAACATCTAATTCTGGGTCACCGTTTTTTCTACCTCGGTGTCATTTACCATTAGTTAAATAACACCATAACAAGCGACATAGGCCTTAAAAATACATTACTTCAGTTTATTGCATACTGTATATATAGGCAAAGGCTTTTACTATATTGTAAACATACTTTATTTTGCGCTGTACATATTTTCACGGATTTCACGGATAGTTAAATAACACCATAACAAAGAACATTGGCCTTGAAAGAACATTACTTCAGTCATCTCACACTGTATAACATACAGCATTATGGCCATATTATGGCAAAAGCAAGACCCATGAGAATCCCCTCCCCAGCCTTACACCTTCTGACCCCTGTGTATAGCCATGACTGTGGGGCCTGAGGGTCTGTCTGACTGAATGTCTCACATAGCTACATACATACATAATCTAAATGCCCCGGCCCATAGTCCATTGGGCCCATGCCTAAGTGCTATTCAAAAATGACTGAGGCAAAGCAGCATATGACCAATGCCTTACTCAAAAGAGCTTACTAGCCTAAATGGACAGACTAAGGTGAGTTGGTCAGTACTGACCAACCTGACAATATTTATCATTACTATGTTGGTCGTATAAGGAGCCAATAAATGACTAACTTGGTTAGGCTATAGTGACTGAGATATTGGTTGTATAGGGCGTCAAAGAATATTAGTGTATAAGCCTCAGGGGCCACTCCTACCACTCTGAGTAGGAGGAGACAGAAAAAGAAAAGAGGAAAAAGTAGAGGGGGGGGGGGGTGAAATAAACTATTTTGCTGGTGAGAGATGACAATTGTATATTGGCCCATGTATATATATATGCAAGCGTTGTGATATCATATAAATAGTTGGTTAATAATCACAGCTATTTTGTACCAAGTCACCATCTACTCCCAAACCACCATTGTATGAATATACACTGTAAATAGTTGGTGTAGATACACAGTGGAAACTTCTGTAGATTTACAGTAGATTCTACTGTTTACCTACACTAAACTGTGCACCTAGAGTGGAATCTACTGTACACATGCAAATATGGCAACCAACCTTTTACAGTGTACATCATCATATTGGTATTGATCAACATTCTCTATAAAGTCAGACGATTGGAATAGACTCAAGCTGTCTCAACATTAAATTAAAATCGTTTAATTACAGTCGGTTCATGAAATCTCAATGGCGACCAATTAGTGTGTTAACAGCTGATCTCTAGTTGTATGCAACATGTAACAGAATGTACGATGGTAGTTTTACCATCATACTTTCTGGTTCCATTTCCTGTCATCTGGTTCCAAGCTACCAGCAGGTATTGCCTAAACCCAGCAAAATCCCAAGTTCATTTGGCAGTTACCAGAGCCCTCATTCAAAAGGATTTGCGAACGAGAGTACAAAATAGTGCCTTTACAATCGGTATCAAAATCGACACGGGCGACACGGCGACACAGCTGTTTTAGGTCCTTTTAAAAATCGACAGACACAGGAAAAATGGGGACAAAAATCGACCCACAGGGATTTTTCTCTAAGCTCTTATATACCTAAAAATCGACACGATGACACGGTCCTTCTGCTAAAAAACGACACAGCGACATGGTCAAAACTGTGGGTACCCATGTAGAGGCACAAAATACCCAGCTGCTGTGTGCACTGTGCTCAGGAGCACACCTAGCGGATTCCTGAGTCCCTAACATAAACATCAAGGATGTTGTGGTACTTAAAGTGTTAATATAAACTCGTACCATAAAACCTCGTGCATAAGTCGTGCCTAGTATGCGAGTCGGAATGGTGGTGCGGCTTATAGGATCGGCCCAGGTTCAGGGTGCAGCGTATAAGCCCAAAATCCACGGCGGCAGGAACCTGCGTTAAAACGGTATCTCACCTCTGCCACCGCTATTTCGCAGCTATTTCGCCCATGCCCACAGAGAAACAGAGGCGAAATGAGGGCGGCAGAGGCGCGATGCAGCGAAATAGCGGCGAAAAAGTGGCGGCAGGGGTGCGATACCGTTTTAACGCAAGATCCTGTCACCGTGGACTTTGGGCTATAGCCTTATAGTAGTATAGTATGTATCGGAACGGGACTATAGTTAACTACTGTTTATTACTCAATCGACATGCAGCCAATCAGAGGCCTCCATTTGGTCACGTGACCCCCTCATTTGCATAATTACGTAATAGGCCACGCCCCCTCATTTGCATAATTACGTAATAGACCACGCCCCCTTGATCACCAGCCAATCAGAGGCTTCCATTTGGTCACGTGACCCCCTCATTTGCATAATAGGCCACGCCCCCTTGATCACGTGACCCTTTCATTTGCATAATAAGCCACGCCCTCTTGATCACCAGCCAATCAGAGGTCGCCATTTGGTCACGCGACCCCCTCATTTGCATAATAGACCGTGCCCCCTTGATCACGTGACCCCTTCATTGACATGATAGACCACAACAACATCACGTGACTATCTTTGTTTGTAAACAACACCACGTGGCTCTCTTTGTTTGTAAACAACACCACGTGGCTCTCTTGTTTGTAAATAAGACCTACTAAGTTTAGGCATAGGTAACAGCAGTGTTTGTAAATAACGCCTACTATGTTTTCAGTCATAGGTGTCTAGAGCAGCAGCAGCAGCAGCATCTTCAGCAGCAGCAGCAGCGGCAGCCGCGTCATAAGTGTCTAGAGCAGTAGCCACGTCATAGATGACTAGTGCAGCAGCAGCAGCAGCATCTTCAGCAGCAGCAGCAGCAGCAGCAGCATCATAGGTGTCTAGAGCAGGAGTAGCAGGAGTGTCATAGGTGTCTAGAGCAGTGGCAGCAGCAGCAGCAGCAGCATCATAGGTGTCTAGAGCAGGAGTAGCAGGAGCGTCATAGGTGTCTAGAGCAGTGGCAGCAGCAGCAGCAGCAGCATCATAGGTGTCTAGAGCAGGAGTAGCAGGAGCGTCATAGGTGTCTAGAGCAGTGGCAGCAGCAGTAGCAGCAGCGGCAGCAGCAGTAGCAGCAGCAGCATCAACAGTAGCTTCAGCAAAAGCAGCAGCAGCCGCGTCATAGGTGTCTAGAGCAGCGGCAGCAGCATCTTCAGCAGCAGCAGTAGCAGCAGCGGCAGCAGTATCTTCAGCAGCAGCAGCGTCATAGGTGTCTAGAGCAGCAGCGTCATAGGTGTCTAGAGCATCAGCCGCAGCAGCAGCAGCATCTTCAGCAGCAGCAGCAGCGGCAGCAGCAGCCTCATCAGCAGCAGTAGCAGCAGCAGCAGCAACATCTTGAGCATCAACAGCATCTTCAGCAAAAGCAGAAGCCCGTAACTTAGCATCATGGGCATCAGTCATAGCCGTAACAGCGACACTGCGACTAGCATAAGCAAAACAGGCTATTTTTTTAGCAGCTGTACAAGCATTAATAGCATTAGCCCTAGCAGCAGCCGCAACAGCGACACTTTTAGCAGACGTTGCAGCATCAGTAGCAGCAGCATCGGTAGCAAGAGCGGAAACAGTAGCAAAAAGATTAGCAGCACGAGCAGCAGCGGCGAGAGTAACAGCAACGTTGTTAGCAGCATTGGCAACTTCGTATGCTACATGTGTAGCACGAACAGCGATACGAGCTTCACGTTTTGCACGAGCAGCAGCATTAGCTGCAGAAGTAGCCCTCACACTTTCCAGCCACCCGTACGAATCTTGATAAAAACCAACTTCCACCTTACGAGCTTCACGTTTTGCACGAGCAGCAGCATTAGCTGCAGAAGTAGCCCTCACACTTTCCAGCCACCCGTACGAATCTTGATAAAAACCAACCTCCACCTTGCTACTTGTTGACTCATCAGTAAACATGGACGTCTCCTCATGTGGTGTTGTCGCGGCTCTGTAGTAGTGTTGGGATTGCTCACATTCGGTAGAACGTAGAGTGATTCCTGATGACGCCATGCTGAAGGTGGTTGAAGAAGTGTGTGGGACTCATGTTTCACTCTCGCTTATGTACTAGGCTCCGAGATAAGCTTCTTAACTCAGGAGGAAAACTCTCACTAGGAAGGCGACCGGCTGTCTACCTGTGTAGGCGCGGGTTCGTTACATCTTTAATCCTGTTCGACCCTCCGAGGAAATACATGAAAAAAACAAAAGACTCGAATCCGCAGACAGTAGGAAGCTATAAGGAGCTTAACTCGTGTTTGATTTAAGCTGTCTACCACACGCACGCGCTTGTAGTCACAGCTAGAGTGGCAGACTTCTGTCCGCCCGCTGGCGCATGACAATCGACTTTAGACACCCCCTGTAGTTTGTTTTTTTGCATACACAGTTGACTAGCATCTTAAGCTCTTACTCAGCTATAAGCCCATATACATGTAACGCGCATTACTCTTCTTTATGGTAATTATCAGATCGATTTAAGGGTGGAAAGGGCTTAGGTGATGTAGATCCCTCTCTAGCTGAAAACAGGCTTAGACTATAGCATGTAGGCAGCTGGCCGCGTTAAACATCCCTGTAGTTTTTTTGTATACACTCTCGATCCCCTCTCTAGGTGAAAACAAAAGCTTAGAAGATGAGGTGATCCGGCCACCGGCTGGCGCGTCACACCTGGCGTTAATCACCCCCTGTAGGCTTTGTATACGCTCTCTAGGTGAAAAACAAAAAAGCTCCCTCCACGGGCTGGCGCGTCACACCTGTCGTTAAAACGCCCCCTGGAGTCTTAGTATACACAGGTGCCCCGCCTTATCTATTCACCAGCTATAAGCCCATATACGTGTACATGCGATTTTTGATACCCTCTCTGGAATAGGGTGGGGCTCAAGGTGAAAACAAGATTAGTCCATTCGCTCTCTCAGCTATATAAAGAGCCTCAATTGTTCTTGTAACAGCACTTCACCACCAGTACACTATCAGTCACGAGGCAGATGTTTGCGGCATGGGTCATACAGGTTACCTACTAATAGCGGTTTGGGTGAGTAGATCACTTTTTTTCCCCTAAAAAACAACAAAAAAAAACTCACTTATGACTCAGGTATGTATATGTAGCACTGTTAGTGTAAGTACACAGTAGAATCTACTGTACTATAGACTCGGCCCTCTGAAGACGGCGGAGCGCGTTAATGCGCGGGTCTGTGGCGGCGTCACTTGTTTTTTATTCTAACTAAAAAGTCAGAAGTCGATCTACGACCTATCAAAGACAAATTTGTGATAAGTTCAAACTAAATAAGAGACAGTTTGAGCGTCTCTTAGTCGCTGTCAAAGATGCGAATAACGAACGCGCTGAGGGCGGGGTTCAGGTCACGTATAGTTCCTTGCTCTTTCGTCAGATGGCGCCACAATAGGGGATTTGTACATTCCTACGATGCTCGCGAACATTTCAACGCATAATGAGCTATATAGGCAACAAAGTGTGCTTCTGAATATATTAAAATATAAAAACAATTCAATATTGTGTATTTCTGATAGAAATGAGGCAGTTTCTTTGAATACCAACTAAACTATAGCGAGATGAAAAATACCACACCATATCTAAGGCTTTATAAAAGATACATAGGCAGAAACTCTCGCCGAGTAGGTAATCTGAAAAACGAACCAACTCGTTGTGCCACAAGGGCCCCCACCCAACGGGGGCCTTTTGAGCTCAGTCATGTTGTTTCTCAACACTAGGTGTAATTAATTACGCCCATGTTGAGTAGCATCTACTAACCAACTGACAGTGTCAGTTGGTTGGCCCCTCTTTAGGGGCCACACAATAAATAAAGAATAGAGACCTAAGGGAACGTTCACAAACGTCCACCCTTCCTACGGGGTGGGTGGGTCTTTGGGTTTAGTGACAAAACAGCGACATGTCAGCTCTCTTTTTTTTTTTTTCCAAGTCTACATATTATTTATGATTAAAAAATTTTAAAAAAAAACCACGATAATAAAGTGCGCTGATCAAAAACTGAATAGAAAAATAACCAAAAATAGGTTGGTAGCTGATCGGTCGTTGTCACACGGTGCAGAAAATTTACTGCATATCGGACCAGGGGATAGTCTGGCAGCGACCCGCCACCCCGTTCACAAGCTGTGTACAGCACCCCGTTTCTCTTTGTCCATATTGGCTAAAAAAAACAGGACATTGTTGACTTGGCTATTTTACCCGTCTGGGTCTTATTATTTAAACACCTCGTGTTGACCCTGTGGGGCAGCGGGTACATGGAATAAACGTGTCCAAGTGCACGCTATCTAACACATAACCGAAGGTTACTGAGTTATGTAATAATAGTTATGTAATAATAACTGACCTATGAGGTCGCCAGTCAGTTTGCCGTGATTATTTTGACACACTCTCAGTTACTCGTAGCACATCTAATACATAATTAGACTCAGCCTCATATAAGACAGTCTCGGCCACGCAGGCTGCATATCGGACCAGGGAGATAGTCTGGCAGTGACCCACCAGCCCGTCCACAACCTGTGTACAGCACCCCGTGTCTCTTTGTCCATATTGGCTAAAAAAAAACAAAAAAAAAACAGGTCATTGTTGACTTTGGCTATTTTACCCGTCTGGGTCTTATTATTTAAATCACCTCGTCTTGACCCTGTGGGGCAGTGGGTATATGGAATAACCGTGTCCAAGTGTACTCTATCTAACACATAACCAAAGGTTACTGAGTTATGTAATAATAACCACCCTATGATCCTATGAAGGCGCCAGTCAGTTTGCCGTGATTATTTTGACATACTCTCAGTTACTCGTAGGGTATCTAATACATAGTTAGACTCAGCATCATATAAGACAGGCTCGGCCACGCCGGCTGCATATCGGACCAGGGAGATAGTCTGGCAGTGACCCACCAGCCCGTCCACAACCTGTGTACAGCATCCCGTGTCTCTTTGTCCATATTGGCTAAAAAAAAAAACCAAAAAAAAAACAAAACAGGTCATTGTTGACTTTGGCTATTTTACCCGTCTGGGTCTTATTATTTAAATCACCTCGTCTTGACCCTGTGGGGCAGTGGGTATATGGAATAACCGTGTCCAAGTGTACTCTATCTAACACATAACCAAAGGTTACTGAGTTATGTAATAATAACCACCCTATGATCCTATGAAGACGCCAGTCAGTTTGCCGTGATTATTTTGACATACTCTCAGTTACTCGTAGGGTATCTAATACATAGTTAGACTCAGCATCATATAAGACAGGCTCGGCCGCGCCAGCCGCATATCGTACCAGAGGGATAGTCTGGCAGCAACCCGCCATCCCGTCTACAATCTGTGTACAGCAGTCTGGACCAGACCACCAACTCTGGGTATAGCATTCTGGATGCCTGTAGCAAGACTGGATCTAACCCTTTAATAGTCGCATAGCGCTTTAATATGCAGTGCCCGTTGTCGTCATAAGTCATGAATGCGGCACTCAGAGTTCCTCACCAGGGCTGCATGCATGCATACACTGGCATATCGACAAAGGGCGTAGCGCATTAAAGCACTATTGCCACCTTTAGCATTAAAGCGCTGAGGGTTTTATTTTTTTGATAGTGTAGAAACCAATATCTGTCTAATTAAACCCCTTATCAGTGCTGTTTTTTTTCACATACAAAAAGAATTAGGTAATGGCGCTGCAGTACTCTGAAAAGCGGTGGCGGTGAATTTCCATTTAGATCTTGAAAAGGGGGGCGGTCAGATGTCGTCAAGGCTCTGATAAGTAGGGCAGTTAAAATCATATGATTACATTGAGCTAATTTTCTTGCTGAAAGGAATGAATAATTGTATTTGTATAAAATTCACACACACACACACACACACACACACACACACACACACACACACACACACACACACACAACCCCACAGATCGACCTTGTGAGGTAAAACTCGACCTTGTGAGGTACAGCCCTTATGAGGTATGCAAAAGTACCCTTGTGAGGTACGGGGAGAGAGGCACCTTATGAGGTTTGCCTTATGAGGTACTTTTGGGGTACCTCATAAGGTACATTATGAGTACCTCATAAGGACTACTTTGTAATTATGTGTGTGTACCTCATAAGGGAAACCCTTACTGTGTTTGAGTCTTTACACTGTGATTCATTCATTAGATTCATTTAATTTTAACTGACGTTTGATAGTAATAGTGTACCTGTAAACATGTTGTATCCAGATGAGCTCTACATTGAAAGAAGGCCAAAAGGTCTACTTTAAATTCTGCACAACACTTCAGCCCCCCCCCCCACCACACCCTTTGAACTATAAAGTTGTATTTACTTTTTTGGTGAACTGCCAGCCCCCCCCTCTCAAGTAACTGGGTGTCTTACAAAAATAAACCTCACAAGGACTACACTTTGTGTCTGATAGAAATATCACCTCACAAGGACTACACTGAAAATGTGTGTGTCCGAACAAATACACTGAAAGTGCAGGTGTCTCTTACACATACATTACCTCACAAGGACCTCAATGAGACTGTGTGTCTGTCTCACACAGAAGGCACCTCACAAGGACCTCACTGAGACTGTGTGTCTGTCTCACACAGAGGGCACCTCACAAGGACCTCACTGAGCCTGGGTGTGTGTCTCACACAGAGGGCACCTCACAAGAACCTCACTGAGACTGTGTGTGTCTCACACATGCATCACCTCACAAGGACCTCACTGACACTGTGTGTGTGTCTCACACAGAGGGCACCTCACAAGGACCTCACTGACACTGTGTGTGTATCTCACACAGAGGGCACCTCACAAGGACCTCACTGAGACTATGTGTGTCTCACACATGCATCACCTCACAAGGACCTCACTGACACTGTGTGTGTATCTCACACAGAGGGCACCTCACAAGGACCTCACTGACACTGTGTGTGTATCTCACACAGAGGGCACCTCACAAGGACCTCACTGAGACTATGTGTGTCTCACACATGCATCACCTCACAAGGACCTCACTGACACTGTGTGTCTGTCTCACACAGAGGGCACCTCACAAGGACCTCACTGAGACTATGTGTGTCTCACACATGCATCACCTCACAAGGACCTCACTGAGACTGTGTCTGTCTCACACAGAGGGCACCTCACAAGGACCTCACTGAGACTGTGTGTCTGTCTCACACAGAGGGCACCTCACAAGGACCTCACTGACACCATGTGTGTGTCTCACACAGAGGGCACCTCACAAGGACCTCAATGAGACTGTGTGTGTGTCTCACACATAGGGGACCTCACAAGGACCTCACTGAGACTGTGTGTGTCTCACCAATGCATCACCTCACAAGGACCTCACTGAGACTCTGTGTGTCTGTCTCACACAGAAGGCACCTCACAAGGATCTCACTGAGACTGTGGGTGTCTCACACAGAGGGCACCTCACAAAGACCTCACTGAGAGTGAGACTGTGTGTGTGTCTCACACATTCAACACATCACAAGGACCTCACTGAGACTGTGTGTGTGTCTTACACATACAACACCCCAGAAAGACCTCACTGAGACTGTGTGTGTGTCTCACACAGAGGGCACCTCACAAAGACCTCACTGAGACTGTGTGTGTGTCTCACACATTCAACACATCACAAGGACCTCACTGAGACTGTGTGTGTGTCTGACACCAAAGGCACCTCACAAGGACCTTACTGAGACTGTGAGTCAGTTTTTTGGCATAAGGGACGAAAGGTCTCTCGTTGGCATCAGCTCTCACTTTGTCAGTATCAGGAACTACAGGACAGTAATGGGGCTAGGTTGAGCCAGTTGTTAATACCAGCAACTAGATGTGAGACACAAACACAGTCAGACTGTGGTCCTTGTGAGGTTCTGTCAATGTGAGACTCACACACAGTAAGACTGTGGTCCTTGTGAGGTTCTGTCAATGTGAGACTCACACACAGTAAGACTGTGGTCCTTGTGAGGTTCTGTCAATGTGAGACTCACACACAGTAAGACTGTGGTCCTTGTGAGGTTCTGTCAATGTGAGACTCACACACAGTAAGACTGTGGTCCTTGTGAGGTTCTGTCAATGTGAGACTCACACACAGTAATACTGTGGTCCTTGTGAGGTTCTGTCAATGTGAGACTCACACACAGTAAGACTGTGGTCCTTGTGAGGTTCTGTCAATGTGAGACTCACACACAGTAAGACTGTGGTCCTTGTGAGGTTCTGCCAATGTGAGACTCACACATAGTCAGGTTGCGGTGCTTGCGAGGTTCTGCCAATGTTAGACTCACACATAGTAAGACTGTGGTCCTTGTGAGGTTCTGTCAATGTTAGACTCACACATAGTCAGGTTGTGGTCCTTGCGAGGTTCTGTCAATGTGAGACTCACACACATTAAGACTGTGGTCCTTGTGAGGTTCTGCGGTTGTGAGACTCACACAGTCAGCTGTGGTCCTTGTGAGGTTTCAATAATGTGCCTCACACACAGTCAAACTGTCATCCTTGTGAGGTTATGACAGTCTGACTACCATTGGCTTTTGCCCAAACACTAGGAAATTTAGAATTCATGAGAAGATGGGTTTGTGGGGGGGGGGATGTTGACATGTTTCAAGCTGCTATAATAGCAAACTATATTTATGTCACTCCATATATATATATATATTATATGTATATATATATATATATCATATGTATATATATATGTATATATAAATATATATATATTAAAAAGTGTCTGTTTGGCCTTACTCCATGTTCACCATCCTACACTACTACAGTCTGACTCATGTTGACCTCCTACCCTGCTCATACCCTTTTAGGTGCACATATTTTATGGCCTCTTAATTGATGTCTGGTTTCAGCCTTCAAACACTTTATGGGGTGCTCGGTGAAACACATTTTCTAAATATAAATAATGTAAACCCAATATAATATGATAGAATGAAACTGATAAATTGGTGGCAGAACACTGATGTTAACCCTTTAACTCTTCATATACCAATTACGCATTAAGGCGTAATAGGGGCCGATTTCAAGCAAAAGTGTTTTAAACCTACAATTTTTTGGATTCTCGCTTTTTGCTATATCATCTCTAGGGAAACTAAACCATTTGTCACTGTCTTGGAATCCGTTTATTTGGCAGCCTTCTCAACTTGGGAGAAAATTACTACAATTTTACCCAGATTAAAGGATTTTTTCAGGCAAAATTCATTAAAAGTGTCATAGAATATGATTTTTTTAGTGAAAATTTACTTTAGGCAGTATTTCATGCTAAAAAGGATGGGCCCTACAGATTTGGAATATTTTGGTGTATTATTGACAAAAATATTGGTTGCCATAGCAAAGATTTTACTAAAAATCACCTCATAACCCAAAATAACTCTGGTATAGGAAGAGTTAAGGGCCGCTGCTGCCTCTGGGCAGCATATAAAATAGCCCTGAAAAACCGCTGGTGCCACAGGGCAGCAACAGTGCTACCCGATGGCAGCAATACCACCTGTTTACTGCTACGCTATGAAACAAATATTAAGTATTTTTAACCAATCCAAAAATATTTCTGCATAAATACTATGTCCCCTTATCAGAAAAATGTAAATTCTGTAGCCAATGCAACTTATTTCACTCTTTAGCTATGGAGCCAGGGGTGCCTTACTTACATATTTACATGTTCTCAAGGCATAGGGCCAGTGGTTAAGGCCCAAATTGCATTTTTCAAGGCCAGCAGTAAAAGGGTTAATACAAGGTGTATACACATGAGATTGTATGTCAAATCATATACACTAATGCCCCATAATACAACAGCTAAAAGTCATCTAGCACCCCATAGTCATATAGCACCCCAATGTCCAAGCCTGCAGCCAGCTGCTTCCCCTCAGACCCCCCTCCCCCCCCCCCCCCCCCCACACCCCTACCCCAGACTCCTCCAGTGTCCCTTCTCACCCAGTATCAAATAAGACTGAGGGTTAGGATTTGGGCTAGGGCTCCAAGGAAGTTCACAGTCCTGCTTTGCCATGACATAGTTATGGCATTAGAAACACATTGCTAGGAAATTTACATGAACCCAATGTATAAAATATGTATTATTTTCAAATGTTTTCAAAACTGTGAGAATATAATATAATAGGGAGAATGGCATCCTTGGTCAATATATGATTCCCACAGACCCTATATCCTAGACTTATCTTTTTTGAAAAAGTCAGTAGGTCACTTAAATTACTGTGCAGGTTGCGAGCGTATCAACAACCGACTTCCCCCTACTCCTTCCTACAGCCCTGTAGTCCTTGTGAGGTCTATTACTGTGCATCTCACATATATTTCAACAGTCTTTTTAGACTCCTCCTACCCCCATGTAGTAGCAGATATCAACAACTGACTCCCCCTACCCCCTCCTACATTGGTATAGTGACTACATGCCTCTATTTGGGGTTAGGGGGAGTCAGTTGTTTATACCAGTGACTATAGCGATGTTGGAGGGGGCAGAGTTGTAGGAGGGGATAGGGGGAGTCAGTTGTTCATACTTTCGATTACTGGTCTGAAGAAGGGGGCAGAGGGAGTAAGTTTTTGATACTTGCAGCTACTGGGCTGTAGGGGAAAAAAGGGGAGTCAGTTGTTCATACCAGCGACTACAGAGCTGTAGGAGGGGGTATGGGGAGTCAGTTGTAATAACAGGGACTACAGCGATGTTGAAGTGGGGAGAGGGAGTCAGTTACTGATACCAATGAATATATTGCTGTAGGCAGGTTTGAAGGGGAGTCAGTTCTTGATACAAATGACTACAGGGATTTAGGAGGGGGTAGGGGGAGTCAGTTTTGAAACCAGCGACTACAGGGATGTAAGAAGGGGGCAGAGGGAGTCAGTTACTGATACCAACGACAACAGGGCTGTAGTTTGGGGTGGGGGGAGTCAGTTGTTTAGACCAGTAAGTACATGGCTGTAAGAGTGGGCAGGGGGGAGTCAGTTCATGATACCAGCGGCTACAGGGTTGTAGGAGGGGGCAGGGGGAGTCAGTTGTTGAAATCAGCGACCACATGCCTGTAGGAGGGGGGAGTCAGCTGTTGAGACCAACAACTGCATGGCAGTAGGAGGGAGTAGAGAGGGTCTGTTGTTACTTGCAACTACTGGGCTGTAAGAGGGGAAAGGGGGAGTCAGTTGTTCATACCAGCGACTACAGAGCTGTAGGAGGGGGTATGGGGAGTCAGTTGTAAATAACAGTGACTACAGAGCTGTTGAAGGGGCAGAGGGAGTCAGTTACTGATACCAATGACTATATTGCTGTAGGCAGGGTTGAGGGGGGGGGAGAGTCAGTTCTTGATACAAATGACTACAGGGATTGAGGAGGGGTAGGGGGAGTCAGTTACTGATACCAGCGACTACAGGGATGTAGGAGGGGGGCAGAGGGAGTCAGTTACTGATATCAACGACTACATGGCTGTAGTTTGGGGTAGGGGGAGTCAGTTGTTGATACCAGTTACTACAGAGCTGTAGGAGGGGGTATGGGGAGTCAGTTCCAATTACAGTGACTACAGCGATGTTGAAGTGGGTAGAGGGAGTCAGTTACTGATACCAATTACTATATTGCTGTAGGCAGGTTTGCGGGGGGGAGTCAGTTCTTGATATAAATGACTACGGGGATTTAGGAGGGGTAGGGGGAGTCAGTTTTGAAACCAGCGACTACAGGGATGTAAGAAGGGGGCAGAGGCAGTCAGTTACTGATACCAATGACTATATTGCTGTAGTGTGGGGTAGCCCAGTGGGCACAGAACATTGAATCAACATTGATGAATGGTTGTCAATGTTGATTCAACATTGATTCAATGTTGATTCAACATTGGACTGAATCTTGTGCCCACTGGGAGGGGGAGTCAGTTGTTTAGACCAGCAAGTACATGGCTGTAAGAGTGGGCAGGGAGGAGTCAGTTCTTGGTACCAGGGGCTACAGGGTTGTAGGAGGGGTCATGGGAAGTCAGTTGTTGAGACCAGCAATTGCATGGCTGTAGGAGGGAGTAGAGTGAGTCAGTTGTTAATAACAGCAACTACAGCGATGTTGAAGGGGGCAGACAGACTTAGTTACTGATACCAATGACTATATTGCTGTAGGCTGGTTTGAGGGGGGGGTCAGTTCTTGATACAAGTGAATACCGGGATTTAGGAAGGGGTAGGGGGAGTCAATTTTGAAACCAGCGACAACAGGGATGTAGCAGGGGATGGCAGGAGTCAGTTGTTCATATCAGTGATCATATGGCTGTAGTTTGGGGTAGGGGGAGTCAGTTGTTGATACCAGTTACTACAGGGATGTAGGAGGGGATAGGGGGAGTCAGTTGTTCATATCAGTGATCATATGGCTATAGGAGGGGCAGGGGAAGTCAGTTGTTGATACCAGTTACTACAGGGATGTAGGAGGGGATAGGGGGAGTCAGTTGTTCATATTAGTGATCATATGGCTGTAGGAGGGGCAGGGGAAGTCAGCTGTTGATACCAGTTACTACAGGGATGTAAGAGGGGGCAGGGGGGTCAGTTACTGATACCAGTGACAAGAGGGTTGTAGGAGGGGGTAGGGGAGTCAGTTACTGATACCAGCGACTACAAGGCTGTAGCAGAGGGAGTCAGTTGTTGATACCAGCAACTACAGGGAAGTAGGAGGGGGAGTCAGTTCTAGATACCAGCGACTACAAGGCTGTAGTTGGGCGAGTCAAAAATTGATACCACAGACAAGAGCGTTTTAGAAGGGGTTAGGGGGAGTCAGTAGTAAATAACAGTGACTATAGCGATGGTGGAGGGGGCAGGGGGAGTCAGTATTTGGTACCATCGACTAGAGGGTTGTAGGAGGGGATAGGGGAAGTCAGTTGTTCATACTTGAGATTACTGGTCTGAAGAAGGGGGCAGAGGGAGTAAGTTTTTGATACTTGCAACTACTGGGCTGTAGGGGGGGAAAGGGGGAGTCAGTTGTTCATACCAGCGACTACAGAGCTGTAGGAGGGGGTATGGGGAGTCAGTTGTAATTACAGTGACTACAGCGATGTTGAAGTGGGTAGAGGGAGTCAGTTACTGATACCAATTACTATATTGCTGTAGGCAGGTTTGCGGGGGGGAGTCATTTCTTGATATAAATGACTACGGGGATTTAGGAGGGGTAGGGGGAGTCAGTTTTGAAACCAGAGACTACAGGGATGTAAGAAGGGGGCAGAGGGAGTCAGTTACTGATACCAATGACTACATGGCTGTAGTGTGGGGTAGCCCAGTGGGCACAGAACATTGAATCAACATTGATGAATGGTTGTCAATGTTGATTCAACATTGATTCAATGTTGATTCAACATTGGACTGAATCTTGTGCCCACTGGGAGGGGGAGTCAGTTGTTTAGACCAGCAAGTACATGGCTGTAAGAGTGGGCAGGGAGGAGTCAGTTCTTGGTACCAGGGGCTACAGGGTTGTAGGAGGGGTCATGGGGAGTCAGTTGTTGAGACCAGCAATTGCATGGCTGTAGGAGGGAGTAGAGTGAGTCAGTTGTCAATAACAGCAACTACAGCGATGTTGAAGGGGGCAGACGGACTCAGTTACTGATACCAATGACTATATTGCTGTAGGCTGGTTTGGGGGGGGGGGGTCAGTTCTTGATACAAGTGAATACCGGGATTTAGGAAGGGGTAGGGGGAGTCAATTTTGAAACCAGCGACAACAGGGATGTAGCAGGGGATGGCAGGAGTCAGTTGTTCATATCAGTGATCATATGGCTATAGGAGGGGCAGGGGAAGTCAGTTGTTGATACCAGTTACTACAGGGATGTAGGAGGGGATAGGGGGAGTCAGTTGTTCATATTAGTGATCATATGGCTGTAGGAGGGGCAGGGGAAGTCAGCTGTTGATACCAGTTACTACAGGGATGTAAGAGGGGGCAGGGGGGTCAGTTACTGGTACCAGCGACTACAAGGCTGTAGCAGAGGGAGTCAGTTGTTGATACCAGCAACTACAGGGAAGTAGGAGGGGGAGTCAGTTCTAGATACCAGCGACTACAAGGCTGTAGTTGGGCGAGTCAAAAATTGATACCACAGACAAGAGCGTTTTAGAAGGGGTTAGGGGGAGTCAGTAGTAAATAACAGTGACTATAGCGATGGTGGAGGGGGCAGGGGGAGTCAGTATTTGGTACCATCGACTAGAGGGTTGTAGGAGGGGATAGGGGAAGTCAGTTGTTCATACTTGAGATTACTGGTCTGAAGAAGGGGGCAGAGGGAGTAAGTTTTTGATACTTGCAACTACTGGGCTGTAGGGGGGGAAAGGGGGAGTCAGTTGTTCATACCAGCGACTACAGAGCTGTAGGAGGGGGTATGGGGAGTCAGTTGTAATTACAGTGACTACAGCGATGTTGAAGTGGGTAGAGGGAGTCAGTTACTGATACCAATTACTATATTGCTGTAGGCAGGTTTGCGGGGGGGAGTCATTTCTTGATATAAATGACTACGGGGATTTAGGAGGGGTAGGGAGAGTCAGTTTTGAAACCAGAGACTACAGGGATGTAAGAAGGGGGCAGAGGGAGTCAGTTACTGATACCAATGACTACATGGCTGTAGTGTGGGGTAGCCCAGTGGGCACAAAACATTGAATCAACATTGATGAATGGTTGTCAATGTTGATTCAACATTGATCCAATGTTGATTCAACATTGGACTGAATCTTGTGCCCACTGGGAGGGGGAGTCAGTTGTTTAGACCAGCGAGTACATGGCTGTAAGAGTGGGCAGGGGGGAGTCAGTTCATGATACCAGCGGCTACAGGGTTGTAGGAGGGGGCATGGGGAGTCAGTTGTTGAAACCAGCAATTGCATGGCTGTAGGAGGGAGTAGAGTGAGTCAGTTGTCAATAACAGCAACTACAGCGATGTTGAAGGGGGCAGACGGACTCAGTTACTGATACCAATGACTATATATAGATATCACTGTAGGCTCGTTTGAGGGGGGGGGGGGTCAGTTCTTGATACAAGTGACTACCTGGATTTAGGAAGGGGTAGGGGGAGTCAATTTTGAAACCAGCGACAACAGGGATGTAGCAGGGGATGGCAGGAGTCAGTTGTTCATATCAGTGATCATATGGCTGTAGGAGGGGCAGGGGAAGTCAGTTGTTGATACCAGTTACTACAGGGATGTAGGAGGGGGCAGGGGGAGTCAGTTGTTGATACCAGTTACTACAGGGATGTAGGAGGGGGCAGGGGGAGTCAGTTGTTGATACCAGTTACTACAGGGATGTAGGAGGGGGCAGGGGGAGTCAGTTGTTGATACCAGTTACTACAGGGATGTAGGAGGGGGCAGGGGGAGTCAGTTGTTGATACCAGTTACTACAGGGATGTAGGAGGGGATAGGGGAATCAGTTGTTCATATCAGTGATCATATAGCTGTAGGAGGGGGTGGGGAATTCAGTTGTTGATACCAGTTACTACAGGGATGTAAGAGGGGGCAGGGGGAGTCAGTTACTGATATCAGGGACTACTGGGCTGTAGGAGGGAGCAGAGGGAGTCAGTTACTGATACCAGCGACTACAGGGCTGTAGCAGAGGGAGTCAAAAATTGATACCACAGACAAGAGCGTTTTAGAAGGGGTTAGGGGGAGTCAGTAGTTAATAACAGTGACAATAGAGATGTAGGAGGGGGCCGGGGGAGTCAGTATTTGGTACGATCGACTAGAGGGTTGTAAGGGATAGGGGGAGTCAATTGTTCATACTTGAGATTACTGGGCTGAAGAAGGGGGCAGAGGGAGTAAGTTGTTGATACTTGCAACTACTGGGCTGTAGGGGGGGAAAGGGGGAGTCAGTTGTTCATACCACCGACTGCAGAGCTGTAGGAGGGGGTATGGGGAGTCAGTTGTAGTTACAGCGACTACAGCGATGTTGAAGTGGGCAGAGGGAGTCAGTTACTGATACCAATTACTATATTGCTGTAGGCAGGTTTGCGGGGGGGAGTCAGTTCTTGATACAAATGACTACAGGGATTTAGGACGGGGAAGGGGGAGTCAGTTACTGATACCAGCGACTACAGGGATGTAGGAGGGGGGCAGAGGGAGTCAGTTACTGATACCAACGACTACATGGCTGTAGTTTGGGGTAGGGGGAGTCAGTTGTTTAGACCAGCAAGTACATGGCTGTAAGAGTTGGCAGGGGGGAGTCAGTTCTTGGTACCAGCTGCTACAGGGTTGTAGGAGGGGGCATGGGGAGTCAGTTGTTGAGACCAGCAATTGCATGGTTGTAGGAGGGAGTAGGGTGAGTCAGTTGTTAATAACAGCAACTACAGCGATGTTGAAGGGGGCAGAGGGAGTCAGTTACTGATACCAATGACTATATCGCTGTAGGCGGATTTGAGGGGGGGGGGTCAGTTCTTGATACAAGTGACTACAGGGATTTAGGAGGGGATAGGGGGAGTCAGTTGTTCATATCAGTGATCATATGGCTGTAGGAGGGGATGGGGAATTCAGTTGTTGATACCAGTTACTACAGGGCTTTAGGAGGGGGCAGGGGGAGTCAGTTACTGATACAAGTGACAAGAGGGTTGTAGGAGGGGGTAGGGGGAGTCAGTTGTTGATATCAGGGACTACAGGGCTGTAGGAGGGAGCAGGGGGAGTCAGTTACTGATACCAGCGACTACAGGGCTGTAGCAGAGGGAGTCAGTTGTTGATACCAGCAACTACAGGGATGTAGGAGGGTGAGTCAGTTCTAGATACCAGCGACTACAAGGCTGTAGTTGGGGGAGTCAAAAATTGATACCACAGACAAGAGCATTTTAGAAGGGGTTAGGGGGAGTCAGTAGTTAATAACAGTGACTATAGCGATGTTGGAGGGGGCAGGGGGAGTCAGTTCTTGGTACCATCGACTAGAGGGTTGTAGGAGGGGATAGGGGGAGTCAGTTGTTCATACCAGCGACTACAGAGCTGTAGAAGGGGGTATGGGGAGTCAGTTGTAATAACAGTGACTACAGCGATGTTGAAGTGGGCAGAGGGAGTCAGTAACTGATACCAATGACTATATTGCTGTAGGCGGGTTTGAGGAGGGGAGTCAGTTCTTGATACAAATGACTACAGACTACAAATGACTACTCAGTACATGGCTGTAACAGTGGGCAGGGGGGAGTCAGTTCTTAGTACCAGCGGCTACAGGGTTGTAGGAGGGGCCAGGGGGAGTCAATTGTTGAAATCAGCGACTACAAGGCTGTAGGAGGGGCTATGGGGAGTCAGTTATTGATACTTACAATTACTGGGCTGTAGGAGGAGCTAGGGGGAGTCAGTTGTTGATATTTGCGATTACTAGACTGTAGGAGAGGGCAGAGGGAGTCAGGTGTTGATACTTGCGACTACTGGGCTGTAGGAAGAGACAGGGGGAGTCAGTTGTTCATACCAGCAACTACAGGGATGTCGGAGGAGGTAGGGGGGGTCAGTTTTGAAACCAGCGACTACAGGGATGTAGGAGGGGACACTGCGAGCCAAATGTTGAGACCAGCAAGTCCAGTGTTGATACTTGCGACTAATGGGCTGTAGGAGCAGGCAGGGGGAGTCAGTTGTTTATATCAGCGACCACATGGCTGTAGGAGGGGGTCATGTAAAAAACTGACTCCCACTACCCCTCCTGCAGCCCAGTGGTCGCAAGTATCAACATCTGACTCCCCCCACCCCTCCTACAGCCCTGTAGTTGCTGGTAACAGCTGACTCCCCCTATCCCCTCCAACAGCCATGACGTCACAAGTATCAATAACTGACTCCTCCTACCTCCTCTTAAAGCAATTTAGTCACTGATGACAACAGCTGACTCCTCCTGCCCTCTTCTACAGCCCAGTAGTCGCAAGTATCACCAAATGACTCCTCCTATCCCCATTACCAAGTAAGCTTTGATGCTAACAACTGACTCCCCTGCCTCTTTCAACAGACCTTCAGTCCCTAATACGAACAACTCAATCACCCTGCTCTCTCCTACAGCCATTAAGTCGCTGGTATCAACAACTGACTCCCTAGCAATAAGGAATAAATTGCTTGTTAACTTTCCTTGATGTAGAGTCAAATCGAATGACTCTCTTGCAATGTATGGAGTCAAATCTATTTGATTCTCTTTCATAGAGAGTCGCATTAGTTTAACTCTGGTCACAAGAGAGTCAGACCTGTCTGACTCTGATTCTAAATGGATTATGGAGTCAGGTTAGTTTGACACTCTTTGTAGAGGGAGTCAAATCCCTTTGACTCCATGATTTTAGAGACTCATTCAGAGTCATTATAGAGTCATCTGAGTGGTAGTCCTATGACTCCCAAGTGGGAGTCACTGTGACTCTATCACTTCTGTGTGTGTGTCCTTTAGACCAGAATATACCACAATAGTCAAGTAATCTGACATTGAACAGCACAGGGGCCTGTCAGCCAGTCTGTGATATGGAAACCACCTGTGGTCAGTGAGGGACAGGGACCTTGGTTTATTACACCCTCCCCCTCAGCATTCTTTCCCAACCACTACCCCTCCAAGGAATCTGGGTCAGGTCAAGTAACATTACAACCCAGCTTCCCTCATATGAGAGGTCTAGAGTCTGGCAGCCTAGAATATATACAACAACCCTTTATCCCCAAGATGGAAGACCCCTTCCTCCTTTGTAATCATGTGGTCACCATAAATTAGATAAACATCACAAGATAACACTAGGTTAATGGTCCGAGCCTCCTGCCTGCACAACAGTTCCCTACTTTTCAATGAGATGCAACCTCACAAGGGTTGCCTGTTTTACTAAGTGTAAGTTTTACAGAAATGGAACCTCACAAGGACTGTCTGTTTCATTGAGTGTGAGTGACACAGAAATTTAAGCTCAAAAACACTGTCTGTATAAATATATGTGAGAGGCACAGAAATGGAACCTCACAAGGACCACTGGACTGTGTGTGAGCCTTACACTGGCAGAACCTCACAGGGACAACAGTCTGAATGTGTGTGTCTTACATTGACAGAACCTCACAAGGACTACTATTGTTTGTGAGTTACACAGAAATGAAAACTGTAAAGGACTATTTGTTTAATCGTGTTTGAGTTATCCAGAATGGAATCCTAACAAAGATCACTGGTATAACTGTTTATGGCTCCAGTGTGCAGGGACTTTAATGTTTGATGAAATTCATACCTAAACCTCTATAACTGTGTTAGTGTCACCCAGTAGCAAAACCTCATAAGGACGATGGCATCTATGTATTCTAAAGCAACTCTGCAACTCCATATGAAAGTTTCAGAGGTAATTTGATACTGTGTTTGTGTTAAGGTAATTTGGCACTCTGTTTATATACTCCCTTGGGTGTCACTGTCAGAAGCAGGATAGGACAAGAACCACATGTTGGACTGTTTAGGTTCCAGGGGGAAAGCTGGGTAACTTGATACTGGGCTTGTTTACAGATGAAACCTCACAAGGACAATAGCCTAAGTGTGTGTGAGTCTTACATTGACAGAACCTCACAAGGACCACAGTGTAAATGTGTGTGAGTCTCATATTGACAGGACCTCACAAGGACCAGAGTGCCAATGTGTGTAAGTCATACATTGACAGAACCTCAGGAGGACCACATACTGACTGTGTGTGAGTCACATTGACAGAACCTCACAAGGGCAACAGCCTAAATGTGTGTGAGTCTCACATTGACGGAACCTCGGAAGGACCACAGTGTCAGTGTGTGAGTCTTACATTGACAGAACCTCACAGGGACCACAGTGTCAATGTGTGTAAGTCATACATTGAGAGCACCTCAGAAGGACCACAGTCTGACTGTGTGTGAGTCTCACATTGACAGAACCTCACAAGGACCACAGTCTGACTGTGTGTGAGTCTTACATTGACAGAACCTCACAAGGACCACAGTCTGACTGTGTGTGAGTCTTACATTGACAGAACCTCACAAGGACAACAGTTATCAGTATTACAGTGATGAAAGTTGCACTGAGGAAAATGTCCTTAAACCCATACCATATTCAACCTAATATGTATACCCTTCTGATAAGCCCCCCTCCCCTTTAGCCTGTCTTTTAGACCAGAATATACCCTAGTAGTCAAGTAATCTGATGTTGAACAGAAAAGGGGCCTGTCAGCCATTCTGTGATATGGAAACCATCTGTGGTCAGAGGGCCTGGGACCATGGTTTATTACCCCCCCCCCCCCAGCATCCTCTCCCAAACACTACTGCTCAAAGGAATCTGGGTCAGGTCATTTGATTCCCCCAGCAGAGGTATTGTAATAAGCAACAGCCAGTGCTCAGGAATGCCTATTCATGACTATGGTTAGAGAGTGCAAACTTTCTAGTAGTTACATACATATGTTGAATGGTAGGTTTTATGTAACATTACAACCAAGCTTCTCTCATATGAGAGGTCTAGAGTTTAGCAGTCTAGAATGTATACAACACACCTAAATCCCCAGGATTGAAGACCCCTTCCTCCTCTGTGGCCATGTGGTGACCATGAAATAGATTAACATCACAAGATAACACTAGGTTATATTCCCAGTTCCCTACTGTCTAAAGAGAAGTGTAAGTTGTACAGAAATGAAACCTCACAAGGACTGTCTGTTTCATTGAGTGTGAGTGACACAGAAATTAAAGCTCAAAAACACTGTCTGTATAAATATATCTAAGAGGCACAGAAATGAAACCTCACAAGGACCACTGGACTGTGTGTGAGTCTAACACTGACAGAACCTCACAGGGACAACAGTCTGAATGTGTGTAAACTGTGTTTACTTACAAAGAATCAAGATGGCATTGCTGTATTCCAAAAGCAACTCTGCATCTGCATATGAGGGTTTTAGAGGTGATTTGATACTCTGTTTGTGTAAAGGTAATTTGACACTTTGTTTATCTAGTCCCTGGGGTGTCAGAAGCAGGATAGGACTTAACAGGCACCACATGTTGACTTGTCTAGGTTCTAGGGAGGAAAGCTGGGTAACTTGATACTGTGCTTGTTTACAGATGAAACCAGAGTCTGACTGTGTGTGGGTCTTACATTGACTGAACCTCACAAGGACCACAGTCTGACTGTGTGTGGGTCTTACATTGACTGAACCTCACAAGGACCACAGTCTGACTGTGTTTGTCTTAATAAAACCAACTAAATAACTCTCAGTGGGTGTTTTGTTAGTAAAACATTACAAGGATCACTATTATAATTATCCGTAGGTCCCGTGTACAAAGACTGTAAAGTTAGGTTAAATTCATACTTGAACCTCTATAACTGTGTAGAGGTAATTTGACACTATGTTTATTTGTTCCCTGCGGTGTCAGAGGCAGGAAAGGACTTAATATGGGCCACATGTTTGATTGTTTGGGTCCTAGGAAGCTGGGTAACTTAAAACTGTGCTTGTTTCCACATCCTGACTGTGATTCAGTCTTACATTGAAAGAACCTCACAAGAACCACAGTCTGACTGTGTGTGAGTTTTACTTTTACAGAACCTCACAGGGACACAGTCTGACTGTGTTTGTTTTACAATGATAGAAACTCACAGGGACAACAGTCTGACTTTGTGTGGGAAACACACACACACAGTATCAATATGGTCTTTGTGAGGTTTCATGTGTTCAAGACACCTAGTTTTAGTGAGGTTCTTGTGAGGTTTAGTTTTTGTAAGGGTTACACACTGTTTAAACCCGTAATTGATAAGTCACATACAGGTGAAATGTATCACATAGTTATGATGTAGCCCTTGTTGGGTTTCACAAGTGTAAGACACACAGAGAGTTCCAATGTGATACCTGTGAGGTTCTATATTTAAGGGACACAGTTTCAGCATAGTTCTGTGGTTTTCCTTCTGCAAGGCACAGTAGAACTGTGCTCCTTCTGACTCTTAACTAAATGCAACATATGTTTTTGTCCATGTTTCTCCAATGCAGGAGTGAGATAATTATTCACTCAGTTCTAGTTTGGATATATATAAGTCACCAATTCTTAGTCTACATATGAGGGCTTCCTATTCCAAGAGGTAATTTGACACTGTGTTTACTTACAAAGAACTTGATACTGTGGTTGTTGCTTCCCTAGGCTCCTTATGGGGTACAGGGACAGTAATCTGATGAGTTCCTGTCATGGCCCAGTGGAGCCCTCTGTAGACTGTGTTAGGAACCACTGGAAAAACTGTGTTTGAGTGTGTTAGAGTGTGTTTCCAAACACAGTTAAACACAGATCTAAACACACCCCATGTCTTGTGAGGTCTCGGCCGAAAAGTGGCCAAAAATGTGTTTCATTATGTAATATATCCAAAAAAGGGCATTTCCTTGTGAGGTTACCTCATAAGGAAATTTTACCGCGCAAGGTCCCTCCCTCCCCGGGACTTACCTCATAAGGCCCAATCGTACGGCCACACACACACACACACACACACACAGGACACCTGATGATCTCCACACGATGACCTGATTGCTCTTCCTAAAAAAAAAAATGCCCAACTCGATCTACCTACTCAACAGGGTTTCAGTGTATAGCGTATTAGGGGTTTTTCTGATGCGTATATTATATTGAGATTGATTTTCAACTTTTGTGATCAGTGGTTGGTCCTTAAAAGGACCGTTTGGTAGAGAGAGGGTCGCAGGGACCTTGCTGCTGAAGCGGAGGGCGTGGTCATAACGCGTGGCAGTCCTTCAGCAGCTCCTCCAGCACGGCGGGCGGTAGTCCTTCCTCCATGCAGACTTGCTGCTTGACCTGCTCCACGCACCGGCGGATGAGTTGATCAGCGACGTTCTCGATCAGCTCATCCACCACACCCTCTGCTTCAGCAGCAGTCCGCTGTCTCTCCTCTCTCTGTAGCGAGGCAAAGAACTGCTTCTCCACGGCCGCATCGATCATAGATCGAGAAACGGCCACGAAGTTCTGTCTCTCCGCCTCCTCTCTCTGTTGCACGGCTACGAATTCCTTCTCCACGGCCGCATCGATCATAGATCGAGAAACGGCCACGAAGTTCACTCCGTGAGCCATTTTGTCGAACTGACTTCCTAGCCGCCTGAGAGATGCTGACGTCACACTATTTTCGACGACGCTATGACGCGCGCGAGGTAGACAGACGACGTCGTTTCACTTCCTTATTTGGAGTTTGGGATCTTTTGACACCGAAGTCATACCGTACGGTCGCGATAAAGCAACTAGTGTTGAAAAGCGTGCCGGTCTTTTATAAGCGCCGGAGTATAAGAGCCTCCAAATGTTTTTTCTCAAGCACTAAAATCGCGACTTTGAATAAGCGCCAGCGCCTGGCTTGTATATAGCTCCTGAGTAAGAACTTCACCGAATTGAAAAGCCCTCCCTCAGAGCTCTTAATCGCGACAGTACGGTACAAATCTGATGTCAACCCGCGCCAAAAACAAAAAAGGTGTTCCGGTCACACGTACCTACGACGAGCGACCTTCAGCTATCACCACGTGAAGAGTGGGAAATAAATTTTGTACGGCAAGAAAACTGAAAACTGATAACGATTCCATTAGATAAGTATTTGGTTCCAATCTATGGCGAGATATTTCCACCAAAGCGATTGATTTATATGTCTGTAAGGTTCAGCTCTCCAACACTCTCCAATGTCCGCCGGTGCACGACGGTCGCCGCCCATCATTAGTCACAACTAAACTTCTGCTGGAGAGTGAAAGTTACGTTGAGTCTTGAGGTGCGCAGAGATACTATCTGCCGCAGCCTGATTTTAGTTCCACGCTATTTAGATAAACGCCCCATTTAAAATCTCTCTCTCGATCCTAGTAAAGGAAAAAAAAGGCTAGAGTTTATCATGGACGCGTCTCAGTTTCAGTCAAGCCGTAAAGTGAAGAACCAGAGCTTGTACATATTCCCACGTGGTGAGGGGTGACCCCGCGGGGCGTTCAGTTAGTACTGAGTCTATACTCAAGGTCAAGTTCCACTCTCTAAACAGAGCTTTAGCGACTCCGTTATATAGACTAGACCGCGCGCGCGATTTTTTTTTGCTGAAGCAGCTAATCGATGGAAGAGTAGAGAACAGGTGCTCGACCAAAAATCTGCTTCAGAGGCTTGTTATCAGGTATTAACAGTTAAATCAAAATATTTCAAAACATCCAGAAAAGCAGAATAACATGTCCTACGGGCTACAGCCGGGCACTGACGAGCAGACGGCGCTGACGTCATTTCAATCAGGTCACAGGGCTCTTTAGACACCTTTTCTGTAAGACCCGTCTCATACCTTAGTATATAATACCGTAAACACCGGTGATTAGTATATGATCACATTGGAGTCGCGGATCCACGAAGAGGCTGAATAAGCCTCGCGCGGACCCGCCACTTGAAAATGTGACATAATCTTACCATGCGCTTTGTTTTGTTTTTGTTTCTATTTACAACAGCAAACATTTCAAACAACCTATTGTTTTTTTAAAATGATGAAAAATCAGCCCAAAAAAAAAAGTAAACATTTTAGAGCTAAATTTGTGGAGGATAGCCGGACATGCTGATGTCACTAGACCCCTAAATTCGATATGGTGACATGGGCATTTTCTTAAAATTCGATACGACGACACGGGCACGGACATCTAAGTGACATGGGACATGTGGCATTTCTTGAGTCCCACATGTGCCATGGACCATAGTGACATGAGGAAAAAAAAAAAAAATGTTCAAAGAGTGCATCAGAAAAGTGCCATTTCAAGCCTAAACATTTCGCCAAATTTTTTTTTCTCTTGGATGGTACTCGGTTTTGCAGTGTCTGGGTCCTTAAAAATGTACCAGAATGCTCAAATTCGGGTTCTAAATATTTTCAAAAAACGTTTTCTCCCTTAGTGACGTGTGACATGGACATTTCTTAAATTCGACATACGGCTGCATGGGGAGGACCCACCCGTCAAGGGCCCCATGATGACTCATACCCGCCGCGTTCAAACTAGCGTGGTGGTTATAGGTAGACCTTCTTTCAGTATCCACGTGACCAGATCCATCGCCGTCTCTTGAGCAACAGTAACCGAGGTAACTAGGGTTATTGTTATCCGGTCCGTAAGACGACAGTCTAAGACGGTGTGTAGTCGCGTTTTGCTCTCCCTAATACTCTAATTCAAGTCGAGTTACCGCTAACCCCTACAAAAAGAGGGTCATTTGTGTAATTCAAAAGGCGTTCCTTTGTTAGCAATGAGGGGGTCGTTCTATTCATTGATTTTTTTTTTTTTTTTTTTTTTTGTTTACAACAACAAGTCAAAGTACAGTCAATCAACCGAGATCCTTTCTACTCCGTGGGGGTGTAGAAGGATCTCCCCCCTGAGGTTACAAAGTCACCTCTTTATTTAAAGGGTTACAGGTCGCAAAGTCGCTTTCGCTTTCGCTTACAAGTCACAAAGTCGCATGAAATATTCAAGTCAAAAAGTCAAATTCATCAACTATCAGCACAGTCGTTTGAAAGGCATCAAGTCACCGAAAAACTCCTCTACAGTCACCTCCGACTCGCCTCCTCCCTACCCCCCTAAAGGGGGGTAGAGAGGAAGCGATTCCCTAGAGATCAGATAATTTTTTTTTTTTTCTCCCGAGCAGACCCTAAAAGCCCCCCCTCCCCCCCAAGTGCCCGCCCACCCCATAAATAGTGCCCCCCTCCCCCCCTCCCCTCCCCATGCATCTTAAAGTGCCCCCCTCCCCCCTCCCCTCCTCCCCTCGCCCCTTATAGAAGCCTCCCATTAGCTAGTCCAAGTCATGTGACCAAAAGGGAGGCGTAGTCTGTCTATTGTCTATATTATGCAAATGAGGGAGGGGGTCAGGTCACGTGACCAAGGGGGTGTGGCCTATTTTCTAAATAAAGAGCGCTTCCGGTCACGTGACCAAGGGGTGTGGTCCTATTATGCAAATGAAAGAGTCACGTGATCCATGATTATGCAAATGAGGGAGTCACCTGACCAAATGGAAGCCACTGATTGGCTGGTGATCAAAGGGGCGTAGTCTACTATGCAAATGAGGGGGTCACGTGATCAAGGGGGCGTGGTCTATTATGCAAATGAGGGGGTCACGTGGGGGTCACGTGACCAAATGGTGGCCCCTGATTGGCTGGTGATCAAGGGGGTGTGGCCTATTACGTAATTATGCAAATGAGGGGCGTGGCCTATTACGTAATTATGCAAATGAGGGGGTCACGTGACCAAATGGAGGCCTCTGATTGGCTGCATGTCGATTGAGTAATAAACAGTACTTAACTATAGTCCCGTTCCGATACATACTATACTACTCCTTATACACGAGGTTTTACTGTAGAACAATTCTACATGTGTCCCTAACTTAGCACCAGGACGTCAGTTCAGGTCTCCCCCGCAGGTCACACATCCTGACCACATACTGATAGAGTCACTTCCCAATCTGTGGAAGTTGATTCTCACATCATCTGCGAGTTACATTCGGTGATTTAACCCTTTATGGATGGCATGATAACTTAATGCATCATGCCCTTGGTTGTCACGATGTAACTCGCCAGTGCCACATTCAAGCATCGTGCTATTTTACACGGTTTAGACATTCCCGAAGCATGATACAGCAATTAAAGCTTGACCGTCATGGTTGAAGTGAGGCCAAAAGTACTTTTGGAAATAGTTCAGTTTTCATTAACAAGAGGGCTCTCAAGGGCTGCGAGCTCAGCTCTTAGAGGCACAAGATAGGGTTAATATGTTGTAGTTGGACAATGCTCATGGTCCAAACACTGCTGCCCTCTGGTGGAACTGTTATTTTAGTCTATGTATGGAAAATGCTGAACTTATTCCCTGATGGCCCAGCTTTAATGTAGCCCCAGCAGGTTACTTGCAGAGACTACTGCATTGGTGCATTATGACGACAAACGTCATCTTTTAGCGACATGCTGTCGTTAAAGAATTAACAAATATGTAGAAGAAGAGGTGCTTGTTGTTCAATGGGTGTCCTATGTCGTCATGATGCATTCATGCAGCCCTTGAGAGTTACTCACGATAGCTGCATGAATGTATCATGCCGACCCTTCAGGGTGTTAAGCCGCTGCCGGGTAGGCATGATGCTTGCGTGCAGCACTGGCCAGTTACTCTCCATGGCTGCATTGATGCACCATAATGCTTAAAAAAATCATAGTGTTTTAAAACAATATGCCAGCTATAAATGGTCCAAAATGTCCAATAAAACTGTGTTTTTCAGGCTCAGCCCTTATCCTGCAAAAACACCCCTACTTAGACTGCCGCACCATCTGTGAACAACGTAAATACATCGTTTTTACTCACTATCATAAAACATTGTAAATTACCCCAGTCCCTCATTTCTCTACCTACCTTACGTTTTTGAACCAGAAATAATACATCACCTTCATGCACTAAAATATGTACAAAAGACTTCACTGTAAATTGTAATGTTTTGTTATGGTATGACATAGAACTAGGCCCCCACCTAACCCTTTCAGGATGGTATGGTGCTGAACGGTGACATTTCTTAGCATGATGCATTAATGCAGAACTGGCGAGATACTAGCTGCCCGGGACTATAGCTGGGGGTCCTTTTTGGAGTGTGTCTCAACACTGTACAGTCAACATGATGCTTGAATACAGCCCTGGCGAGTTACTCGCCAGGGCTGCATTCATGCATCATGACTACCAAGGGCATGATGCATTAAGGTATCATGCCGTCCTTAAAGGGTTAACCCTGATTGCCGCAGGACTGCCCCAGACGCGGCATGACCCGACTCAGCCCTTTGTATTCAGGGACACTGCTGTATGAGGGACTGCCCCCGTGTCAATGCCCTCACGGCCCTTACCGCTCCACAGGCTCAAACTGGGCAGCATGGCTGACTATTTAAAAAAATAATATTTTTATGGTAAAAATATCAGGGGCCTATTTAGGGGCATCTACCGTAGTATTCTGTCTGTGTAACTTCGGTTTAGACTCCTTAGTTACCTACAAAAGGGCCTTACTTTTACCAGTAAAAACGGCCAGTTAATTAGTGTAAACGGCCCCTTAGTTACCTACAAAAGGGCCTTACATGTACCACTGTAAATGGCCCTTTTGTTACATACAAAAAGACCCTCGACACTGACGAATCCAGGATATTGGTAAATCCCTTCCCAACTGTTGGGCCAAAGTTCTCATTAAAAAAGGTTAATTTCCCACCGGTCAAGGGGACATGCACGATACCAGTTCAGACGGCCCCTCACGTGTGGGAAGAAGCTGTAACCCAGACGTAACGTACACGTGTGTGTACACGAGGTTTACGGGTGTTTGATGAGTGCACAGGGAGGAATGTTCCCCGTGTTAACACACCCTCACCTGGTGTTGTCTTCACACACAGCTTACATGACATCCAGCCTAAATCTTACTCTCATTCCCAAATCCTTCCAAAGGAATGCTCTGGTAACGGCCAAATGTTGGGATTTTGCTGGGTCTGGGCAACCCCTGCTGGTAGCTTGGAACCAGTGAACAGGAACAGGAAATGGAACCTGAAAGGCTGATGGTAAAATTACCTAAAACTACCATCATACATTCTGGTTCCTGCCCACTGGTTCCAGGCTACCATCAGGGGTTGACCAGACCCTGTTTCTGTAAACAGAAACACCTGACCTCCTCCCAGAGGTTTAGCTCAGTAGTAGCCCGCGCCCCCGATATCGGAGTTTGTAACTCTGATATCGGAGTTTAAATCTCTGATATCAAGGGTGAACAAATGGCTTGCCACACTAGTGTAGCTCAGGTATGGCTGATGTCAGCGCAGATTTAGGTACCCTCGTTCCCAAATCCTTCCGAAGGAAGGCTCTGGTAACAGCCAAATGACCTCAAACTTGGGATTTTGCTGGGTAGTCAACTCCAAGTTCCCCCTCTGCTTTGAGCATTGCATTCTGGTGAAAATGTATGCATTTGGATGCATTAAAATGCCATTAGCTCATGGATTTGCATAATAGATAATATTACTGGGATGCAGGAAACACAATTTTGCATTAAACTGGAGATATACCCACATTTAGCAAAGTCCCCCCTCTGCTTTGTGTCAACATTGCTGCAGTCCTTAAAGCACATGGCCTGCATACCTACAACACTATGGGGAGCAAGGAAAAGACAGGGGTCTGTAAACAGGTAGCACAGGTAGTCAGTGTAACAGCCAGAGTGGCACTGTCCAACCTTACGGCAGGACTAGGGCTCTGCTTGGAGACAAAGGTAAGTTGGTGCGCGTGATTTGGGATGAACATGTCGCTTGTCATACACTTGTCCCAGCACCATTCTAGCACAGAATGATACTACACCATTATGACCTTGAACTTGGACTTTTGCTGGGTCTATAGGCAATACCTGTTTTTAGCTTGGAGGCAGCGAACAGGAACCAGAACCGGTGCCAGAAAGTATGATGGGAAAAACCTGGTCAGCAATAAATGTGAATGAGGCTCATAAGGCCACTGCAGTTAATATACCTGTTTCTCATCACCGCGCGCGCCTCCATAATTGTCATTGGGACTTTTTTTTTAAATCATTTTTTGTTGTTGGAAATCTTTATGAAAAAAAAACATGATAAAAAGGGATACATATGGGCATATTTGGTATCAAATTAAAGCTTACAGTGCCGCGAATTCAAGGGCTTAGAGGAAACCTGCAAATTCACAATTTTTGCAGATCATTGATATTTGAATTACTAAAATGTCAATTGTTTTCACTGATAGCCTAAATTCCCCTACCCATTAGGTACTAGGCAAAAAAAAAGAAAAAAAGTGCCCTCGTCATGTCCCTCATGGCTTGGTGATGAGAAACAAGGATTTTTTTTGGAGTGGCCTAAACTGAACAACAGTAAGAAGGTGACCTGAATGTCACTGAGACTGGTGTGGCCGCGGCACAGGTAGAGGTACGTATAGGGTAGACTGTCCATGAGATGACCAGCTGGTCTGTGGGTACCTTGAGTAGACCGGTACATGGATCGGGAGCCCTGTGGCCTATAGGTCCTATGACAATTGGCCCTGAGGACGATCGGCCCGATGTCTATAATAGTCCTGTGGAAGATTGGCCCCATGATTAATGGCACCCTGAATGAGACATACTCAAGGTACCAACAGACCAGCTAGTCATCTGATGGGCGGTCTACCCTACATACCTCTACCCTAGGGGTGTGAGAATGTTGACTCACCACAGACATGCATGTAGACAGGGAGGTAGTCTCGTTCCCAAATCCTTCCGAAGGAAGGCTCTGGTAACTGCCAAATGTTGGGATTTTGCTGGGTCTGGGCAACCCCTGCTGGTAGCTTGGAACCAGCGAACAGGAACAGGAAATGGAACCAGAAAGGCTGATGGTAAATCTACCTAAAACTACCATCATACATTCTGGTTCCATTTCCTGTTCCTGTTTGCTGGTTCCAGCCTACCAGCAGGGGTTGTCCAGACCCAGCAAAATCCAAAGTTCAAGGTCATTTGGCTGTTCCCAGAGCCTTCCTTCGGAAGGATTTGGGAACGAGAGTAACAGGGAGGTAGCAGTGTCTAATGATTACACCTACACCTAGACCACTAGAAAACCAGTTTTCTCCTCACAGTGTGCATTAAAAGTATTCAGTTTGGGATGAATCTTTTCTAGAAGTCCTCAAGTCAAACTTAATCATGTCAGTATAGACATAAACTAGGTTTCTACACGTTCTGCGTGTCATTCGACTCTTAAAACGACCAAATCAACAATAGCAAACATAATTTTTTTTTAACGCCCTCGGGCCTCGGCATATATCTCAGTGTTGTTGATGTCTTTTTTCCCTTAGTGAGACGCTCTCCCTTGCCAGAGGTACCTCATATCTACCCCAATGTATAGCCATAGGACATATTTTCTGTGGAAGGAGGGGCGAAAAGGGTACCACTTTTTTGCTTGCCTATTACCATCAGATTCTACCATATCCAATTCTATGCATTCTCGAGAGAAGGTGGCTCTGTAAATAGTTTGTCTTGCCAACATTGTGACCCTAATGGGGGGGTAACGACTATCACTATGCTTAAAGGGGGGCTAGCACGGATCGTAGCAAAGATGGGTACCTGCCCATAAAGCGCAGCAAAACGGCCGGGAACTAGCGGACCGTTAGCGGCGCCCTGATTGGTCAATCCGTGGTCACGTGACTTGCTAAGGCGGGTAGTCTTAGCGGTGCTAGCCGCCCTTTAAATTAAGTAGTAGGAATCCCGTATTCCACACACCCCATGGGATACGGTGTTCCCGTATTGCATGGCCTGTGACGTCATCATTTGTTCAAATTGTTATGGTCATTTATATGCAATTAAACATATTTTGAAGAGTAAAAACCATGAAAGAAAGGCAAAGCCCATGGCCAGAGCAGATTTGGTATCGTTCCCCCCGAGGTGAGGCTGGGGCCTATCTAACTCAGCCTGTGGCTTCGAGGGATACGGCCCCAGCCCCACCCAGGGGGAAGGATACCAAAATATCCTCTGGCCATGGGCCTTTGTCTATCTATGGTATGTTTGAGGTTAAACGTTTATATCTACATCTATACACACAGCTGATACACATCTACCACACCCCAAGACACTGATGTAATCTGCATCGGGGAACTATAGCAACAATTAGGCCACAGCAAACAAAATTCATATATAATCGTCTACAAATATCATGGGAATTTCTCAGATGCGAATGCGAGTTACTCACCAGGGCTGCATTGGTGCATCATGACGACAAATGTCATCTTTTAGTGACGTCCATCCTTAAAGGGTTAACAAAAATACAGGGTTTATGGTGATAAATAGACAGGGCTGCATGCTAAAGTGACTGAGACAGTGGTTATGTCACGAGTGGTGCAATACGGGCAAGGCATCACAAGTGACATAACTACTGACGAGGTCACTTTTGAGTGACGCACTGTGTTTATTTCAGGGTATATCAATCTAAAAGAGACATGCAGTCCATGTTTGATTACTTCCGCGATGTTTGTTTACTTCCGCGGTGTTTGTTTAAGTCTGTCGGCCGCCATTTTGGACAGAAGCAGGCCAACATTCCTCCCTGAGGAGGCTCCTGATAAAGGGGGCCGCACACAAAATATATATGTTTATTTTTTTATGAAATACGGCAGTGCTATTGATTCAACCAAAGATCGCCGTATTGCACACCCCCCGTGAAATAACCCATCGCCGTATTTCACGGCCCTGTGACGTCATCAAAATGGCGGTTTGTTTACATTTGAACGACGTAGAAAAAAGCTATTTCAGCCCTATTTAGGCCCTCCCCCCTGTAATGATTTAATTTGAATCGAAAAGGGTAAAAAATAAATACAAAGGAACACTCGTTTTAGTCTGTAGCCTAGGTTATTTCACTTGTTGAAGGTAGGGCCGCATTTCACTCGGCCTGCGGCCTCGTGAAATACGACCCTACCTTCAACTCGTGAAATAACCTAGGCTACAGACCAAAACTTGTAAACCTTTGTCTCTATATTTTGTGTGCGGCCCCCTTTATCAGGAGCCTCCTCAGGGAGGAATGTTGGCCTGCTTCTGTCTCTGCCCCCCCCACCCCACCCACCCACCCACCCACCACAGGTAGTATTAAGTGTGTAGAGCTACCCCTTTAAGGATGGCATGTCGCTAAAAGATGACATTTGTCATCATGATGCACCAATGCGGCCCTGGCAAGGAACTCGCCAGGTACTGCATTGACACATCATGCCAACCCTTTGGAAGTGTCACATCCCCATAGGGTCGGCATGATGCTTGAATGCAGCCCTGGAGAGTCATTCACCAGGGCTGCATTCATGCATCATGATGACCAAGGGCATGATGCATGAATGCATTATGCCGTCCTTAAAGGGTTAATTAACTATGGACAACATGATACAGCAAGTTACATGACCATTTGTCGTCATGATACGGCAATTAAACACTGGTACTTAACTTAATGTGTCGTGCATTAATGTATCATCCCAAAAGGCCGCAGTGAAAAAGTAAACTCGTCCCCAGACTCGTCTAAGTGACTGTCATAAAATATACGAGTCAAAAGTTGTCTAACCTATCAGGTTACCATCCCACAAATATAATCTAGAGCTGGCAAATGTCGGGTTTTGGGCTGGCACATACCAAATGGGTCTTCTATCTCCAGCTAGAAGGCCCGCTTCCTTGTCACTTAGACAAGTTTTTGACTGGTTTGTTTTATGACCGTCACTTTGAAGAGTCTGGAGACAAGTTTATTTTTTGAGTGCGGCGGGATGCATGAATGCAGTTCTGGTAAGTTCCTTGCCAAGGTTGCAGTCAGGTATCATGACGACAAAAACAGATTCTACCTACCATTAAAGCATGTGTCAACATACAACACAGAGAGAAAAACCGAGTCATGAGGGGAGTCCAGGTCATTAAAAGAGGGCCAGACCCCATTTGGCCCACTTTTCACATTGTTTGACTCTCCCCTCTATCAAGATCAAGATATAATGTCAGAATTGTGTTTCCTGAAATAATTACAGTTAACTTAAAATTATAGCATAAGCATGATGCATTAGGTATAGGCACCCAATTTGTAGAAACATGTGAAAGTTAAATCCACAAAAGCTCAGATGTTCCTTTTTATAATAACTAATGCACACTAATGGATCTTTCTGAGATTCCTTCTCCTTGTGAGGCATTGCACCAAAATAATGTAGAAAGAGCAGTTAGGGAAACAGCTATAGGAATGTTTACCGTAAAACCTCTCTGAAAAGCCGACCATTTTTGGGGGGATTGGGGTCTAAATCGGCTTATAAATTTGGCTCCAACTGGGGGGTTGGCTTATAAGAGAGGTTTTATGCAGTCATTATAGTTTTAAACGATCTAATTGACTTACAATTGTCTCTCGAATTGGGGGGTGTGCTTATAAGGGAGGGCGGCTTATCAGAGAGGTTTCACTGTATATAGAAGTGTAGGGGATAGCAATTACCAATGTGACTCTCTATTCCAAGGGAGCATCATTCAATGACCCTCTCTACAAAGGGGGTCATGGCTCAATGACTCCCGGTGCCTAGACTCTGTTTCTAAGTTGTAGCATGGACCTGGACTCTGTTTGTGATGGGGAGTCATAAAAGGGAGTCATTTTGGAGGCAAAACCTGGGCTCTCTTCGGAGAGTCACATAACTCCCTTTTAAGAGAGTCAGGTACTGACTCCCTTCATCAAAAGAGTCAGAAAGAAAGTCAGGAAAGGGAGTCATTCTGGAGGCAAGCCTGGACTCCCTTTTGACTCTGTTTCCTTTCTCTGTGAATGTAGTCCACACATCTGTATACAGATGATGAATAGAGATAACCAATCTATGTCTCACTGAGCAAACACATTTTTGTACCCAAAATAAAGACGTAGTGACACAAAATAAGGAATTCCCAGACGTTGGGGGAAGGATAACGATGCCTAGTCAAGACGTAGGACAAAAATGGCTATGTATCATGCAATATCTTAATGGCCGAACACTCTCTGATGGAATGGGAAATAAGTATCTTTATTTCATGTGGAGAAACAAAGTTACTATGCGTTAAGTACAAGAATGGCCGTTCTCCACACCCCTGTGGAGAAACTGATACTCATTCTCCATGGGGTGTTTCTCCATGAAATTGAGCGTGGCCAACCCCTTTAAGCTAGAGTAACGTGCAGGCTTTTTTGTCCCTAAAAAGGGGGGTGAGGTTTTTGCCCCATCCCCTTTATGAGGGGTCTGAATTTGTTTGCTCCCCCCCCCATATCCACCAATCCCCCCCCCGCCTTGTTATCCTGCTATCATTATCACTGCCATCTTTTGCATTATATAATGCTTGTTTATCATACGTGTACTGATCAGAAATACTTTCACAATGATATAATACCGCTATAATCAGCTGACCTTAGGGAAGCTGACCTATGATCTTATGTATTTATATGTTGTATATGTATATGTACATATTTGGTCTTCAACCTTTGAAAATCGCAGTGAAAGCCGTGATTACTGCTTGAATAAAAATCTTACAATCTTACAATCTTACAATCTTAAAAGGAAGACACTCCCCTACTGCACCCCTAATTGAATTAGTGGCCTGCATTCATAACTACACTTGACTGCTGACATAAATATGTAGAGATAATCCGACTGATGACAGAAATCATGATCTAAATAGAAAAAAGCTTTTATTGCCTCATCCATAATGACAGATAATGAGGTCAGGGACTCCTGATGAGAATGTCATAACGTCATAAAGCTGTATGTACGTCAACATAACTGGGACATCTTATTTATAAAGGCATTAGGCCACTGCTAAGGTATACATGTTTCTCACCAAGGAATGGGATAACATTGGGACACTATACATACAAGCCTACAGGACAATACAAGTGTAAAACCAGGATCTATATATGGTTAATCATGATAGAAAATTTGTAACTTGTTCCTAGAATCTCTCTGTGCGTCAGAAAAACATCTGTTGACGATTTTCATAAATTGAAATGATCAGAAATGACCAAATGAGGGCATACTAGAATTTGGTATTAGATTAGTGCAGACGATGTCATTGTTGATACTCTTTTTTCAACTTCCATAGGTCATTACCTTTTAAACTACTAATAGAGGATGATATGCTCGTCATACCTTAGTCCCACAAACCACCAAGGATTGCTTATACAAAAACAGAAACGGAAAACAAAGGTCAATTGTTACATCTGTAATAAACGAGACTTTATTCCTTATAATATTGGTAATGTTATTAAGTAAAGAACAAGGTTGACACAGTTTGGATCAAGTGTACAGGTTGTGAATCTAAGGTCTATTCAAAGAACCTAGACAGGCGTAGCTAAATCAGTGCGAACTCCCTGTAGAGTTTGGAGCAGGTCAGTGGGCTCGTAGCCGATATGATCACCAGGGTCTCTGTCCAGCTTGGGTACAGAGGAACCGACGCGTTCCATTGGACGCTGGCTATATATAGGCAGCCAGCCTGCGTGCGCACACGCAGACCGGAAGCCTATAGCGACCTCTATCCATACCCCAAGACCGGAGTAGGTGCTGCCACCTACTGTCGGGCTGAAGGGTTCGGACAGAGCTCACAACGCAGCGTCCAACAGAACCCGCCATAAAACTAACCCCAGCCCCTACACATGTTTAATGCCTGGCTGATGAGCAACAACACTGTCAGAAGTAATTGTAGCTGCACAGCGAATCATACTGTAGAATCACTGTATAAAAGGAGGTATTTTTGGTTTTGAAACAAAAAATACCTTTATGATATCATATACTGTACATCTACAGTATAACTCGCTGTGCAGCTACAGTTACTTCTGACAGTGAAGTATATATGAGTGGCCTAGGTGGTTTCGTTAATTGAGATGCTTTTAATTCACATGTTGTTGGCATGTATACTTTAGCCTGAATACAATGTGATACTAATAAGGCCGACAAGAGGCTGGAATGGCGTTGGCCTGCCGCCTTTTTTGTTTTGTTTTATAATGGGTAAAGAATACAATTTATTAACTTATCGCATATATATATATATTCATATATATATATATATATATATATATATATATATATATATATATATATATATACATATATATATAGAGAGAGAGACAGAGACAGAGACAGACAGACAGACAAACAGAGACAGACAGACAGACAGACCGACAGCTAGACAGGCAGGCAAGCAGAAAGACAGACCGACAGACAGACAGACAGGCAGACATGTATCTGAGTAAATGCATTGCTCCCTCCATTGGGTACCGTCGCAATTAAGCGCCGGGGCGCTCTTCAATTTGGCGGAGCCTTTAAACCCAATACAGGCGCTTATACGAGATCCTATTTAAGGATTTAAGGAAGATTTCAAGAGCCCTGTACCCCCGGCGCTTATACAAGACCGGCGCTCTTTCAAAACCGGCGCTTTATCGCGACGGTACGGTATCTAGGACAAAGAAAGAGAAATAATGCACGGTGCTGTCTGGCTCATGCCTTATTTATATCAATTATTTGAAAGGTCCTCAAAAAGTTATTCTTGGCAATTATCATGTACTTTTTTTCTACAGTCTACTTTGAAATACATATACGTTACTGTCTTGGTCCGGATACAGTGGCTGGGTGTAGATAGAATTGCAGGATTTAGCATGATATCTCCCTGTCGGACATAAGGTACAAGATAATGATACATATTCTGCATGAGCTCCTCTCCTTAAAACAGGCTCACTTCAGGACCTTGTAAGACACATATAATACTGGGATGGATGTTTCTTCTTTCCTTTGCTGGTAGGATTAACAGTTCATGTTGACATTTATGCTAACAGATATGGCATAAAATAGACAATATATAACGCTTTTTAATGGTAAAAGTGTCCGACTTAGGGTGTTTGACCGTCTTTGGGTGAATCTACCCTACTCATTTCAGATCTGTGTACCCCCTGCCTGAGCACGGGACTTCGCTGGGGTGATGGGACAGGGTCCAAATGAGCACGGGACTATGATAGACCCATGAACCATGAAAGGGTGACTTTTTCATGATAAAGTTTTAGCAGAATCCTCACAACAGTGTCTGTAATGGCTATGTTTGCGAACATCTAATATCAGGAGATTCACAAGACAATTATCTTTCAAATAGTGTATATTAGAATGCAAGATTTTGAGGTTACATGTTTACATATTTGTCAGCCACGCTTTAGAACTGTTCAAAAACGTCAACAACTACTTTCCTCAAAACTAAGTCACCCTTTATTGCTGCATTGATATTTTAGAACCAGTTCAGTAATACAGAATTAATGTGACGTCAGTGAGCACGTGATGTGTTGGGACGCTGCCATGGCTAACGGTATTGCGTAGGTCCAAGGTCACACAAGGTCACACAAGGTCACGTGTATACCTGTATACCTGGATGATATAGGGGTCGTTATGAGTCACCGTCATTGCCCACCTCAATGGAAACATATACACTGATAATCTAAATGCTCCGGGCCTTAATTTGTAGTGGCTATCCTACACAGAGAGAAGTAAAGGTGTCAACTGTGTCTCCCACGTGGCTCTGGTAAAATAGAGAGTCGAACAGCTAATGACTCTGCTTATATGAAGGGTCAACTTGAGTTCTCTATTATCAGTGTCAATAGCAGAGTCAATAATTGTTTGACACTCCATTTTTGCCAGAGCCACGTGGGAGACACAGTTGACACCTTTACTTTTCTGTGTGTAGGTTAGTCATAGGGATATTGGTCAGAATGATGAACTGATGTTCAAAAATGACTAAAGCAAAACAAAATAACTAAGGCCTAATAATCAAAGGAATGGAATGACTAAGGTGGGTCAGTCACTATTGACTATACCTGATAGTATCAACTAACCATGGTTGGTCGAATAGGGAGCCAAAAAAGACTAATTAGGTTCGTCACTATTGACTGAGTTTTGGAAAGAGTATCTGTGTAGATAGAGGTCACCACCCCTTAAAATGGTAGATCACTCTAGCATTCTGGCACCACGTGCACCTTTTGGCACACAGCAGATCTAAATGGTCGGACAAGATTGCACTGGGCCTCTTTGTGTAGTCTACTGTGGCCATTATTCACATTTATGGTTTTTACATACATGACATCTGAATATCATATTGCAAGTCCAATTTATTAAATTCTATTTGGAGAGTGACCAAACATCTGTGTGGAGACTGAAGGTAAAGTCACTGTAAACTGGAGTTTGTCTTGTAGCTACCTCACACCTGTGCTGCTCTTATCTCTCCAAGTTCTGCCCTTACCTCTACTATCTAACCTTAGATAACACTGAGGGTGCCCAGAGACATGTACAATGGGAATCTGGTGGAATCCCACTCCTTGGATGGGAATGGGCAAGAGAGTTTGTGTCCTACCCAAATGAAATGGGATGGAGTGATGACATACAGACACCCCAAAAGGGGTCTATGTGAAAAGGAAATGCACTAGGAAAAGGTGTTAAAATCCTTATTGCAAGAGATCTACTGCACCTACAACAAAAAGCATTGCAATGTCTAAACGATTTTCAGAATATCCTTCACAAATTTTCCTAGTACATTGCCTACGGCGCCAGATCCTTTGCCTGGCCTTAGCAGCAAAGGCTCCTGCTCCCAAGAATCCAAGTCTATAGCAGAATGACACTTACCATCACACTGAGGTTTGTGCGGTAGGTCAGGTGATGAGTAAACATGTATATATAGACCTGTTAAAGTGTGAGTGACTCGGAGCAGGAAGTTTCCGGCTCCTTTCTGAGAAGGATGAATCCTAAAATAAATAGATGTGCACCACAAATACATGTACCCGGAGTAACATGAGCTAAGGCCAAAATAAAAAAAAAGGTTGGTTTCCGGTAACATGGTCTGAGAAAGCAGGCCCGGCCGGTCGGATTTATTTTTTATTATTATTTTTTCTTTTCTAATTTTCTCATTTTTGGGCACAGATTTAGGGTTTTTGCTCTAAAATCCTTAACAATTGTCAGATTTACAAACCTTAAAAAACAAAAAGTGTCAAAAAATCTGAGAAATCCAAAAAAAGAGGGGGACCCAGCACTGTTTTGCTAGACCCGGTCGGGTGACCGGAAACAAAACTTTTTTTTTTATTTGGCCAAACTGTGTACTTGCACCTAGATATGGGGCATTACAGAGGCCCCCCGTCAGCATTCTTTCTGCTGAAAAGACTTATCTGACTTATCTGATTTATGCTGAAAAATATCGGACATTTTATTGGTGAAACCAGGGAGAGTATTCCGCGCTAGCGAGGTGTAGTGATTCTACTTTGTGAGACCTATGACTGAAGCTAGTTCCTTGCATGTTTAAAATAGGCAGTGCTAGGGGTCAGCACTTATTGAATGGGTAATAGTTGAGTAGTTCTCATGTCAACTGTTCAGATTGGGGGAGTGGTTAGGACACTGGCAATTCAATACAAAGGTCCTGACTTCGAATCCATGCCAAGGTTGCATGGTTAGTTTTTTTCCTAGTTGGTCAAGAATAATAATATTCACATTGAAAATCATTTTAGATTACCCTGTGAAAATGTTAATGTGTAAAGGAAATTTTAAACTGAATTGTGTGATATCATGATTTTTGACTAAACAAAAAAGCATTTTAAAATTGTGTGTGAACCAAATGACCTAGGTATGGATTCGAACTCAGGACCTTTGTATTGAATTGCCAGTATCCTAACCACTCCCCCAATCTGAACACATGACATAAGGGCCCACAATAGAGGGCTATAATTGAAAGGTTTATGGCCCCATAAACTCCAAATTTTGGACATCACAGGAACCAGCTTCAGCTACCCATCTCGCTGTTATGGTTAGCAGACGAAAGAGCACTGGTACCAGACAAAATGGCGCTGTACAGTGATCATCTTGCTAATGAGGAATATGCTCCCTGGTGAAACGTATGCTCGACGGGACAGACTCACAGGGGAGCGTCAACAAGAAAATCTGTCCAATCTTAAATACCTTAAAATGACCACTCTTGTTATCATCTTACATTCAATATTCCAACGTTTTTAAGATTGGACACTTTAAGACATTGGAAAGATTTTCTTGTTGGCGCTCTCGTGAGTCTGTCCATTAGTGCGAAACGTATGTACATATGTGATATCACTGCATGTGAATAGGGGGACATTGACATCGGTATGCTATACTCAAATATATTCTACAAGGATATGAATCCCCTCAAAGTAAAACTAAATGAAATAACAAACAAAGATAAAAGTCACAAACTCCTTATACAGATGTAAACATTAACCACTATCTAGGCGTCCACTATTATTGCACACAAAGTCAATAAAAGAATGTGTCCATACAGGTATGGTATGAGAATGTAATTTAGTTTTAGAGTTTGATATTTTATTAGCATAATGTATCTGCAATATATAGCATGATAAGGCCACTCAAAAAAGAAAAAAGTGGTTTTTCATCACCAACTACTGAAAAATATGACAAGGGAGGCTTTTTTTTCCGCGGGCTAAAATGTTAAAGGAAAATAATCTAGACCAAAATTCATATTTTAGTAATTAGGAATTTATTGATCTTTAAAAGTGGGCAAAATTTAAGTTATTCTTTATCTTACTGCATTACTGGCAGTTTTAGCTTTAATTTGATACCAAATATGCCAATATTTATCCATTTCTATCATGTTTTTCATAAAATATTAGCAAAAAAAAGTTCCTCAAATCTGATTTTTAGGATGCGCGCGGTGATGAGAAACCATTTTGTATTTCTGAGTGGCCTAAAACATTTACATACAGGTAAGAATGCAATTTAGTTTTTGAGTTTGATATTTCAGTAGCATAGTATATCTGCAATATATAGCATGATAATAAAGTTTGGCCTAGTCCTCAGAATGATAGTAAAGTGATCTCATGCCATACACACAGATGTCTATATCCTACACACAGTCCCCCAGTAAACTGGAGCAGTAGGCGTCACATTGTCAGGTGTGTGTATTCACTGTCTGCCTTGTAAATAGTTGGGCAAAAAACACACCAAAAAATGTGTGTTTCAGGTCACACAGTCTAAAAAACTAGGGTAGGTACCGTAAAACTTGGTGTATAAGCCTAACACACGTATAAGCCGCACCCCAAACTTTGACAGATTACATATGCCGCAAAGGGGATCTGAAAATTATTTATTTGGTACTGTAGTATACTTATAAAAACTCTCGTACAGGCACTCGCACCCTATTTGGCATGTTTGGTATCAAAAGAAAGCTGAGTCTGACTCGCGTATTAGCCGAGGCTTATACGGGATGTTTTAGGGTAGGTGGGAATTTCTTCTTTAAAAAAAAAAGTATCTTATGAACATAATGAACTTTTATATAGTTTACATATAAACTTTCACGGGCTTCTAACGCTCTGACTATATTTGGACCATATTACATTCATGTGACACTTTACAAATACGGATTGTAATCTCTATGTACTTTTGATGCTGTTGTATTTGAAAATCATTTGAAAATCTTTGTATGAAAAGAGACAGACAGAGACATACAGACACATAGGAAGAGACAGACAGACAGACAGAGGCAGACGGAGGGACAGAGACAGGCAGACAGACAGACAGAGGCAGAGGGAGGGACAGAGACAGGCAGATAGACAGACAGAGGCAGACGGAGGGACAGAGACAGGCAGATAGACAGGCAGAGGCAGAGGGAGGGACAGAGACAGGCAGATAGACAGACAGACAGAGGCAGAGGGAGGGACAGAGACAGGCAGATAGACAGACAGAGGCAGAGGGAGGGACAGAGACAGGCAGATAGACAGACAGAAGCAGAGGGAGGGACAGAGACAGGCAGATAGACAGACAGAGGCAGAGGGAGGGACAGAGACAGGCAGACAGACAGACAGAGGCAGAGGGAGGGACAGAGACAGGCAGACAGACAGACAGAGGTAGACAGACAGACAGACAGACAGATAGACAGACAGAGGCAGAGGGAGGGACAGAGACAGGCAGACAGACGAACAGGCATATCATCTTTGTCTGAAGGTGTGTGATATACAATTTATCAAACTTGATGATATCCGGTACTACGGGCATATATACTACATGGCCTTTAATACAGAGAGGTGACATACATATTCTCATACTATAAAACACAGAAGGGTGGGTCTATGTGCAGGGGTGCGTTAGGCCTTAGGGATAAACCCACGGGTAAACCCCAAGTGGGAAGGATAGGGTGGGGCCGGGGGGAGGGGGGGGGGGTGTCAAAACTAGCTCAAAGGGGGCCAAGCAATAAATAATTCATTGCAACGTGAGACAAGAATAAAGGGTGTATGAAACGCTGTTAAACATGCATTGAATATTCTATGTGTTGTAATCAAAGGGCGTCGATGTGAGTCTCCAGTAGCCTTAGTACCCATTTACATCACCATGCCGACAGACACTGCAAAAAAGGTGCTTAGGTTTTAAACATGTAGAAGTCTCTTCAAGACACTATATGGAAATAAAATTATTTATTTATCTAAATATAAATATCTAAACATAATAATATGCATCTCTAGGCACACCACTTTTATCCTTAAACACATTGATATGCTAAATTCTTGAATTCTAAACATTTCATTGTTCTAAACATAATGCTTTAAACACACACATCTCTAAGCACTGAGGTAAACATATTATTGGTCTAAACATGTTTCAGAGCATATTGTGTGGACAAAAACGGGGCAGGAATGTGTTTAGGATCTAAACACCTTTTTTGCAGTGTACACACAGACCCACATGAGTATCGTGTGACAAGATGTGGTGTATTATATCCTGAACCAACCGCAGGACCAGAAATAGGTATACAACAGGACCTAGACATATCCAACCATTGGTACTATAGTTAAGACGTTGTCGACCACATTTGATAAACTGCTCTAGCATGCCCTTTATAGTCATCATGGACAAAAATGCAGGCTTAGGCCAAAAAAAAGGTTTGTTTCCGGTAACCCGACCGGGTGTAGCAAAACAGGGCCGGGTCCCCCTCTTTTTAAAATAGGAAAATTTAAAAAAAAAATTAATAGAAAAAAAAAATCCGACCGGCCGGGTCTGGGTTGTCTGACTACGTTACCGGAAACTAACCTTTTTTTTTAATTTGGCCTTACGGGGTCGATACACTCCCAAGGTGCTCACAGGATGCTTGAATGCAGTTACTCACCAGGTGTGCACTTATGTATCATGACGACCAAGGCCTTAGTGCATTAAAGCACTATACATGCTGCTTTTGACGGGTCAACAAACTAAAAAGGCATATAAAGTGGTTGAAAATGTGACATATTAAGGGAGTGTTCATCTATTAGTTACAGGGGGGGTGGTAGGTTTGGGGGGGCCTAAACATTTCCGACCCCTCCTGAGAGGGGGGAGCGTAAAAAAGTAATGACCCCTCTTGGGGGGGGCGTAAAAGATTTAGTCCGCGTGAGTTCAAAGGGGGGTGGGCGAAAAAATTTCTGCTCCATCGGCCAGGGGGGCGCGAAACATTCCATGCGCTCTTGAGGGGGGGGGGGGGCATAAAAACTTTTGGCCCCTGCGCGCTAAATCTCACCACCCCCCCCCCCTGTAATTAATAAATGAACACTCCCTAAGGCGCATTAGCATACGAGTAAGAGGCCCACTTCTGTAGTAGTCACAATAACCGGCATTAAAAACACAGGGGTTAGGGAGTACTAACCAAGAGCTCCCAACCCGGGGGGGGGGGCACTCAACCTCAGTTTGGGTACCCACTGCAAAACAGGCCCCGAGAGCTGTGGCGGTGAATATCCGTCAGATAAGAAAAAGGTGGGCTAACCAAAAGGCTCTAGAACAGGGGGCTATTGGAAGACGTACTATGGTAACAAGGCTGTTGTTACAGTCAAGTGTACTCAGATTTCATGCCCAGAAAACTGTAAATAGCTTTCAAAATTGTTTATATAACAATATCCTGGCCTAGCAGAAGCTGTCAGATGACATCTAAGAAAAATGGGGGGGGGGGCTGTTAATTGATCAAGTGAGAATAAGAGGGCTGTCACATGATGGAATGTGTGGGCTGTAGTTTGTGTTTCGGTACCTACCATCAAAGAGCCAGTACCCACCCCGGGGTCCCACATGCATCATCGCATTTGTAAGACATTCCTGTAAACTCAAACACCAGCAGGAGATAAATTGTATGGGGTAAAATGTAAATAGGCGTGGTGTGAATAAGATGGATGTTAACCGAGGAAAAAGTAGAGATGACGCTAGAGCTGCATGAAGGGACGTCATTGACACGCTACTTGGTACATGGTGGTGGTGTGTGTGTGGGGGGGGGGGGGGGGGGGGCTCAGGTAGCTATACCGGTAGTAAAGGGACTAGCGCATCCTGGAACCTCAGGTAGTCGGTAGCTACACATCTATCGCCTTATCAGGCTAATCCCCTCCTTTCACACCTAGAACAAAGGGGCTGATAAGAAATTCACCCATAGTGCACTGCTCTGGAGTCCCGTGTTTTTTTTGTAACAATTTAACTTTATTTGACATTTTGTTATAGCACAATTACATATGTTCCTACGATTTAATGAATCGGGTATCCAGGGCGATTGCAATAAAATTACAGTCAATAAAGAGGTTGTAAATCTTCGTCGTCGTCGTTATAAGGTGTGGTCATACAGCGCTGGGAATTTATCGTAATCACTGCCCCCCCTCCCCCTTATACACCCATACCTGATACACTGTACAGAAATGATGATTCTGCTATTTTCTTGGAGGGGTGGTCCATGCATGGTGGTGGTGGTGGTGGTGGCGGTCGGGTGGGCTGGGGGGGGGGGGGGGCTCAGGGATTTTACCTTTACACACTCACCTGACACCGTTTCTTGGAGGGGAGGGTGTGGCTAGGGAAAACCCTTCCACATCAATGAGGGCGTAAAGATGAGAGATGAGACGTCAGTTTGAGTACTTGGTATCTTTTATTAATAATAATATTAATATCAGAGTACCAGTCACTAGGGCTCAGTATATAAGTTACTGATGGTTGCAAGATGATAAGTGATTTCCTCCTCCATCTGACCGGGGTATAAGTACAGGTGCCCGGCAGGTGGAGGGGGTGCCCATGTGACTGGAAGTAGATGTAACAGTGGTTTTCATTGGATAATATACATTTGACATTTGATTGGATAATTATATATTCATGGCTTTAACATGTGGTGTGCGCTGGACCGCGGGTGGGGAGCCTGGGTCCAGTGCATTATGGGTAATGGATTACATAATAAGTAGCATGCACACATGGGGGCTTTGTCGCCTGCCTCCAGGTGGTCTCCAGCCGGCTCAAGTGGCTTTGGCGGTGCCACACTGATTAAGGGTGTCCAGCTTTATAGCATTGTTTTATGTGTTGACAGTTAATCCTTGGGGTCAACATATTGTGTATAGGTGACCGGTCAGTGCCTTGTCGTCTGGAGGGGCTGACCGTTACCTATTGTCCCTGGGATAAGGGTCTGCTTGTGATCTATGGATTAGTTATGCATGGGGGTTAGTTATGCTTGGCTTTATGAGTAACAGGTATGTCTGACGTCTAGGTGTACTTTGATGGACATATGGATTGAAAATATGTATAAAGTATTGTGCGTATTACAAATAATAATAAATATGAATATTAATAATCATAAATCATAATTATGACGTAATATGATGTAATATGACGTAATACAATTGATGAAGGTATAATAAGGGGTTTTGTGGCGTGACAGCACCCCCCAATACAACTCCTGCACGCCCTCGTGCAGGCTGCGAAGTAGTAGAGGAAGAGTTATGTCACGCTTCAAAAGTATTTGTATGAACTTTTTTTTTGTATTTTATGGTTTTTGATATATCTATCTTATGTTATGACCATGAGTAGGTACTTAATCACATTTTCTAGGTTTATACGGTGTTTTGTACATACATGTTATGCAGTGGTAAATTAATAATATTTCAATGGTAACGTACTGGTACTATATGTCTCGCTTCCGTTCTATTTATATGATTATACCTTTTGGAAGCTTTTAACCTTTACCAATTATTTACATAATACAAGTCGTGGTACAGTGGTAAGTGTAATTTGACGTACTGATTCTATATGTCGCGCAGTCCTAGTCTATAATACAATCAATTCATACGATAGGAAGCTGTAAGAAATTCATTTCAATAATAATATAGATGTACTAAGCGTTTACATAGGCCATGTGTAATACTTAGTATGGTATGATAGTACATGTATAGCAATAGGTTTTGAGCAGTGTATTTTGTTTATGCAATGATCTTTTGGCAATACTTGATCTTTGATATTCATTCTCGATGTCGAGGGGCAATGGAGGAAGTTCGTTCTGAGTTATCACCTTCTATAATAACTTTTTATGTTTCATTTCCTGTCTCACTCTTTTTCATAACAATGGCTGTCAATAGTTCGGTAGTGGTCATGTCTTTTGGGTTTTTGATAAGTGACGTAGTGTTGTCACCATCGGGGTCAATGTCAATGTTGTCTTGGGTTTCAGTCGGATGTAGGGATGTAGTCATTTCCATAGTCTTAAGGGTTAATCCTGTGGTGGTGGTGTCGTCTTTCAGGGCCGGTATGATAGAAAACCGTGCCGCTAGGGGTAGTATGACGTGGTTGGGTAGATAGTATGACTTCTGTTTTCCGTTGATGTTGAATGATATGGGGCCGTTCCATGTCATGTTTATGCGTGGGTATGGGCATGACAGGGCTGAGATGGCCGTCAGGGTTGGTATGAATTCGTTAACAATAGAGTCACTTTCGTAGGGTAGGGATAGCAGTGGGATAGTGTGATTTACGTGTCCTTGGTAAATTTTGAGCGTAATAGTAGGATTGGTTTTGTGTCCAGAGTTTGTCATTCCAAAGTGACGTGTAATCTTGTTTTTACACTTGAAGATGGTTTTGATAACCGCGTATATGATTAAAGCTACAAATATCAGGGTAAAAATGTTATGGGCATCAACGTATTGATCTAGATTGATAGTGTGGTTTTCTTTGGTTTCACTCTGGGGGATGGGGTTAATAAATTTCCAAGAAATGTTGTTGGGTCGAGCACTAACGGTTGGGATGGTCGCGAATAGTGCTTTTCCTTTGGATACATATAATAAGTAGAAGAATCCTACGGCGTTTAGAATGCAAGTGACTGGTACTATATAGTTCCATACGGGGCTAGCGAAGAAGCTAGCTATGTTCTCTCGTATGGGTGTGTCCTGGATGGGTCGGTCTAAGATGTCTGCTGCGTTGGTGGCTTCTATTAGGATGTTCCTGGTGAAGGGTTCCAGGTCCAATGTAATGTCTGATGACAACTTGCTGATGTTTGTCATAGATTTGATGATAGCTTGTGTATGTAGATGTGGTATGTGTATTGGATCGTGGTGTAGTGATGATGCTGTGATGTTGAGATTGTTTGTGAGTGCGAGTAGTATGGGTGTATTGGCCGCGTGCATTAGGAAATGTGTTGAAGAAGATTCGTTACAAGGAATTTTGGTATTTGGGAGGTACAATGAGTCAAACTGTAAGTGGCACATACATGGGACACCGATAACTGCGTAGGCCGAAGCTTTCTTAGTAGTTGGTGTCATGTGCTGACAGATGACGTGGTAGTACTCCCTGTTAGTAGTTACTTAATATTTATCTTTACCAATAGCTATAGCACGGGTTTGTATGGGTCTCAGAGGGTGTACTTGAAATGTGCAGAGTCTGGCTATGTCTGCCTGGTTACCTTTAAAGGCCGCCATGAGGCAGGTTGGCTGGTCACTGCGTATTCTAGGCATAGTCCTAGCGCATACTTTCAGTATCGAGCCTTGGCACGTAAGCAAATCTGCGTTTGTCATCTCTAAGTACAATGTCTCTGCCTCGTTGACAGCGAGGAAAGTTTTGTCAGTGTGTATTAGGGTAGATCCAGAACTTGTCGTATTTTCGGTGTTAATGGGGACATGAGTTGTAATTACTTGATATAAGTTAAATGCTGCGTCTGTGGCAGAAATGATAACATTAATATGAATGTATAAGTGAGTTTTGGAATAGGTGTATAGTGCAACTGGTTGTGAGTAGTAATATGCGGTGTCAATAATGGTTACCTCGGATCCTGGGTTCCTAATTTTGAGTTGTGTGTCTAAGGTGGCTAGCTTGAGGGCTAGTTCTGTGGGTTGGATCATATCCGGTGCTAATATTCCAGTGGACAATAATCTGAGAGAATTTTCCACCTTGTATAACCCTTGTTGGTAGGCGATCCTGGTCATTAGGACAATTACCTGAGCCGATATGATGGCTGACTGGGTAATCCTACGATCCTGGTCGGCTTGGATGGAGGTTAGGGTTGTGGAGAAATCATCAGACCACGAGTCTATGGATTCGGTAATATTAAGTAGGGATTCCTGTACAACGTCCTGTTGCTTTATATAAGTGTCTAGAAACTGCTGGTGTTGCTGGGTGACGTCATGTAATCCTTGTGCAGTTTTAACATTGACGTCGGCCAGTGTACCAATTTTAGCATCTAGATGATGTATGACGTTGATAATAGAATCCATGTCTCTAGTGGTTGCCAGGCCAAATATTGATTTAAAGAGCTCCCCTAAGAATCCTAGGATAGCTCTCTTTGGCCTGTTAGTAATAGGATCCGAGAGGAAGTGTGCAATGTTCTTTAAAGTCTTAATAATGTTAATATCTACGTTTTGTAGTAGTCGGTCGAGGTCAGCAGCTTGTTGTAACATCTTGGCATCATGGCTGTCATGGGGTCCTAGTGAAGTCAGTTGAAGAGTCCTGATGGTGTTGTAAATGAGTGGCTTCGGACGAGGAGCCATTGGGATGTTGTAGGGGATGGCCAGTATGACCTCGTGTAGGTCATGACCGGTGATGATTTGTCCCGGCAGCTGTTCATAGATGAGGCCGATATTTTGCCTCACTATTGGTTGTGCTGCCGTGTAAATGATGTGTGTGATGATTAATAGGAGGTAGAGTGTATACCTCATGATTCCCGAGTTGTTGGGATTTGATAGTAATAATAGTAGTAGTCGATCGTTTGTAGTAGTAATAGTTGATAGTCGATAGTTGGTGAAGGATGAGTGTAAGTGCGCAGTACTGGCGGGGATCTACCAAATTAACTGTGGGCTGCTCCTGACTGAATCGAAGTGTGTAGGGGTGTGGTCACTGGGTGACTGTGGAAAGGTGGGGGGATGTGTGGGAACTTATACCCTTTGGTCTGGGTACAGGGTGGTGGCTATGTCACCCTGCCATGTTGGTCGTTATCACACTCCCATAAGTGGAGCTTTTGTTTGCACGCTCCAGTGGTGGCGCCATCCAGGGCTCAGATTGCGGTCATCCTCCTGGTGTTGTTGACACCTGCAATGCATGTGGGTGGCCACCCCCATACAAGGCTTTTCCACTGGTCTATGGGGGGGGGTTAATAAGAGTGCGCAAACTGTCCTTTCATGTCGGATTTTGACATGTTGATAATAGTTCTATTTGAAGTGTCAGTTTGTTAAAGGAGCAGCAATAATATGGAGTCGCCCTGCCACTTACTTGTGTGGTGAAATGGGTATAGATGGATAATAATAATAATAGTAATAATTGATGAAGCTTGTGCGCTTTATGGTGATAAATACTGTATTTCCAGTATTTCTTTTGATGATCGGTGTGTAAGTCGTGATTCTTTGTGAATCATTATAATAGTAGTAGTGATAATAGTAGTCGTAGTAGTCAGTGTTGATCTTTTTGATAGTAAAGTTGATAATATATGACAGTTGATGTCTCTTTGTAATAGTAGCGATGATATAGTGAGCTTTTTGTTGTTTATGTAATATAGGTGATAACTCTTTTCCTCTTATATATTCTATAGTTTATATTATGGTTTTAGTCCTACCGGTGTCCTCCTCTTGACCTTGGAGTGGGCCGGCTTTGCTTAATATATATTTTTGGTTTGTAGAAGCGCTGGTCTCGCTTTATATGAATCTCCGTCTTTCTTCCATAGTTTGGTCATGAGGTCGTCGTTCGGGTCAATGAGTCTGTGTATGAAGTCATTGTTTCTCACGTGACGTACGAGTTTCAGTCTGTCTACATGGACTGGGTTTTTCATTGTTTTCATTGTGATGACAGATTTGAGGAGGACAGATGTTTTTGAGACGAATTTGCACACTATGTATGGACCAGAGTACACCTTCTGAAGTTTCAAACATTTTGTTCTATCCATCAGTCGGGGTACCTTGACATACACTAGTGATTCTTTCTGAACCTTTGTAGGTTTTGCCTTTTTGTCGTGTTGTTGTCTCATTTGTTCTGTCCTCTTTTCGATGTTTTCAATGACCTGATTGTATGTGTAGTCTATTTTCTTTAATTTGTCAATTATGTGAAGATTTAGACTTTTCTCTTCTTCTTGATTGAGTTTGTTGTCTATTATGGTGTTTGGGTTCCTTCCCTTCATAATGAAGAACGGTGTGAAGGCAGTGGTGGCGGACTCTGTGTTGTTGATGGAGGACACGAGGTGTGGTAGGAATACATCCCATGTGTCCTGGTGCTCCTCACAGTAGGCCCGTATGCCTTCAGACAGCGTCTTCACGTATCTTTCAGCCTGGCCGTTCGATTTTGGTCTATAGGCCGAGCTGAAGACATGTTTTATGTTGAGGGAAGATGTCATGTTTCTGAATTTTGAATTTTTATATGACATTCCATTGTCTGACTGGAGGTATGTTGGTATACCCTCGGCCAGAACAACCTTCTCTATGAATTCTGCGGTAGTTGTTTCCGCGTCCAATGATGTGGTAGGGTAAGCTATGCAGAATTTAGAGAACCTGTCGACCACTACCTGAATGTAAACGTTCTTTCCTGGCGTTGGTGGTAGTGGGCCTATGGCATCTATGTGGACAAACTGGAATGGGTAAGAAGGGGTACTATGGGCCGTCATTGGCAGGTTGTTGGTTAGGTTCATCTTTTTGGCTTTCAAACAGACGTGGCATGTCGCTGTGAATTTCTGGACGTCGGCCGCCATGCTCTTCCAATATACTTTGGGAAGCATGGTCGACAGCATTCTTTGTGCGCCGGCGTGGCCTGCCATTGGTAGGTCGTGGAAAAGCTTCAAGATGGGAAGTCTCATGTCATCTGGGATGACGGGTTGGAATGAGAATTCCTTGTGTTTCTTCCATAGTACCGTGTTGATATGGACCAAAATATCATTCAGCATGATGTGGTCATCAGCTATTTTGATAAATTTGCTCCGTTTCCTTCTTGTTTTTGTCATTGGGTACCTGTCCGTTCTCTAAATACATGATGATAGCTTTCGTGTGTAAATTATATCTTTGTTCTCTTTTGAGGTTGAGTATGGAGATCTGTGGGTCAGAGAGGCTCTCTATCATTTCAATCAGATGATTAGTCTGATTGGCCAAGTGTTTTGCCATGTCTGTGGCATCTCTTCTAGGCTTCTCATTTTTCTTCTTTGGTTTTGGTTTATCTGTGGTTTTCTTAGGTTGCGGTGCCGGGGTGTGGCCTGGGACCGGTCGGGTCGCCGCAACCTGCTCTATTTGTTCTGTTTGAATTTCTTCTATGAATGTTGATAGGGCTTCTAGGGATGTAGAGGGTACTGTCGGCTGCTGTGGGGCGTGGCCTGGGACCGGTCGTGCAGCTGAATCCACTTCCTGTTGTACTGAGGCCACTATGGCTGCTAACAGTCCCTTGTATTCTGATTGTGGAAGCCCAAAATGATGTAATTTGGTACTTGGGATGTCAGGATTTGCTCTGAGGTTGGGGGTAAATCGTTTTACTTCTTCTATGTCTTCTGTGTTTTCCTCCATACATTCACAATAGAAGTGATGGGTGGAGTTTCTCTTCAGAATTGATTTGGGTAGTCCTTTTGGTAGCGTCAATGGTGGTTCGTCTTCTTTGAATTTCTGTGTGTGTATGTCATCCTCAAACATAATTCTATGTTGCACCCTTATGGCTTTGGGTTTTGGTGGAGGATCTGTCATTGGTGTGTTGTCTAGTGGGTAGTCTCGTCTTGACATAACGTCTGATGGTATGTTTAATTTGCCTCTTATGTGTCTGATATTAAATTGAAATTGTTGAATTTTGAGTGCCCACCTTGCCCACATGTTTTTGTTATCTGATTTTGTCAACATGTGGATGAGGGCTTGGTGGTCAGTATATAACTCGAATGGTCTTCCTTCTAGGTAGTGTCTGAAGTACTCTATTGCAAATACTACTCCCAATAGTTCTCTTTGGGTGGCACCATAATTCTTTTCGTGGTCATGGAGTGCTCTGCCCGCAAAGGCTACTGGTCGTAGAACGCCGTCTTTCTCCTGGGAAAGAGTAGCTCCCAGGGCTGTACCAGATGCATCTGTTGTAAGATGGAACTGTTTGTTGTAGTCTGGGTACAGCAAGATGACGTCATTGCATATAGAGTCCTTCAGGGTCTGAAATGCAGTCTCACATTCTTTTGTCCAAACAAATTTGTTCCCATTTTTGAGTAGGTTGAATAGAGGTCGACCAATTTCACTGAACCCTTTGATGAATTTTCTATAGAATTGGGCGAGTCCAGTGAATGACCGCACCTCTTTTGTGGTCTTCGGTGTGGGGAATGTCTGGATCTTGTGGACTTTGTCTGGAGATGGTTTGATACCGTTAGTGGTAACTTTCATTCCTAGGAAGTCTAGTTCCTCTAGGAAGAATTCGCACTTGGTTTTCTTCAACTTTAGTTTGCCATTTCTTAGTGCTTCGAATATGTTTCTTAAATCAATGAAATGTTGGTCTATGGTAGGTGATAAACACAAGATGTCGTCTAAGTACGGGATTGCACATTTGTACTGCAGGTTCTGTAGGATCAAGTTGACTACAGCTTGGAAAGCCTGAGCGCTGCTGGCAAGTCCCATGGGCATGGTCTTGTATCTATATTTCTTGGTCCTAGTGAGAAAGGCTGTGATGTCCCTGTCGTCCTCTCTAATTGGTATCTGGAAGTACCCTTGTTGGGCATCCATTTTAGAGAACACGGCAGGTCGCATCTCACCGATCATTTCTAGGCTGTCGTCTGCTCGTGGTGATGTAAGTGCTTGGTTGATGGATTGGGAATTCACGTATCTTAAATCTGTCACTAATCTGTAACCCTGCCCGTTCTATTTCTCTACAAGAAAACTTCTGGATGACCAGGGACCCGTTTTGGTTTCCTCCAAAATGTCCTGCTTTACCAGCTTCTGACATTCAATTTCAAGTCGTTCGGCTTTGTGCGGGGCCATTCTGAATGGGTAGAACTGTAAGGGTTTGGCGTCTGGGATCAGGTTGATTTTATGGGTGTACAGATGGGTTCTTCCAATCATATTATCTTTTCCCACGAATATGTCGTCGTATTCTTCTATTAATTGGCAAAATGTTGTGAATTGATCTTCTGTGAGGCAGTCTGGTTTTTGGAAGACGTGTGATTTTTCTTTTTCTGGTTCTATGTCTATGTCCTTCCCTATGTACATGTCTTTGTCTATGTCTTGTTCGTCGTGACCTGTCGTCTCTTGTACCATATTTATATGATCTTCGTCGTCTGACATGGATTGATCCATGTCGGAGTCAGAATACTCTGAGTATGTTGGTGTTGGTACGTAGAATGTTTTATCTGACCCTGTTGATGAAGCACTGTCACTGATAGTAGAGTTGTTGTCTATGTCTATGTCTATGTCTGTCTCCTCGGGTTGTGTGTCGTCGTAGCCTGTCGATAATATATGATTTTCTTCGTCTATGTCTGTTTTTGTATATAAGGCTACGATTTCACCCTTCTGGATTTTACAGATTCTAGATGTGATATTCAATAATATCAGTAGGTGTCTGTCTCTTTGGTCCGGTGTCACGACTGAACGTTGTACGATGTAATTTGGAAGTTTGTCTGATCTGTCAAAATTGTCTGTTATACCATTGATTTGACTGACTGAGTGGTAGCATGTGACTTGGCCTGTTATGGCCATTTCGGAAAATGGAGGAATCGAAATAGCTCTCACTGCCCTGATTGGTTGAGATTTTGGAGTTGGGTCAGTGGAGTAATTGATTTTGCTTTTAGTCTTTGATAGAAAATCTGTTCCCAATATGATTGGTGAGGAACAATTTGGAAGAATTGCAAATTGGTGGCTGAATGTTTTGCCTTGAATTTTGAATTTGATTTTGATAGCTCTTTTGATGTGACACAATGCTCCATCGGCAAGATAAACTTTGGACCTGATTCGTGAAAACTCATGAGGAACTAGTTTCGATAGAGTGGAGGCTAGACCCTCTCTCATGCAAGAGACGGTGGCTCCTGTGTCTACTAGACTGGGGATGTTGGTATCTTTGAATTGTAGATCTATATTGCCATTGACCATGTTGATAAGCAAAACACTCTGCTCACCTTCTTCCATGTGTAGGTCGGGTAGTGGTGGGGGGACGACTTCCAGGGTAGCTTGGACGTCGGCAGGTTTCCCGCGCACTGGTGCAGCGTTGTGGATTGTCTGTGGGTCATGTGGCGTGATGTCGATGGGCGATGCTGATTGTTCTGTGTTGGGGACTGTTTTGTCATCCTGATGAGGCCTATCCATTGGATGACAATCTAGTTTCCCGTCGTCTTGGTGAGGTCGTTCATCATGCTGACGAGCTGTGCCATGGTGTACTGTGGAGTGGGGTTTTGTGGCGTTGGTTGAAGTTGTAGTTGTTGTTGTTGTTGTGGCCATTGTTGTTGTTGTTGTTGTTGTGGCCATTGTTGTTGTTGTTGTGGTGGTTGCCATGACTGCTGTTGTGGCTGCCACCTTTGTTGTTGTTGTTGGCTCTGGATGAGTTTGAAGTGATGTGGGGGTAGGGAACCCGTTTGAAGAAGGGTTATAATGTCTTTGGGTCCCCCTTTGAATCGGTGGGTGGGAGGGATGAGGCCCATTGAGCGTGCCTTCCTGATGTTGTCGACGTAGTTGATGTCGAAGTCCTCTCTCCTCCCCCTATAGTTGGGTGGTAACGCGAAGTCAGTTGGTGGAGATTGTTGTGTAGGTGCAGCTGCTTGTTTGTGGTAGATGGGTTTTGGTTTACCACCCCCCATAGCAGCTACTGTATGTTCAGTCTCCATTACTTCCTGTTGTTTCTGAAGAAGGTCTCTAAGTTTTTCGTTCTCCCTATCCTTCTCCCTTAACTGAGCAGCTATGACTGGGTCTAGGGTGTTGTTGGATAGGGATGATACCTTATGTGTGGAGGTCTTCTTGTACAGGTATGCACACCTGAGTGCTCTGCAGAGGGAGGCCCATGTAGTAGGACTTTCCGCTCTGATCGCCTCTCGGTAGTCCTCGTTTAATACGGTGGCTACCTGGATGATGGCAGCTTCTATGTCCACCCCCTTGTTTTGGAAGTGGGTGTTGGCGTCCTTTAGCCATTCTTCCATGGTTTGTAGGGTGGGGTCAAACTGGGACAGTGTCAATAGTTTGATGTCGTTCTCGACATCCTTGAAGTGGTGGATAAGTCCCTTCTTTATAAGGTCGTAGTCATCTTGGATACTAGTGGGCTGCATACTGTACCATTCGTATGCTGGTCCAGTTAAATAGACTGCGCAAGTGACGTGGATGGGATGATCTTCTTGGGGATATTTAAGTCTAACAAATCGTTCTAGGTCTGTGAACCACTTGCTGGTGCTCATTTTAATGTCCGGTTTAGAAAATCTGATTGGTTCCCGGATGGTGTATTTGTTGGCTTTTGATATGGCGCTAGCCAGGTCGCTAATGGACTTGTTGTTTCTATATTCTGCGATATCAGATTTGAGTCTTTCTAACTCTGCCTTGTGGGCCGCTAATTGTTCATCTAATTTTCTTGATATCCTATCGTCTAGTTCTCGTTGTCTTTGTACCTCTACCTGATCGTCTCCGGCCATGTTGACAGTGGGTTCAACACGAATGGGAGAGGTGGGTGGGGTAGCTATGTCTATAGGTATAATAGGTACAGTGTCTATAAGTGTTGGTTTAGAATGTCTTACTGTGTCCTTGTGGATGCAGGAGGTGGACTTGGTGATGTGATTGTTGTTGCTTGGTCCTTTCCTCCTGGTGGGTTGTAGACCTGATGTTGGTGCTGGTCCCTGGCTCCTAGTGTGCCTCCGTGATGATAGGTCACTGAGGGACTGGTGTCTCTGCATTAAAAAATTTCTTCATGGTCGCAGGTAGCTGAAGGTTGCCCGGTTCTCTACCACTCTGTGGCTAGGGAAAACCCTTCCACATCAATGAGGGCGTAAAGATGAGAGATGAGACGTCAGTTTGAGTACTTGGTATCTTTTATTAATAATAATATTAATATCAGAGTACCAGTCACTAGGACTCAGTATATAAGTTACTGATGGTTGCAAGATGATAAGTGATTTCCTCCTCCATCTGACCGGGGTATAAGTACAGGTGCCCGGCAGGTGGAGGGGGTGCCCATGTGACCGGAAGTAGATGTAACAGTGGTTTTCATTGGATAATATACATTTGACATTTGATTGGATAATTATATATTCATGGCTTTAACATGTGGTGTGCGCTGGACCGCGGGTGGGGAGCCTGGGTCCAGTGCATTATGGGTAATGGATTACATAATAAGTAGCATGCACACATGGGGGCTTTGTCGCCTGCCTCCAGGTGGTCTCCAGCCGGCTCAAGTGGCTTTGGCGGTGCCACACTGATTAAGGGTGTCCAGCTTTATAGCATTGTTTTATGTGTTGACAGTTAATCCTTGGGGTCAACATATTGTGTATAGGTGACCGGTCAGTGCCTTGTCGTCTGGAGGGGCTGACCGTTACCTATTGTCCCTGGGATAAGGGTCTGCTTGTGATCTATGGATTAGTTATGCATGGGGGTTAGTTATGCTTGGCTTTATGAGTAACAGGTATGTCTGACGTCTAGGTGTACTTTGATGGACATATGGATTGAAAATATGTATAAAGTATTGTGCGTATTACAAATAATAATAAATATGAATATTAATAATCATAAATCATAATTATGACGTAATATGATGTAATATGACGTAATACAATTGATGAAGGTATAATAAGGGGTTTTGTGGCGTGACAAGGGAGTACGGGAATTACCTTTTTACGGAGGATGGTGCATTCTAGGCAAACACGAAACACCCTCCTTAGAAGGTCAAGGTTTTCGGCGCCCCCCTTCCCCCTCCCCCCTCCCCCTCCCCCTCCCCCTCCCCCTCCCCCTGCCCTTCCCTCCCCAGAAATTTGGGCAACGCAGGAATTTTCACCGAAAATGGCCGAAATATGTTTGCCCCCTCCCCAAAAGGGGTTGATTAATAGCCGCGACCTGTGCTAAATCATAATCTTCTCTGACTTTATTGGAACTTGAGGGTGTTGCATTTGGGAACGCCCCCACCCATCCTAAAAAAAGGCCACATCTATAAATAGCTTCAGTTTCAGGATGTGACGACTAATACCAGTGTTTGTATGTTAATACGCTGTCTGCATTAAACATGTAGAGGCGGCATAATGCATTATTAGTACATCATGCTCTATTCGGCATGATACCTGAATGCAGCCCTGGTGAGTAACTCGCCAATGCTGCATGCAAACATCATACCGACCCTATAGGGTTCAGACACGCCCGAATAGTCGATGCACCAATGCAGCACCGGCGCCTATGGTATTTACAATCTACATTGTGTGTATCGTTATCTGTGCTATCTGTGACGTCAGTGTCTTACAGGCGTCATGATAACTCCTGGGAAGATGTGTTAACCCTTTGAGGACTGCGTGGTGCTATAATGCACAAAATGTTTTATTTTAATTGCCAAGTCTGCATTCATGTATCATGGCGACTCTATTGGGAGTTGGTACACTCTCAAAAAGGCATGATGCACCAACACAGTGTCAGTGAATAACTTGTGTCGGTGCCGACAAATCATGCCGACAAACGATCATGAACCGTGAGGTGCCCTTAAAGGGTGACAGTAAGATACCAAAGCGTGATAAGGCAGCATCTGCAGCACAGTGTCTGCATGAGACGAGACAAATAGTAAATATGGGAGTGGTTATTTTTGCATTTCAATCCACACGATATAGACTGCTAGTATAGTTTCCTACGTGTTGTTTTATTTGGTTTGGGTTTTCCTTTTATCTATTAGAGAGAAGGGCAAGAAGCGTATGCAGCTTTACAAAGCAAATATATTTGATTATTACCTATCTCCCCACCAAAAAAAAAAGAAAAGTACAAAAAAAAAAAAAATCACACCCGTATCATATTTTCCGATGCCCTGTGATGAGAAACTATCTTTTCTGAGTGGCCTAATTAGGAGGGTGTCGGGAAGTGGGTACTGTCCGCCCATGGGGCCCCTTTTACTACATATACACGTACTACCGGCAGCAGCATGTTACAGCTGTACTACATATACACGTACTACCGGCAGCAGCATGTATACATACTGTTACAACGTACCAGGTATCCGCCCTGCGTCTGCCCTGCGTCCGTCCCGCGTCTGTCCGTGTTGGTAAACGCGGTCACGTGGTCAGGATGCTGTATACAGGACTAACCGTGCACCTGGGTCACTAGGTATATACACACACCGGGAAAATATGCCCTTATAATATACATAAGGCCAAAAAAAAAAAAAGGTGTGTTTCAGGTTACCCGACCCTACCTAGCAAAACAGGGCCGACCCTAAGAAATTGTTATCCAATTTTGAAAAAATATTTATGTTTTAAGTGATTTTGGGGCTTATTCAGGGTCAATTTCATAGTCTACGAGTCAATGCCGCGGTCAGCAAGAATCTTTTATCCAATTTTGAAAAAAATATTCATGTTATAAGTAATTCTGGGCCTATTTCAGGGTCAATTTGATAGTCTAGGAGTCGACACTGTTGTCGGTGAGTCGGCGCTGAAGTTTGCCAGTCAATTTTTGGGGACTTTTCAGTTCAAAGTAAAAAAAAAAATTGAAAAAAAAAATCCGACCTACCCTACCTAGATTATCAGACTATATAACCTGAAACACACCTTTTTTTGGGGGCCTAAGGGAGTGATCATTTTTTAACAACAAGGGGTGTGGTGGGGGGGGGAACAAAATGTCGACCTCTTGACCGGGGAGAGGGCGGGGGAGGAATTTCCACCACACTTGGGGGGCCAACAATTTTAATCTGTTTTGAGCGAAAAAGTTACCACATGTACATGGGTACCACATTTCGACCGCTTGACTGGGGGGTAGGGTAAGTCACCTGGTACATGTATACACTCACAAATAGTTACTAATAATTCTAGGGACACGCAGGTCAAGCAAACACAGGGAGGATTTCCAGCTTCTCTGATCCCATTGCAATATTAATTTCATTACACCAAATCAATTTTGTCCAAACTATTTATAGATTGCCTAGACCATTAGACTCATCCCATGACCCCTACCACCCACTGGGGAGGCTGAACTGTATGAGCACATACAATGATACATTCCTCATGTAACATCGGCCGATTAGAGCCCAGAAGGTGGTCATCACACAACATATCTCACATCTGTATAAAGCGAATATACATGTACTAGTATACCAAGCCTGCAGTGTACATATTATCATGTGAAGTGGAAGTCTACTGTGAGTGAATTAGATGAGGCCAAAAAAAGAAAGGTATGTTTCAGGTAGCATGGCAAGAAAATGTAGGGTCGGTAGGTCGGATTTTTTTTTTTTTTTTTTTAACATGAAAGTACTAGCCAGCTTTTCTGAAGACCCTAAAATTTCGCAAAAAAGGGTAAAAATAAGAGAAAAAAATGGCCTCACTGTGTGTTCAGTTTACAAGGATATAAAACATGCTATACGGGTGTGGGTAAATAGGTCTAGTACCACAGTAGTAAGACCTCGGGTGTGTGGGAGGGGAGGGGGTTGGGGTGGTTCTAAATTTCGTTTTTCCAAAAGGGGAGAGGAAGGTTCCGCGGTGCACCCCCTCCTCGATCCACAATATAATGTTTTCTATGGGCAATATTAAGAGTCCTCCCCCCCCCCCCCGGGTAAACTCAATTAGAGGGTCAGATGGGACCCAGGTATATAGTATTCTATTGTGTATTTTCAACGGGGGTTAAAACATGTCAAGATGCACTCCAAAATGATTAATTTGAGTCATAATCTGATGTCAAGTCTAATTCTTAGCTGAATTCTAAGAAGTGAGATTTTAAAAAGTAGCTAGCTAGTGTGGCCATGTATATAGGGAATATTCTGGTTAATTTTTAACGGAATTTATTTTTGAGCCTTAAGCATCGGACCATGTCACTTTAAAAGACCCATGAATTATATTTGGGAGAAGGGGGATGACGTTGGCTTACTCACAAACATATATCCCCCTTCTCGGTATACACCATGGTAATTAAAGTCTGACTCGGCGCGTTTCCGGCTGTTTCCGTCCTGACTCGGGGACGCTCCGATGACGTCATGACTGAACGCTGCGTCCGGCGGAGCGTGACGGCGCGGTGTGGGTGTTGGGTGTGTGTGGGGGGGGGGGGGGGGTAGGTGTGTGTGGGGGGGGGGGAGGGGGGGATCCAGGAGGGGGTGGGAGATAAAAGGGAGGAGGCAGGGCGAGGAGACGCAGTGGGACAGGAGCGGTGCGCGGACTTACAGTTGTGGTACATGAGCAGGTATCGGGAGGAATAATCATACATTGTGCTCAACAATAATACTACCAACAACAACAATACCAACGACAACAACAACAACAACAACAACAACAACAATATGGGAGTAGGGGACGGTGCGCAGAGTGGGGGGTGTTGTGCACCCGTGAAACGGCTCGTCTCCAAATTTAAGCAGGTAGGCCTAATACTGATTATCCAAGTAGGAAATTATCATTTTTTTCAACACAGAATCAGACTTTCAAGAAGCAGGAGTGAAGGAGAACTGAAAGAGACCCATCTCATCCACCTTTGGCTTTGCCACAGGCGACATGTATATTCCAAGCTCAAACAATGTCATGAGGTGTTTATGATGAAAAGTTGTTTCTTTTCCCTTAATTAACTTTATTTAGATCATAATGTTAATTCTTGTGATATCTGCCCAGCAAACCAGGGCGAGCTAGGGCGAGCCGTGGGCATACCTAAGCCAATCCAAAAGGGTTAGCTTGGGTAATGCCCACGGCTCGCCCAACCTCGCACCAATTTACTGGGTGTTTCATCCTAATTGTATTTTCACCTTTGTGAGGCAATGTGGACCAGAGTTCTTTTATTTACTGACGCTTTTCCGCATGCCGTTTTGATCCCGTACATGTGCTCAAAATATACAATGTGAAATAAAAATAGCGCATCGGTTATAACAGTTTACACAGATTATGGGATAAGTTGTATTTGGAATGTCTGGGTTTGGGATTTGCCTGTCAAGGATAGACAGACTGTCAGTCAACGTAAGATTGAGTTACAATTACATAGATACATATAGGCCATATAACCCATAATACCTGCAGTGACATCTGGTGGTGAATGTTGTACATACCATATACATATACAAGCATTATAGAGATGAGTAGGGTGGTAGAACACTGTACAAAACACTCAAAAGGTTGACGTCGGGGGTCCTTTGGACAATAATTTTGTAACCTGTCTCCCCCGTATATAAAGACTCCCTCCCATGGTCATCCCCATACTACTAACGGGAGTAGCATATCTTGGTACCTCAGGTAGTCGGTGGGCTACATTCCCTTGTCAAGCTAATCCCCTCAATGGACAAAGATAAGAAATTCACCCATGATGCACTGCTCTGGAGTCCGGGGCCTAACCACAATGCATTGCTCTGAGTCAAGATGGCGGCCCCCATATCATAGTGCACTAATCCTGTATACCGTCCGAATTGGCTGATGGAAAATGGGGCCATAAGGCAGACAGTGGGCCTGTCCAGGTGTGCATGGTGTTTGGTGTATAGAACCCAGGAGGGGGGCACTCAATTTTCTTTCGACACGGGTGTGCGACTGGCCCTTTGACAACCCTTACCCTTGGAGAGGGGGATTTTGGTCAAAAGTGACCCTTGTTGAGGGGGATTTTGGAGAAAAAAAAGTGCCTAGGTTTTAGCAATTTGCCCTGAGGAGTCACCCTTGGGGATTTTGATGAAAATTGACCTCTGGCAAGGGGGGTTTGGGTGAAAAGCAGACCCTTGGTGAGGGTATTTTGCTCAAAAATACCTTTCCCAGCCGCATACATGTGTATACAAAATATACCAAGCGCCCCCCCCCCCCCCCCCAACGGGGGCAATGGAACTAGGACACCCCGGAGGGGGAGGTCTGTGTGCTGCAGTAGTTTTTACCGACAGCAGGTAACTGACAAACACCTGATGGGGCTGTCTACTGACGGGTGGGAGGTATACGGCACTAGCACATTAGGCTATGGGGGCCGCCATCTTGACTCAGAGCAATATGCATTGCGCTTAGGCCCCTGACTCCAGAGCAGTGCATCATGGGTGAACTTCATATCACTCTGTTCCAGGTGTGAATTGAGGGGATTGTCCTGAAAAGGAGACGCGGGTGTATCCCCTAACTACCTGAAGTATACCAGGATATGCTAGTCCCGTATATTAGGGGGGTTACAGTGGGAGGGAGTTTTTATATAGGAATTTAGAGGTCCGCCATGTTAAATTTTGCTGGTTAAGGTTAAACCCACTGATAAGACAGATCACTATGGCTACAAATAGGGGGCAAACAGGGGGGAGGGTTGTAACAGTCTTACCAGCTCTTATCAGTGCTTGTCACCATAACCAGCGCTCCTCCCTCCTGATTCCTATAGGAATCTAGAGCTATACCCTGTGGGTCCCACATTTTATATTTCGCTGGTTGCTGTTAAACCCACTGATAAAGACATCCCACTATGGGTACAATTAGGGGACAATAGGGGACAGGCTAGTAACAGTCTTATCAGCTCTTATCAGTGCTGCCCGCCGCAACCAGCTCCAGTCCCGACTAGGCCCTATACCGCGTAGACACATTGTGCCACGGGGGCTGCCATATTGGGGCAGAACTGCCCGACCACCATATTGGATAAAGCAGAAGACTATTTTACAATCTCCTATGTGTCCCCTCCACATCCCAGAACAATGGTCATCGATAAGACTTATACGGGACTAGTGCATCCTGGTACTTCAGGTAGTCGGGGGCTAAACCCCTATCTCCTTATCAGGCTAATCCCCTCACCTCACACCTAGAACAAAGGTCCTGATAAGAAATTCTCCCATGATGCACTGCTCTGGAGTCGGGGGCCTAACCACAATGCATTGCTATGAGCCAAGATGGCGGCCCCCAAGACATAATGCGCTAGTCCTGTATAGGTATTTAACGGGACTGTGATTCATCTATCACACTTAAGCAGAAAAAAGACACAGTCATTAATGTGGCTATTTTAAGAATGTGTAACTTTGTTTTGAATTTCTTTGAAAGCTTCTGTAATAAAAATGTTTCTTTTGTAAGATTGATGGGGAAATAATCACTAGGTGTCACACACCAACCATATCCACAACACACACAGTCATAGGATACACTATAACGTGGGCCCTTTAGCCCTTTAAGGGCAGCATCATGCCTTTGGTCGTCATGATGCATGAATGCAGCCATGGCAAGTAACTTGCCTGTGCTGCATTCAAGCATCATGCCGACCCTATGAGATTGAAATGCCCCCGAAGGGTCGGCATGATGCACCAATGCAGCACTGGCGAGTTACTTGCCAGGGTTGCATTGTGCATCATGATGACAAATGTCATCTTTTAGCGACACCCATCCTTAAATGGTTAGATGGAGTGTCTAAGGAACACTATGTAAGGGGACAGTATAAAGTATAACTCGGTGGGAGGTAGAATATATCAGTCTGTAGCAGATTAAAAAGAAAACATACAGCCAATAATACAGGCTATTTTAAGAACTGTTAAAAGTTGAAATGTTTCTTGCATTATAAGAAACTGGATTGCCGGGGGAGAGGGTAGCCACTGTTACCTATAATGGGTACCTTTCACACACCTGCCACAGTCATGACATGCATAGTCAAGGGAGGCTATTGCTTAAACCCGCAGGTCTCGGTACCCCTCCACCGACAGTCAGGGCGCAGTCGGGACAGGTACTCAGCCTTATTTATAGGAGAGCTGGGGCTTTAAAGTTAAATCCTTTAAGAGCCCCATAGTCAGTTTTTGCCAAATCCTGCAGGACAGTGGCAATGTCCACCTGAAATGGCTCTGGTCCGGCAGAATGACTGGTGGTGCAGGACCTGGTGTCCTGGCCTTTCCAAAATTGAAAGAATTTTTCAAATAATCCAACTAGAGCTGAAGTTACAAGTTCTAGAGTCCACTTTAATATTCTAGGCAAATTAGAGCAATTTTTTGTTATCATTTTCTTTTATAAATGCTATTCTAAATATTCTAAATATTCTGCAAAACTTTGATTTTGGAGTCCGGTCCCGCAGAAATCTATCCGGTCCTGCAAAATTGGCTAGCTGCAGAACCGACTGTCCTGCATGCCGAAAAGGTTTTGGCAAAAACTGCATAGTGCTTTAATATGATCATTTCCAGGTAATTTCCTTGAATTGTTCGCTCAGCCAACTTTGATGAAAGTAAGCACTGCATGGACCTTAAAGTGTTAACTAGACCCGTGTAATCCATGTCACACCCATTTACATGGAGCAGTTTAATCAGTAACCGATACCCGTACACTGGACGTACCCCCCCCCCCCACACACACACACACATCCATGCATAATGAATGTCACACCAAGCCTTAACCTTTAAGGACGGCATCATTCCTTAATGCATCATGCCCTTGGTCGTCATGATGCATGAATGCAGCCCTGGCGAGTAACTCGTCAGTGCTGCATTCAAGCATCATGCTGACTCTATGAGGTTGAGACACTCCCAAAGGGTCAGCATGATGAACCAATGTAGCACTGGTGAGTTCCTCACCATGGCTATATTGGTGCATCATGATGACAAATGTCATCTTTTAGCGATATATGTCCTTAAAGGGTTAATGCGATACCTGGATAATGTCCAGACACCTATAGTCCCAGTCAGAGTGAGTACATAATGAATGACTAGACAGCAGTCTACATACACCACACCCACATACACGTAAACACCGACAAGGAAACTTTCGGGTCAAAGAAAATGATAGAAAAAAGTTAATCGTTTTCATAGAGCAGTCCCTTTAATCCTAGTGTGGTTGAGTATAAGTATACAAGTTAACCCTTTAAGGGCGTACTGCATTGTGCCTTTCATCGTCGTCATGCTTAAATACAGCCCGGGCGAGTAACTTCCCAGGTCTGTATGCGTGCATCATGCCGACCCTACTAGGTTGATACACTCCCGAAAAGTTGGCCTCACACGCGGTGGCTGCATTAATGTATAATGGCAATAAAGACTGCGGCACATTAATTAAATCACTACGCGACCCTTAACGGGTTAACACGGTATAATGAGTTTAATTAAAGCAGCAAGGTGTGGAGGTGCCCGGAGGGTGCTTGTACATGTAAGTGGTACTGTTGTCACCTTGTGTAACTACAACCCTCTAACGGCAGCAGTGTACTAATGTACATTTATAAATGCATCATGACGACCAAGGGCATCAAAGCCAAATCATTAATATACTGAACTAGCGCATTAGGTTATGGGGGCCGCAATCTTGGCTCACAGCAATTCATTGTGGTTAGGCCCCCGACTCCAGAGCAGTGCATCATGGGTAAATTTCTTATCAGCACCTTTGTTCTAGGTGTGAGGAGAGGGGATTAGCCTGATTGGGAGATGCGGGTTTAGCCCCCGACTAACTGAGGTACCAGGATGCGCTAGTCCTGTATATGACTAGGGGGTGCAGTGATTTCCATGTGGAACCTGGGGCCAGGGAGGGGCTGTAGATGTACACATACCTAACATTGACATTGAGGGGATTACCTATAGCCTAGTATAGGTACTCCCCATAGAGTCGTTATACATGTGCTAGTGTGTCTTTTCTGTGTCCGCGATGCGTTTGGTGCTGCCATTCTGACAGATTCTACAGCCCCATCCCGCATGCTTTTTTCATGTTTAGTCAATATTTAATTAATTAATTAATTAATTAATTTATTTATTTATTTATCTATTTATTTATTTATTTATTATTTCATTTTATTTTATTTTTATTATTATTACTTTTTTTTTTTTTTTTTTTTTTTTGGGGGGGGGGGGTATTCTTTATTCTCTACCGAGTCATTGATACGGTGAACCATCTATGGGCAATTGATTCATTCTGTCTCTGCTCCCCACCCACTAAATCTACTCTACCCGCCCTCACCCTCCCTATCCCCCCTGGTATCTGGCCATACTCGCCGGTGCTGCATTCAAGCATCATGCCGACCCTGCTGGGTTGATACACTCCCGAAGGGTCGGCATGATCCGGCGAGTCACTTGCTGGGGCTGCATTGGTGCATCATGACGACAACTGTAAACTTTTATCGACATCCGTCCTTAAAGGGTTAAGGGAGTGTTCATTATTTAAGGACAAGGGGTGGAGTGGGATTTTCCCGCCGCTGTTCATAAATCGTGACCACTGCTTTTATAAAGTTTATGGTTTGCGGCTGACGATGGGACTATATACAGGACTATATACAGCGGCCGTGAGTCAGATCCATACCTATATAAACCACCTATATAGGTTAAGGCGTCCTGGGCCGTTTTTACCAGGATTTATTCTCACATGTTACCTGGAAAAACCAGAGCAGCTGCAGCAGGTAGAACGGGGCCATGTCCGGGAACCTTGTCCTCAGTCCTTTAAGGACGGCATCATGCATTAATGCATCATGCCCTTGGTCATCATGATGCATGAATGCAGCCCTGGCAAGTAACTCGTCAGTGCTGCATTCATGCATCATGCTGTCCCTATGGGGCTGAGACACTCCCGAAGGGTCGGCATGATGCACGAATGCAGAACCAGCGAGTTACGCACTTGGGCTGCATTGGTGCATCATGACGACAAATGTCGTCTTTTAGTGACATCCATCCTTGAAGGGTTTTAAAGCAGCCTGAGAGAGAGAACAGTGTACAAAGGTCCCCCCCCCCCCCCCACACCCACACCCACACACTGTCATACTGCCTACCTGGGGTACTTCCAGACCCACCCATATATCTGTCACCACACCCCTAAGGCCTTAAACCCGCAGATCTTACTGCACGTCCAGTAACAGTCAGAGTGTAGTGGGGACAGGTACTCAGCCCTATATATAGGGGCGTTGGGCCTTTAAAGGAGGAGATGTTGTCTTAAGTCAACTATTGTCACCCCCCCCCCCCCCCCCACCACCCCGCCCCAATCGGATTCAATCAAAATGTCCATTATCCATCCTGGAGGAAGCATGGGGGCTGGATATTGAACATTGCTAATTTCGAATATGTGTCATATGGAGCACAGCAGCGAGATGTATAGGGCATCCCAAAGGTAGTCCCATAGGTGCCTCGAGGCTCAAGATCAGTAGGGGTGGACACAAAACTAAGAAACAGGACAGATGAATAACTTGACTTCCATAAGGAAGGTGGGGAAGGTGTCGGTGTGTGTCCCGCATTCAGGCTCTACACTCCACTCCACACCGCTAAAACCAGGAAAACTGACTTCTACAGCCCCACCCAACCCAACACACTCACCAGCCACCGGAAAAAGCAGTACATTGTAATTTATTACAAAGAAAAAACACAGACTTGTACACCCCTGCCCCATGGCCACACATATATCACCATTAAAAACATTGATTGTACCATAGTACTATGCGATATATCATATCTCTACCGCCACAATACCATTCCCACAAGGCCCTACTACCCCCCCCCCCCTTCCCGCCCACGCACCCGCTCAGTTATGACTGTCCTAGTGGGTGAAGTGATACAATGACGGTAAAACGGTGAGTGTTGTAAATTTGAGTTGAAGTTGAGTGGGCCCTGTATAAATTTTGAAATAAAAAGTGAGTTGTAATATCGGTATGTGAATGGTGGGAATTTATGGAGTGATATGGCCAGTAATAACGTACAAAACAATGTAGAGTACAGCAACGCATCACAGCGTTCATCAGAAAGATATAGTGACAAAAACAGAGACAGCGAGATAGAGATAGAGAGGCAGAGACAGAGGCAGACAGAGACAGAGGCAGAGACAGAGGCAGAGACAGAGGCAGACAGACAGAGGCAGACAGAGACAGACAGAGGCAGACAGAGACAGAGACAGACATAGACAGAGGCAGACAGAGGCAGAGGCAGGCAGAGACAGAGACAGAGGCAGGCAGAGACAGAGACAGACAGGGACAGAGGCAGACAGGGACAGAGGCAGACAGACACAGAGGCAGACAGAGGCAGACAGAGGCAGACAGAAGCAGACAGAGGCAGACAGAGGCAGACAGAGACAGACAGAGGCAGACAGAGACAGACAGAGGCAGACAGAGAGGGGCAGAGACAGAGGCAGAGACAGGCAGAGGCAGGCAGAGACAGGAAGAGACAGGCAGAGGCAGACAGGAACATAAAGTGACAGACAGAGGCAGACTTAGATGGGCAGAGGCAGGCAGAGGCAGGCAGACAGAGACAGACAGAGACAGACAGAGGCAGACAGAGACAGGCAGAGGCAGGCAGACAGAGACAGACAGAGACAGACAGAGGCAGACAGAGACGGGCAGAGGCAGACAGAAACATAAAGTGACAGACAGAGACAGACAGAAGCAGAGTCAGAGACCGACAAGGGCAGACAGACAGAGACAGAGACAGACATTTGTATTGTTTAGCCATTTTATTTATCAGTACATTTTACGAGTGGACTCACAATTGCCGCAACCGCACACAGGCATATCTTGTGAGAAATTCTTTTTCGTGACTGAGCTTGTTCCCTATACCTTACAAACCTTAAATGGTCAATTGCCTCTACCCCCCCCCCCCCCACCCACAACCCCCCTACCCTGGAATGCAGTGTTGACTCTGTGACGGCCGTTATATAAAGATTAGAGAGTGTCTCCTGCCCTGACCCCTGTCCGGCTGGCACTTCTCTCCTCGTGACGCAAATACTGGTGTCCTGCTTACAGACAGTTAGCCGCATTCAGTCATAAGAACATTTCTTAATTTTTCAAATTTAAATTTAAGTAAATCACGATGTTAGACCTTTCGCAATCAAAGGATTATCCCTTTAACGGCCGCACCATGCTTTAATCTGCCATGCCCTTTGTCGGTATGATGAGTGTCGGGGAGTGCAGCCCTGGCGAGTTACTCACCTGTACTGCATTGAGGCATCATGACGACCATTTGTGAGTGTACCAACCCCGTAATGATTAGGGTAGATTCACCATGAGTCGGACACATACCCTGAGACGGACACTGAAATTTGAGGGCATTCATGTACACTACTACTTCTAATATTGTCTTTAAAAAAAAAATAGAACTTAAACTTTACCATTATTCACAAATGAAGAGCTTAAAATTATTCAACTACCATGAAATCAAGTGTCCGTCTCAAGGTATGTGTCCGACTCCAGGTGAATCTACCCTATACGTGAACTGGTTAATGCAGTAACGCTGACAAAAGGCGAAATACATTAAAACACTCTGTGTTGTTACATTTTGAAGGCCAACCCCTTGCGGGTTCAGACAGGCATACAACTGCATTTACAGTCTATGCCAAATCACGCTGCGGTCCTTAAAGGGCGACCCCCCCCCCGGGTGGCGGTCAGTGGGCACACAGGGGGGGAGTCCTGGAGGGGGGGGGGCACTTCATCTACTTGTAGACACATGTGTGCGGCTGGCATGGGTACTTTTTCTACAACAAAGATATAGTTTTATAAGAAGTTACCGTAACAAAGGGGTCCAGTTTCACGAAAATCGCCATAACACTTAAGGTCCATTTTTCACTAAAGTTTCACAATAATTCCTCAATACAGTTTTCCTCTGAAACATCCCAGTTTCCCCCAAAAATCCTTCATACAAATATAATCTTTTCAGCAGATTTCCCAAACATGAGCCACTTCATCGCCTTTTTCTCCAAACCTTTTTGCCGAATATTGTAAGTGTAAGATTTTCTGGTCAAAATCACCCTCAGAAAGGTTAAAAAGGTGGGTATGGGTTGTCAGAGGTCCAGCCGCACACCTGTGTAAAAAAAATCAAGTGCCCCCCCCCCCTCCAGGGGTGGTGTACGGGTGTGTGTGTAGTGTCCAGGTGTGTACAGCACCTCCAGTAGGTACCTCACCTGCCCACACACCTGACCCACAGTCACACCTGCTCCTCCAGGGTCCACCCACACCCCAGGACCCTACACCTCCAGGACCCCAGTACCCTACAGGAGCCTACCCATACAGGCGGACAGTGCCCATACCTTACCCTTACACCCATATCGCACCTACAGCCACCATGCAGGCAGATAGTCCACAGGTAAGCAGTTAGGATGGACACCCATTACCCTTGCCCATTACCATTAGACTGGACACCCACACTGTAAAAGGTAACTGTAGGTACACAGTAATATCTACTGTAACTTTACAGCATCTACTGTAGATTTACAGCAGATTCTACTGTGCAGCTACAATAAACTGTACACCTATAGCAGAATTTACTGTATATCTCCAGAAAAGGCAACTATTTACAGTACATTGGCCGATTTGGGTGCCTTATTGGCCAATACACATTCAATAAGAAAACCCAAGATGGTGATTTGTAGTTATTGTTTGGATGTATTGACCGATTGTGCATCCAAATCAGCCAGTGGCTTATTATGCACCGATGTTCTTTGGCTCCCTATACGACCCATCTCTCATTAGTCACTACAGTGCTTAACCAAGCTAGTCATTTTTTGGCTCCCTATACGACCAACCTAGGTTAGTTAATATTATAAGGCTGGTCAGTTCTGACCAACTCATCTTTCTCTTCTCCATTTCCTTTTGGGCAAAGCATTAGTCATTTATGTTCATGTTGTTTTGCCTCAGTTAGTCTTGAATAGCATATATGGTCATAACTGACCAATGTCCCTATGACTAACCTGGGATAGCCACTCCGGACTAAGGGCCGAAGCATTTAGAATTTGCGTGTAGATCACGCCCAGCAACCTGGAAATGGGGGAGGGGGGGGGGTAATAGAGAAACACATTTCTAATCAATTTATAGAAAGTTTCTTTATCAAACTTAACCTCACGTATTGTGCATTATAACATTTTAATGGCCGCAATATACCATGCTCGTTGTCGTCGTGATGCAGGAATGCAGCACTGGCCGGGAAGTAACTTGCCAATGCTGCATTCATGAACAATGGCAACCCTATATACACTCTCACAGCGTCTGCATGATGCACGAATGCAGCCTTGGCAAGCACTCTTCAAGGCTGCATTTACCCGTCGGGGCGACTAAGAGCGTGGCACATTAAAATATAATGCGGCCCTTAGAGGGTTAGATATATTCATCAGGTAGACATTGCTAAATCTAGTCCTCTTTGTTGGATGTACTTAACCCATTAAGGATGGCATGATACCAAAGGCACATGCCTAGTCGTGATACCCCCTGTCTGGCACTGATTTAGTGCATCATGCCAACCTCATGGGAGTGTATCAACCTTGTTATAGGGTCAGGATGTTTTGCAGCACCAGTGAGTCACTTGCCAGGAATGTATTAATGAGCCCGATCATGACCATGCAGATCAGTCAACAGTCATTTAGTAAAGTACTATGCTGCACTTAACAGTTGGCAGCACCGTGTATAAATGTGCATTGTTTAACGGAGCTTTTACCCGTGGAGTAGTGAAGGGGTTAAAGGGGGTACTCCCCACAGTGGCCAATACAGGATTATAGAAAAGAAAAAGGTTGGGGGAGGGGGGCCGTCTTGGATGAATCTCCCTTTAAAAAACTTTTGTGCCAGAATTCATATTGTAAAAACCGACGAACCTTCCCCCCAAATAAGGCCAGGAGGCAAAATGTGGTATTTACATTAATTTTCTATAGATTTGTATAGGAAAACTTGTGAAAGAAATTTTACTAGTGGTCGTCACATAGGTTTTGTCACGTCACTAGTTCCCTACGACCGCGTTAGTTGTTCTGAATGAGCCTCCTGAGCATGCGCCCCGTGCCACCTGTAAACACGCACCATTCTGGCACAGAATGACCTTGAAGTTGAGTTTTTGCCGAGTTAAGGCAATCCCTGTGCTTGCTTGGAACCAGCAAACTGAACGGAACTGGAACCACAAAGTATGATGGTAAGACTCCCATCATACATTCTGGTTCCTGTTGTCTGGTTACAACCTATACCAGCATAGATCGCCCAAACCCAGCAAAATCTAAGTTCAAGGTCAAGGATCTTGGGACGACAGTACCTGTAAATCTGCCAGTCCAAGAGACTCCACCCAATGCGCTACCCCCCCCCCCCCGACACACATCTGTGGTCTGTTGTTGGTCAACCCTTTAAGGATTAATGTTACTAAAATATTACATTTCTCCTCATAATGCACCAATGCAACCCCAGCAATTAAATCTCTGGTACAGCATTGGTGCATCATGCTGACTCTTCGTGGGTGTTTCAACCCTGTCGAGTTACTCACCAGGCTGCATTCATGCATCATAACGACCAAGGGCACGATGCATTAAGGAATGATACCTTAAAGGCCGCTGCCCACACAGTCCTTATACATGTATAGTGTATAGCTGGTGGCGCATTCCTCACCCCGAGCACCGGCCTCAGAAATCACTGTTTTATGCCGTTGTTTGTACGGCCTGAGAGGTGGGGGTTACACACAGGCCTCTACTAGACTCGACTCTACTCGGATCGGGACCTTGTTAAAAAACATATAATATATGACCACAAGAGGGTCTTTCAGAACATACTCGTCAGTCGTCATAATTGGATTTTCGTCAACAGGGCAATATTTATAATTGAAGAGGGTATTTGTAGCTGGTAAAATCTGTTTTTTTATATTTATTTTCTATAGCTTTTCAATAGGAAATCTTGTGAAAGAAATTTTACGACGGTAGTGGTCGTGAAACAGGTTTAGTCACATCACCATTTGCCTACGACCACGTCAGTTGTTCTGAAAGACCCTCCTGGAAGGTTGACTGCTTTAAAGTGGCATTCTGACCAAGCGTATCCCACTCACAATTCTAGTACTGTTCTAGTCTACTATGTCGTTAAGTGCGAGTGGTGAGAATGCCCCTTTAAGGATTGCGTTGTGCTTTATTGTCATGTCATGATGCATGAATGCAGCGCTGCAGAATGTGCTGACTTCTGCTGCATTCATGCATCATGACCTTACGGGACTGTAATATAGCTTCAGCCGTATACGTATCAGGATGAATTCAGTAACAATTTTGTTTCAATGAGTCCTCGCAAGACTCGTTTATTTAACAAATTACACGTTCGAGACGCGGCGTAACATTTGTTAATATGAGACAAAAAAAAATCAAATTCTCATGGTACAATTTGTCAAGGCATGTATACTTGAGTGAGTAGTTTCCACATATTCGCATATAATCACAAGATGTCCAGAAATATAGCAAAGATGCAGTCAGTATGCTATTGTGACCAGGCAAACCCTCTGAATTGGGTGTTCCCAGAAGGTTTTTTTTATAAGACTAGTCCATGTGAGTTTTAATATAGGGGTGTGTGGGGGGGGGGGGGGGGTGTAGATCTAGGCACCAGGGAGACGTCTAGAACTCCCGTGTGTGCCCTGGGCGTTCTACCTAACACCTACCTGAGTAACCATTTAAAGACGGCAGAGTGAATTAAAGGTCCATTCTCACCACAAACACTTCACCGGTTAGTAGACAGTAAATAGTGGACCGAAAAACACATCCCTTTATACTGTAAACCAACAGTATACTAACTGCCGATGTACATTAATACTGTACTATGCACTGTAAAAATACAGTAGATTCTACTGCCCAGTGACATATACATCCAACAGTGGAGACTAGACATATGCATATGACCCATATGTCCTTAGTGAGAGTGCCGCTTTAATTTGCGATTGACTTTGTCATCAGTGTGCATCACTTACAGTGTAGCAGCCCTGTGTGTTGGCATGATGCATGAATGCAGCCATGTCGAGTAGGGGGTAGGGATGCAGTCATGCATCATGAAAAAAGTAGAAATAGAGTAACTGGCCGGTGCTGCATTGGTGCATCATGCTGACCCCTTGACCCCAAAGCCACACAGCCAAAAATAATTTTCTTACCCCAAGAAAATACTAGAATCAAGATAACATTTTCTCGATTCAAGGAATAAACTCATTTTGAGTTTTTACGTTTATCTTGTTTTCAGAAAGGGGAAGCTAAAAAAAATATCTTATATTTTTCTAGTATTCTTCTAGAAACAAGTACTAGTATTCAAGATTATTTTTCTTTAGAAATTTTCTTAAAACTGGCAATTTGTGCACCCAACAAGATTATATCTTATATTCCTGAAATAAGAAAGTTCTTTTTCTAGATTTAAGATTGCTATGTCTTGAAAACCTGAAACCATGAATCCAAAGTGTCAATTAGGACGAAAAGATATGCAAGTATACTCTATTATGTGATGGTTATGACCATGATCAATGCCTTCATTAAATTCCTTCCATTATTTGGGAAATTTATATGTGTGGAATGTGAGTTCAGTTAGGTTCTATAGGGTCAAGTATACATACTACTAAATAAGAATTATTTTCTTAAATTAAGAACATTAGTTACATGTTGTGCCACAAGAGGCCACCACTATGCAATACAACAACTTTCTTATCAAACAGGGTTTACATTTCTGCCTCAAAATAAGTCCCAAAGAAACAGAAGAGGGTAAAATTATGTGGGAAAAGGGGAAATTTCTTAGGGATTAATTTGATGTAAGAACCCTTGTTCCAGTGAATGAATTATAATAACTATTAGGGATAAATGATAAGAGACACCATTTGCTTGGTAATATCATTTAAATAAAGGGAAGGATTACCTGTCCCATTACATAAAGTGAAATGACTTTGAATAAAGGTCTGTTTGCTTAAACTTCTATTGCAGCTACAAAAAGCTGCATTTAATCTGATGAACCTCTTTCTGATGCTCTGGCATCAATCCTTTCTCTCCAAGACTAAAATTGAATATAATCATACCCCTTTCCCAGGCAAGAACATCAATCTTGTTTATTTACTTGAATAAGAAATTAAACTTACTTAAGAAAAATGTTTTCTAGAAAAAAGGTCCATTCTGTAAGAAAGATTATCTTATTTTGAGAAATATGTCAGGAAATATCATCTTGATTCCAGTATAAAATACTTGATTTAAAAATTTCTTTCTTGTTTGTTTTTCTTGTTTGTTTTTCTTACTCTAAGTTTATTTAACTCAACCATGCTTTCAAGTAAAATTTTGTTATCCTACGGACAAACTTGTTTTAAGTTTATTTTACTTAAAACAAGAAATATTTTCTGAAAATGAGAAAATTATTTTTGGCTGTGCATATATGGTCAGCATGATGCTTGAATGCATGCTTGAATATAACCCTGGCGAGTTACCCACCAGGGCTGCATTCATGCATCATGACGACCAAGGGCATGATGCATTAAGGCATCATACCGTCCTTAAAGGATTACTTGGCTAACCCGGTGCTTGTGAAGCCTGTGTGTGTTGGGTTTACCTGGTGTTTAGGTTAGAATCTTGTTTGCTCGATTTACGTTTGTTCAACTGGTGTTTGTCCTAACCCTGCTAGGCCTCATGTTCATGTGTCGGCATGATACACCATACACTGATATTCCTAGGCTCCCTATACGCCCAACCTCTCAGTCACTAGTGCCTAACCTAGTTAGTCATTTTTTGGCTCCCTATACCACCAACCTAGGTCAGTTATTATCGTCAGGTTGGTCAGTACTGACCAACCCACCTTAGTCTTTTTATTCCCAGGGGGAGCCACTGAGTGGTCATGACAGGTGGCCCCAACTAGTGGTATACAAATAAAACACACCAATGATGAACCTAGGTTAGCCACAACTGACTGACCCCTCGGTCATTTTTGAATATAACTTTGCCATTATGACTAACACTCATATGACCAACCTAGGATAGTCTGTACTGACTAACCTTTTCAATCTATGGATTTTCAGTGTACAGTGCCGGCGGATAACTCGATGCCATGACATCCATGCATTATGTCAACCCTGCCGGAGAGTATAGGGTAGATTCACCTTAAGTCGGACACATACCTTGAGACGGACAGTTGATTTTGTGGTCATTTAAGCATTTTAAGCTCTTCATATTTGAACTATAAGGTAAAGTTTAAGTGTTATTCTTTCCAAAAGACATACACTAGAGGTTGTAGTTTACATAAATAACCTCAGTTTTCACTGTCCGTCTCAGGGTATGTGTCCGACTCATGGGGAATCTACCCTAATGCCTGTATGACTGTCATAGTACTGGTGAGTTACTCCCCATGGCTGCATTCATGCACCACGATGCCATAAGGGCATTGATGCATTAAAGCACCGTGCTGCCTTTGGAGGGGTGAGGTGTTGTAGAAGAAAACCTTGAACCCTCCTCCCTTCCCACTCCTTCTGACATAAGCAAATATTGGGTCAAGTTTGATATTAAATAAACATTTATATCTAGACTACAAGATCTCTCAATAAACTCCCTGGAGATGCATTTGGCAACTACTAAGGGCTCCACCAAACACCAAAGTACCGAAAAGTGACCCGCCGTGACTCGCGGCAGATCAAAATATCATTTTTAAAAATCTAAATCTTTTTCCAAAAGGGGGGTCCGGACCCCCAGGACCCCCCCACCCTGGATCCGCCCCTGCGGGGGGGGGGGGGGCATAAATATGTATTTCACCTACCCTATCCAATGACAAGGTCTTTGTGCTAATCTAGACCAATGTGAGGGGTAGAGCTACAACACACATGACAATCAGTGCATGGCCGTGGGGAAGTAGGCCCCAGAGTGAGTTTTTTTGGCCCACTGATGCAAAAACCACCAACTCCTGATTATCATAATACACTGTGAAAAGTTAATGTAGCTGAGCAGTAGAATCTACTGAAGCATTTATTGTAGTTTTACAGTCTATTCTATGGTATCAGTGTAAATGGGCAGTAGACTATACTATTGGTTTTATGGCATAATCTACAATATTATAGTGTACATGTGTGCATACATGGGAAGTAGAATCTACTGTAGTTTTACAGCATATACACTACGGTATTAGTGCACATGGGCAGTAGAGTCTACTGTAGTTTTACAGTGCATATAAGTAGTATAGTATGTATCGGAACGGGACTATAGTTAAGTACTGTTTATTACTCAATCGACCTGCAGCCAATCAGAGGCCTCCATTTGGTCACGTGACCCCCTCATTTGCATAATTACGTAATAGGCCACGCCCCCTCATTTGCATAATTACGTAATAGGCCACGCCCCCTTGATCACCAGCCAATCAGGGCCGCCATTTGGTCACGTGACCCCCACGTGACCCCCTCATTTGCATAATAGACCACGCCCCCTTGATCACGTGACCCCCTCATTTGCATAGTAGACTACGCCCCTTTGATCACCAGCCAATCAGTGGCTTCCATTTGGTCAGGTGACTCCCTCATTTGCATAATCATGGATCACGTGACCCCCTCATTTGCATAATAGGACCACACCCTCTTGGTCACGTGACCGGAAGCGCTCTTTATTTAGAAAATAGGCCACACCCCCTTGGTCACGTGACCTGACCCCCTCCCTCATTTGCATAATATAGACAATAGACAGACTACGCTTCCCTTTTGGTCACATGACTTGGACTAGCTAATGGGAGGCTTCTATAAGGGGCGAGGGGAGGGGAGGGGGGGAGGGGGGCACTTTAAGATGCATGGGGAGGGGAGGGGGGGAGGGGGGCACTATTTATGGGGTGGGCGGGCACTTGGGGGGGGGAGGGGGGGCCTTTGGGGTCTGCTCGGGAGAAAAAAAAAAAAATTATCTGATCTCTAGGGAATCGCTTCCTCTCTACCCCCCTTTAGGGGGGTAGGGAGGAGGCGAGTCGGAGGTGACTGTAGAGGAGTTTTTCGGTGACTTGATGCCTTTCAAACGACTGTGCTGATAGTTGATGAATTTGACTTTTTGACTTGAATATTTCATGCGACTTTGTGACTTGTAAGCGAAAGCGAAAGCGACTTTGCGACCCGTAACCCTTTAAATAAAGAGGTGACTTTGTAACCTCAGGGGGGAGATCCTTCTACACCCCCACGGAGTAGAAAGGATCTCGGTTGATTGACTGTACTTTGACTTGTTGTTGTAAACAAAAAAAAAAAAAATAAAAATAAAAAAAAAAAAATCAATGAATAGAACGACCCCCTCATTGCTAACAAAGGAACGACTTTTGAATTACACAAATGACCCTCTTTTTGTAGGGGTTAGCGGTAACTCGACTTGAATTAGAGTATTAGGGAGAGCAAAACGCGACTACACACCGTCTTAGACTGTCGTCTTACGGCCCGGATAACAATAACCCTAGTTACCTCGGTTACTGTTGCTCAAGAGACGGCGATGGATCTGGTCACGTGGATACTGAAAGAAGGTCTACCTATAACCACCACGCTAGTTTGAACGCGGCGGGTATGAGTCATCATGGGGCCCTTGACGGGTGGGTCCTCCCCATGCAGCCGTATGTCGAATTTAAGAAATGCCCATGTCACACGTCACTAAGGGAGAAAACGTTTTTTGAAAATATTTAGAACCCGAATTTGAGCATTCTGGTACATTTTTAAGGACCCAGACACTGCAAAGCCGAGTACCATCCAAGAGAAAAAAAAATTTGGCGAAATGTTTAGGCTTGAAATGGCACTTTTCTGATGCACTCTTTGAACATTTTTTTTTTCCTCATGTCACTATGGTCCATGGCACATGTGGGACTCAAGAAATGCCACATGTCCCATGTCACTTAGATGTCCGTGCCCGTGTCGTCGTATCGAAATTTAAGAAAATGCCCATGTCACCATATCGAATTTAGGGGTCTAGTGACATCAGCATGTCCGGCTATCCTCCACAAATTTAGCTCTAAAATGTTTACTCTTTTTTTTTTGGGCTGATTTTTCATCATTTTAAAAAAAAACAATAGGTTGTTTGAAATGTTTGCTGTTGTAAATAGAAACAAAAACAAAACAAAGCGCATGGTAAGATTATGTCACATTGCAAGTGGCGGGTCCGCTCGAGGCTTATTCAGCCTCTTCGTGGATCCGCGACTGCCAATGTGATCATATACTAATCACCGGTGTTTACGGTATTATATACTAAGGTATGAGACGGGTCTTACAGAAAAGGTGTCTAAAGAGCCCTGTGACCTGATTGAAATGACGTCAGCGCCGTCTGCTCGTCAGTGCCCGGCTGTAGCCCGTAGGACATGTTATTCTGCTTTTCTGGATGTTTTGAAATATTTTGATTTAACTGTTAATACCTGATAACAAGCCTCTGAAGCAGATTTTTAGTCGAGCACCTGTTCTCTACTCTTCCATCGATTAGCTGCTTCAGCAAAAAAAAAAATCGCGCGCGCAGTCTAGTCTATATGACGGAGTCGCTAAAGCTCTGTTTAGAGAGTGGAACTTGACCTTGAGTATAGACTCAGTACTAACTGAACGCCCCGCGGGGTCACCCCTCACGTGGGAATATGTACAAGCTCTGGTTCTTCACTTTACGGCTTGACTAAAACTGAGACGCGTCCATGATAAACTCTAGCCTTTTTTTTCCTTTACTAGGATCGAGAGAGAGATTTTAAATGGGGCGTTTATCTAAATAGCGTGGAACTAAAATCAGGCTGCGGCAGATAGTATCTCTGCGCACCTCAAGACTCAACGTAACTTTCACTCTCCAGCAGAAGTTTAGTTGTGACTAATGATGGGCGGCGACCGTCGTGCACTGGCGGACATTGGAGAGTGTTGGAGAGCTGAACCTTACAGACATATAAATCAATCGCTTTGGTGGAAATATCTCGCCATAGATTGGAACCAAATACTTATCTAATGGAATCGTTATCAGTTTTCAGTTTTCTTGCCGTACAAAATTTATTTCCCACTCTTCACGTGGTGATAGCTGAAGGTCGCTCGTCGTAGGTACGTGTGACCGGAACACCCTTTTTGTTTTTGGCGCGGGTTGACATCAGATTTGTACCGTACTGTCGCGATTAAGAGCTCTGAGGGAGGGCTTTTCAATTCGGTGAAGTTCTTACTCAGGAGCTATATACAAGCCAGGCGCTGGCGCTTATTCAAAGTCGCGATTTTAGTGCTTGAGAAAAAACATTTGGAGGCTCTTATACTCCGGCGCTTATAACACTAGTTGCTTTATCGCAACCGTACGGTATGACTTCGGTGTCAAAAGATCCCAAACTCCAAATAAGGAAGTGAAACGACGTCGTCTGTCTACCTCGTGCGCGTCATAGCGTCGTCGAAAATAGTGTGACGTCAGCATCTCTCAGGCGGCTAGGAAGTCAGTTCGACAAAATGGCTCACGGAGTGAACTTCGTGGCCGTTTCTCGATCTATGATCGATGCGGCCGTGGAGAAGGAATTCGTAGCCGTGCAACAGAGAGAGGAGACGGAGAGACAGAACTTCGTGGCCGTTTCTCGATCTATGATCGATGCGGCCGTGGAGAAGCAGTTCGTAGCCTCGCTACAGAGAGAGGAGAGACAGCGGACTGCTGCTGAAGCAGAGGGTGTGGTGGATGAGCTGATCGAGAACGTCGCTGATCAACTCATCCGCCGGTGCGTGGAGCAGGTCAAGCAGCAAGTCTGCATGGAGGAAGGCTTACCGCCCGCCGTGCTGGAGGAGCTGCTGAAGGACTGCCACGCGTTATGACCACGCCCTCCGCTTCAGCAGCAAGGTCCCTGCGACCCTCTCTCTACCAAGCGGTCCTTTTAAGGACCAACCACTGATCACAAAAGTTGAAAATCAATCTCAATATAATATACGCATCAGAAAAACCCTAATACGCTATACACTGAAACCCTGTTGAGTAGGTAGATCGAGTTGGGCATTTTTTTTTAGGAAGAGCAATCAGGTCATCGTGTGGAGATCATCAGGTGTCCTGTGTGTGTGTGTGTGTGTGTGTGTGTGTGTGTGTGTGTGTGTGTGTGTGTGTGTGTGTGTGTGTGTGTGTGTGTGTGTGAATTTTATACAAATACAATTATTCATTCCTTTCAGCAAGAAAATTAGCTCAATGTAATCATATGATTTTAACTGCCCTACTTATCAGAGCCTTGACGACATCTGACCGCCCCCCTTTTCAAGATCTAAATGGAAATTCACCGCCACCGCTTTTCAGAGTACTGCAGCGCCATTACCTAATTCTTTTTGTATGTGAAAAAAAACAAAAAAAAAACAGCACTGATAAGGGGTTTAATTAGACAGATATTGGTTTCTACACTATCAAAAAAATAAAACCCTCAGCGCTTTAATGCTAAAGGTGGCAATAGTGCTTTAATGCGCTACGCCCTTTGTCGATATGCCAGTGTATGCATGCATGCAGCCCTGGTGAGGAACTCTGAGTGCCGCATTCATGACTTATGACGACAACGGGCACTGCACATTAAAGCGCTATGCGACTATTAAAGGGTTAGATCCAGTCTTGCTACAGGCATCCAGAATGCTATACCCAGAGTTGGTGGTCTGGTCCAGACTGCTGTACACAGATTGTAGACGGGGTGGCGAGTTGCTGCCAGACTATCCCTCTGGTACGATATGCAGCTGGCGCGGCCGAGCCTGTCTTATATGATGCTGAGTCTAACTATATATTAGATACCCTACGAGTAACTGAGAGTATGTCAAAATAATCACGGCAAACTGACTGGCGTCTTCATAGGATCATAGGGTGGTTATTATTACATAACTCAGTAACCTTTGGTTATGTGTTAGATAGAGTACACTTGGACACGGTTATTCCATATACCCACTGCCCCACAGGGTCAAGACGAGGTGATTTAAATAATAAGACCCAGACGGGTAAAATAGCCAAAGTCAACAATGACCTGTTTTTTTTTGTTTTTTTTTAGCCAATATGGACAAAGAGACACGGGGTGCTGTACACAGGTTGTGGACGGGCTGGTGGGTCACTGCCAGACTATCTCCCTGGTCCGATATGCAGCCTGCGTGGCCGAGACTGTCTTATATGAGGCTGAGTCTAATTATGTATTAGATGTGCTACGAGTAACTGAGAGTGTGTCAAAATAATCACGGCAAACTGACTGGCGACCTCATAGGTCAGTTATTATTACATAACTATTATTACATAACTCAGTAACCTTCGGTTATGTGTTAGATAGCGTGCACTTGGACACGTTTATTCCATGTACCCGCTGCCCCACAGGGTCAACACGAGGTGTTTAAATAATAAGACCCAGACGGGTAAAATAGCCAAGTCAACAATGTCCTGTTTTTTTTAGCCAATATGGACAAAGAGAAACGGGGTGCTGTACACAGCTTGTGAACGGGGTGGCGGGTCGCTGCCAGACTATCCCCTGGTCCGATATGCAGTAAATTTTCTGCACCGTGTGACAACGACCGATCAGCTACCAACCTATTTTTGGTTATTTTTCTATTCAGTTTTTGATCAGCGCACTTTATTATCGTGGTTTTTTTTTTAAATTTTTTAATCATAAATAATATGTAGACTTGGAAAAAAAAAAGAGAGCTGACATGTCGCTGTTTTGTCACTAAACCCAAAGACCCACCCACCCCGTAGGAAGGGTGGACGTTTGTGAACGTTCCCTTAGGTCTCTATTCTTTATTTATTGTGTGGCCCCTAAAGAGGGGCCAACCAACTGACACTGTCAGTTGGTTAGTAGATGCTACTCAACATGGGCGTAATTAATTACACCTAGTGTTGAGAAACAACATGACTGAGCTCAAAAGGCCCCCGTTGGGTGGGGGCCCTTGTGGCACAACGAGTTGGTTCGTTTTTCAGATTACCGACTAGGCGAGAGTTTCTGCCTATGTATCTTTTATAAAGCCTTAGATATGGTGTGGTATTTTTCATCTCGCTATAGTTTAGTTGGTATTCAAAGAAACTGCCTCATTTCTATCAGAAATACACAATATTGAATTGTTTTTATATTTTAATATATTCAGAAGCACACTTTGTTGCCTATATAGCTCATTATGCGTTGAAATGTTCGCGAGCATCGTAGGAATGTACAAATCCCCTATTGTGGCGCCATCTGACGAAAGAGCAAAGAACTATACGTGACCTGAACCCCGCCCTCAGCGCGTTCGTTATTCGCATCTTTGACAGCGACTAAGAGACGCTCAAACTGTCTCTTATTTAGTTTGAACTTATCACAAATTTGTCTTTGATAGGTCGTAGATCGACTTCTGACTTTTTAGTTAGAATAAAAAACAAGTGACGCCGCCACAGACCCGCGCATTAACGCGCTCCGCCGTCTTCAGAGGGCCGAGTCTATAGTACAGTAGATTCTACTGTGTACTTACACTAACAGTGCTACATATACATACCTGAGTCATAAGTGGTTTTTTTTTTGTTGTTTTTTAGGGGAAAAAAAGTGATCTACTCACCCAAACCGCTATTAGTAGGTAACCTGTATGACCCATGCCGCAAACATCTGCCTCGTGACTGATAGTGTACCGGTGGTGAAGTGCTGTTGCAAGAACAATTGAGGCTCTTTATATAGCTGAGAGAGCGAATGGACTAATCTTGTTTTCACCTTGAGCCCCACCCTATTCCAGAGAGGGTATCAAAAATCGCATGTACACGTATATGGGCTTATAGCTGGTGAATAGATAAGGCGGGGCACCTGTGTATACTAAGACTCCAGGGGGCGTTTTAACGACAGGTGTGACGCGCCAGCCCGTGGAGGGAGCTTTTTTGTTTTTCACCTAGAGAGCGTATACAAAGCCTACAGGGGGTGATTAACGCCAGGTGTGACGCGCCAGCCAGTGGCCGGATCACCTCATCTTCTAAGCTTTTGTTTTCACCTAGAGAGGGGATCGAGAGTGTATACAAAAAACTACAGGGATGTTTAACGCGGCCAGCTGCCTACATGCTATAGTCTAAGCCTGTTTTCAGCTAGAGAGGGATCTACATCACCTAAGCCCTTTCCACCCTTAAATCGATCTGATAATTACCATAAAGAAGAGTAATGCGCGTTACATGTATATGGGTTTATAGCTGAGTAAGAGCTTAAGATGCTAGTCAACTGTGTATGCAAAAAAAAAAAACTTCCTACTGTCTGCGGATTCGAGTCTTTTGTTTTTTTCATGTATTTCCTCGGAGGGTCGAACAGGATTAAAGATGTAACGAACCCGCGCCTACACAGGTAGACAGCCGGTCGCCTTCCTAGTGAGAGTTTTCCTCCTGAGTTAAGAAGCTTATCTCGGAGCCTAGTACATAAGCGAGAGTGAAACATGAGTCCCACACACTTCTTCAACCACCTTCAGCATGGCGTCATCAGGAATCACTCTACGTTCTACCGAATGTGAGCAATCCCAACACTACTACAGAGCCGCGACAACACCACATGAGGAGACGTCCATGTTTACTGATGAGTCAACAAGTAGCAAGGTGGAGGTTGGTTTTTATCAAGATTCGTACGGGTGGCTGGAAAGTGTGAGGGCTACTTCTGCAGCTAATGCTGCTGCTCGTGCAAAACGTGAAGCTCGTAAGGTGGAAGTTAGTTTTTATCAAGATTCGTACGGGTGGCTGGAAAGTGTGAGGGCTACTTCTGCAGCTAATGCTGCTGCTCGTGCAAAACGTGAAGCTCGTATCGCTGTTCGTGCTACACATGCAGCATACGAAGTTGCCAATGCTGCTAACAACGTTGCTGTTACTCTCGCCGCTGCTGCTCGTGCTGCTAATCTTTTTGCTACTGTTTCCGCTCTTGCTACCGATGCTGCTGCTACTGATGCTGCAACGTCTGCTGAAAGTGTCGCTGTTGCGGCTGCTGCTAGGGCTAATGCTATTAATGCTTGTACAGCTGCTAAAAAAATAGCCTGTTTTGCTTATGCTAGTCGCAGTGTCGCTGTTACGGCTATGACTGATGCCCATGATGCTAAGTTACGGGCTTTTGCTTTTGCTGAAGATGCTGTTGATGCTCAAGATGTTGCTGCTGCTGCTGCTACTGCTGCTGATGAGGCTGCTGCTGCCGCTGCTGCTGCTGCTGAAGATGCTGCTGCTGCTGCGGCTGATGCTCTAGACACCTATGACGCTGCTGCTCTAGACACCTATGACGCTGCTGCCGCTGCTGCTACTGCTGCTGCTGAAGATGCTGCTGCCGCTGCTCTAGACACCTATGACGCGGCTGCTGCTGCTTTTGCTGAAGATACTGTTGATGCTGCTGCTGCTACTGCTGCTGCCGCTGCTGCTACTGCTGCTGCCACTGCTCTAGACACCTATGACGCTCCTGCTACTCCTGCTCTAGACACCTATGATGCTGCTGCTGCTGCTGCTGCCACTGCTCTAGACACCTATGACGCTCCTGCTACTCCTGCTCTAGACACCTATGATGCTGCTGCTGCTGCTGCTGCCACTGCTCTAGACACCTATGACACTCCTGCTACTCCTGCTCTAGACACCTATGATGCTGCTGCTGCTGCTGCTGCTGAAGATGCTGCTGCTGCTGCTGCACTAGTCATCTATGACGTGGCTACTGCTCTAGACACTTATGACGCGGCTGCTGCTGCTGCTGCTGCTGAAGATGCTGCTGCTGCTGCTGCTCTAGACACCTATGACTGAAAACATAGTAGGCGTTATTTACAAACACTGCTGTTACCTATGCCTAAACTTAGTAGGTCTTATTTACAAACAAGAGAGCCACGTGGTGTTGTTTACAAACAAAGAGAGCCACGTGGTGTTGTTTACAAACAAAGATAGTCACGTGATGTTGTTGTGGTCTATCATGTCAATGAAGGGGTCACGTGATCAAAGGGGCGCGGTCTATTATGCAAATGAGGGGGTCGCGTGACCAAATGGTGACCTCTGATTGGCTGGTGATCAAGAGGGCGTAGCTTATTATGCAAATGAAAGGGTCACGTGATCAAGGGGGCGTGGCCTATTATGCAAATGAGGGGGTCACGTGACCAAATGGAAGCCTCTGATTGGCTGGTGATCAAGGGGGCGTGGCCTATTACGTAATTATGCAAATGAGGGGGCGTGGCCTATTACGTAATTATGCAAATGAGGGGGTCACGTGACCAAATGGAGGCCTCTGATTGGCTGCATGTCGATTGAGTAATAAACAGTAGTTAACTATAGTCCCGTTCCGATACATACTATACTACTCATATAGTACGGTATCAGCGTACATGCATGGACAGTAGAATTTACTGTAGTTTTAGAGTATGTTCAATGGGCACTAGACTATACTATTGGTTTACAATATAAAATGACATATTTTTGCTTAACTATCTACAGTGTACATGTACATCCACCCTATAATTTGCAGATCTAAAAAAAATTTTTGCTGAGGGTTGAATAGATAGGGACAGTTAGGCTCTCGTCAAACTACCTTCACATTTAAGTAAGAAAAAGAAAAAAGAATCAATGCAAATTGTGAATATATATGTTTTCTCTATCCAATTGCATATGTTGCACTCTAAGCTTCAATTTGATATAAAATATGCCCATATTCGTCCAACATTATCATTTTACATTAAAATTCGAAAAAGAAAAATGATTAAAGAATCGTCAAAACGCGATTTTTGGGATGGGCATGGTGATGAGAAACAAGGATATATTATTTGGAGTGGCCCTAACATGTCCCCCCACGTCCCCGTTCTATGGACAACTACTGGCTGTGTCTCACGACCTTGGGACAATGTTTTTGTCTCTGACCGGGTGCCGTCTCTGACTGGGTGCCGTCTCTGACCGGGTGCCGTCTCTGACCAGGTTTCAGAAAAAGGTGTTTTAAAAAGAATTATACTCATATATATATAAGGATTTGGAAAAACGTTATGGCGGTTGTTATATAATCATAGTTATAATTATAATTAGCCTCCTGCTGCTAGTATTTTGACCTTATTAAACCAAGCCGGTCAGAGACGGCACCCGGTCAGAGACGGCACCTGGTCAGAGACGGCACCCGGTCAGAGACAAAAACATTGTCCCAAGGTCGTGAGACACAGCCTACTGCGTCGTAATGTAAATCAGTACCTATAGGATACCATGGTGTTCTTTATTATGGCTGTCCTCTGTGAAAGGAAGTGTAATTTTGAGAAGTAAGATGGAAAACCAATAGGTGTGGTAACAAAAACATGCCCTTTGTGTACGAGTATATTACATCTGCAGTCTTCCCACGTTAACAACGGGAGATGAGCAGGGGGCTTTGGGTTTTCAGGGGGGAGGGGGGGTGTATACCTTTAGGGCCCGGGGGGGCACTCAGATCTAAAATGACTACCCACCTCCAAACGCCCCACGGAAGCGGTAGCGGTGGATCTAAAAATTAGGGGGCGGTGACTCTTTGTACCCTCAAAGATAGGGGGCGTGAACTCTAGAGGAGGGGCTAGTCATTGAGTCTCAGTTACATATAATTGATAAAATGTAAAGTGAACAATTATTATCCGTGTCTACTGCACTGTTTGCATCAAGAAATACAGGTAGTTTTACAGGGGTACCTGAAATAACAGGGGCGGTGACACCTATGTGAGGAATCAGGGGGCGGTCCTTTGTAATTTTTAGGGGCGGTGGTTTGGCAGCCCCTGTTTTTAGGCAGGCGGTAGTTTGGCAGTCAGCGGGTACTGACATAGAGTGAGTGCCCCCCCCCCCCGGGCTTTAGGGGCAGCAGCGTGCTTTAATACGCCACCTTGTGTTGGACTGCATGGCAGATGAATGCAGCCAATATGTATCACTCTAATGCCATACGTATGTTTTTTTAATTGAGTCTAATGGTATAGAGATACCAAACGTAGTAGACGCATTGCCTTTCTGTACACTCACCAGCACTGACGTATGCCAAATAAAAAAAGAGTTTTGTTTCAAGTAACATGGGAAGAAACTCTAGGGTCGGTACGTCGGATTTTTTTCTTACCTTTTTTTGTGACCCATATGACTCCCCGGGTGACTCCCTTAGGTCAGCCAGAGAGTCACCTAGGCTCCCTTATGCTCCCTGGACTCCCCTAGAGAGGGGAGTCAATCTGGAGGCAACCTGGACTCCGTTTTGACGCTGTTTCTTTTCTCTGTGTGTACACCTGAGGGTTACTTTTTGTTGTGCGTCAACACAGACGTGTATGTCTGCAGCCTGTAGGGTGCGGCTTATGGGGGAGGGTGGAATATAACCCTGTAAGGACTGTGTGCTGGGTGTGATAGCAGCAGAATATACAGCTTTTTTTATTGTATTAGTGTGTACATGGGCAGTAGAATATACTGTTGGTTAAATTTGAAAAAAAAAGACGTTTACTATTTACAGTGGGGCAAGTCGACTCCCTAGCACTTTACTGGTACATCATGCTGACCCTTTATGAGTGTGCAAATCATGTATAGAGTCCCTGGCGAGTAACTTACCAGGGCTTCATTCATGTATCATGCCGACCAAGGGTATAATGCTATTGCTTGATCTGGTACTGGCGAGATAAGCCCTGACTGATAACAATGGGTACCAGTAGTTATATAATGCACCATAAGAATTCTCCATTGAATGCCAGGGATTTTTTGGGGGTTTAAAATGCACTCCACTACACACCTACATATGCTGCCTTTACAGGTTCAACCCTTTAAGGACGCATGTCACTAAAAGATGGCATTTGTCGTCATGATGCACCAATGCAGCCCCGGCGAGTAACTCGCCGGGGCTACATTGGTGCATAATGACGACCCTTCGAGAGTGTCTCTACACCGTAAGGTGGGCATGATGCATTAAGGCATTGCGCCGTCCTTAAAGGTTTAACACCAATGGGGTCTGTAGGGCTGTAACAAGTGCATAAACTGGGTCAATACACTCTCACATCGGAGGTTGCCTATAGTAAGGTACAGTGTGGGACACTCTGAATGTCAGCCATCTTTTTGCACTGCCCCCTGTTAGATGACATAGGAGGTGGTAGACAAACACAAAAATGCTTAAAATCTCATAATTATAGTACTTCTTAGGTTCTGGAATAGCAGTGTGTAACTGAATCAGGATATAAGTAAGGTCTGCACCATTTGGGGCATCTAATTTCACTCAGATTGTCCCTAGTGCACCCTACACAGCAGGTGGTAGCCAAATGATTTCCCACACTGTTAGTAATATATCAGAACATCTGTCTGGAGAATGGAATGACCTAGTTCATGCACGTGGGCTGTAAAGTGGGGGTGGGTGGATCAGCACTGAGGGGTAGGGCTGTGTGTGGCGGTGTGTGTGTGGGGGGGGGGAGGGGGCGGTCACATCAAATATGTATGAAAGGTAAATAAGGAGGTTTTAAGGAGGCTTCTCCTCACACATGTACCTACACGTCTACGGGGGCTTAACCCTGAAAGGACGGCATGATGCCTTAATGCATCATGCCCTTGGGCGTCATGATGCATGAATGCAGCCCCGGTGAATAACTTGCCAGGGCTGCATTGGTGCATCATGCCGACCCCTCGGGAGTGTTTGAACCCTGTAGGGTCGGCATGATGCTTGAATGCAGAACTGGCGGGTTATTCACCAGGGCTGCATTCATGCATCATGATGACCAAGGGCATGATGCATTTATGCATGATGCCGTCCTTACAGGGTTACCAACGACTGCCATGTCACATACAGCCTCGAGCTCTCCAGGCCCATTACAGCCGTCAGGCTGTAATGGGCCTGGACAATTTTGTATCTAATAACTGTTACCTAGTTAGAAAATGATCCAGGATCCTGGATCATTTCTTAATGAGATAGCTCAACCACTGATTGGTTAGCCATGGTCACATGATCATCAATGACATATATAATGTTGTGTTTGGCCTCATGGGTTCGAATCCCACCTTGGCAAAAATGTACGTTCGTTTTTTTACATTATTTATTTGGCCTATTTTGAAGCATAAATACCCCTATACTGGCATAGTTATATTATATATTAAACATTTAGATAGAGAAAATAGTGTAAAGGAGGTGCATTGTACAGCTATAAAAATTCCTACCAATTGGGCCATGGTGGGACTCGAACCCATGATGTCCAGATTGCTGGTATCCAGTACAACCCAGTATATAAGAACTCTCCCAGACTGTATACATACAGTCGGGGTCCGAGACTGTGTCACATAGTGCTGGCCGCTGCACAGGGACGACACAGAATGTAACTTTTCTGAGTTTTTTTCACCCGAGTTTAAAAACACTCCCACAGCATTTACGACGTCCTCAAGTGTGTTCATTTGACGAAAGTGACGAAAATCCAGCCATGAACATGAAATAGCTCTATATGGAATGCTCTAATCATTCAAGACTTCCGCCATTGGTGTATTTAACTCGCGTGAACCTTGTACATAGCGTCTGGAAATCAAACAGCATTTAATTCTTCTCATAGGGGCAAGATGGCAATTCAGAAATGTATCTCAGCTTAACTCATCTAAGGACAATATTGTACTTGACAATCAAAGTCATATAGACTTACGAATATTTGTTCCCTGACTCAAATGATTAGGATACATGTTATCAGAAATAGGGGCAAGATGGCAAGATGCGATCAGATCCATGTAACTAGGATTGAGATGTGCCCGGGCAGGGTCCCCCTCTCACCCCACTCAATGTGAAAAAGGAACCAGGGGAATTAAAAATAAACAAAACACAAAAGGCAAAAAAGGGGATCGTTGAATACTGAAGCTGTGCAGGGTAATAACTAGTTTCTATGCTTCTCTCCGGATGTCACGTTGACTGCGCATGCTCCTTCTGGGGGTAAAATAGGGGAGCTGTGCGTCCTTCTTTTATATGGCAATGCACAGCGAATAACAGATAAAGTGGTATATGGATACCCAATCCCCATCTCAGAGTCCAACACTAAGAAGGATGATCACTGCTTCCTTACAATAATATATATATAGGAGAATTTCGACACATCGAGCAAAGTTCCCTTTAAAGTGGCATAATCACCGAGCGTATCCCACTCATAATTCTAGTACTGTTCTAGTCTGCTATGTGGTACCCCCCCCCCCCCCCCACCCACACACACATGAGTCCAGGGTGCCTCCAGAATGACTCCCCTCTTATGGGGAGCCCAGACTGCCTAAGGGACCCGAGGTGTATGAGAGTCACCTGGGGGAGTCACATAGTTCCCTTACTCACCTAAGGGAGTCAGATAAGGACCTGGGCTTCGCTAAGGAGGGGAGTAATTCTGGAGGCAGCCTGGACCATTTGGCGCTGTTTCTTTTCTCTGCGTGAGCTATGAGCAGGGTAATGCCTCTTCTACTCTCTGAGCACACAGATAAAAGTTCTACCTTAGGGAGTGATCATTTTTTAACAACGGGGGGGGGGGGGGGTCCGCACAGAGCGCGTGAAATTTTTTTCACCCCCCCCCCAGTCAATGGGTCGAAATTTGTTATCCCCCCCTACGGGTCGGAAATCGGCGTGCGCGCAGGCCCTTTGAAGCATAGTAACGCGCAGGCTTTTTGGCCCAAAACAGGTTAAATTTTTTTGACGCCCTCCCCAAGAGGGGTCCAAATTTTTTACACCCCCCCGGTCAAGGGGTCCAATTTTTTTTGCCCCCCCCCCCATGTTGATAACAAATAATCACTCCCTTAGCCCACCATACTAACTTACACACCTTCCTGAGACCTGCATATATGCATGTCTTAGTGTTTTCCTTGGCATAGTCTCAGATATACAGAAATAGAAGTCATTATAACCATATTGACCTTCCGGGACCTCGTGTGGGAGTGGGTGGGGTTTGGGTGTGTGGGAGGGAGGTCAGGGGGAGGTCAAATGCCTTCTGTATTAGAGTAGTCAGGTGTGAGCTTATAGCGATAAGGGAGTGGTCATATTTTAACAACAGGGGGGTTTGGTGGATCTTCGGGCAAGCGGGTCAAATTTTTTCCGGTCCCCCCCATGGGAGGGGTCGAAATTTTTTTGGTCTCCCCCCTCAGGCAAGTTGAAATTGAGCGCGGCCGACCCCTTTGAGCTATAGTAACGCGCAGGCTTTTTCGGGGGTGCAGTTTTTTTGGTCCCCCCCTCAAGGGGGGTCCAAATTTTTTTGGTCCCCCCCCTTGAAGGGGTCCACATTTTTTTGGTCCCTCCCCCAAATCCACCAACCCCCCTGTTATTAAAAAATCACCACTCCCTAATTCAGATTTCTCTCAAAGCTAGGCAGTTACCAAACACCCACACACCATAGCTTACAATGAACAAGCTACACTGAAAAAGTAAACTTGTCTCCAAACTCATCGAAGTGACTGTCATAAAATATACAAGTCAAAAGTTGCCTAACCTATCAGGTTACCATCCCACAAATAGAATCTGGAGCTGGCAAATGTCGGGTTTGGGCTGACACATACCAAGTTAGAAGACTCGCTTCCTTGTCACTTAGACGAGTTTTTGACTCGTTTATAATATGACCGTCACTTTGAAGAGTCTAGAGACAAGTTTATTTTTTGAGTGTAAATGATGAGAGCAGAATCAATGTCTCATGAGATAGACAGACAGACAGACAGAGGGAGAGATATGGACAGAGTAAATCAGAGAGAACGAGCAGAGAGATTCACGAAGCGAGATAGAGACAGAAATACTGGGAGAGGCAGAGACAGTCAGAGACCATGTGAGAGATAGAGAGACAGGAAGACAGACAGACAGACCGACAGACAGACAGACAGGCAGGTAGAGACAGAGAGACAGACAGAGAGACAGAGAGACAGAGAGGCCGACAGAGAGACAGATAGACAGACAGCACAACGATAGACTGACAGACACACACAGACAGACCGACACACACACAGACCGACCGACAGACAGACAGACAGAGACAAAGGCAGAGAAATAGCCTTAAAGGGGCATTCTCACCACTCGCACTTACCACATAGCAGACTAAAACAGTACTAGAATTGTGAGTGGGAAACTCTCGGTGAGAATGCCACTTTAAATGATACGCAGCAGATTCTTCCCCCATGCCATTCAGTCTATAGTATTCACCATACAGCCACCTGTCAGGTGTTCCGTGCTAGAGTCTCATAATATATAAACACGTACGGGGGATCATCCTGATCCTATCCACCCCGCCGGGACACCAGGCATGCACAGCCCCTCTTACCCTGTAAAGGCCACACAGTGCTTTAGCTGAGAAACAGCGTCAAAAGGGAGTCCAGGTTGCCTCCAGAATGACCCCTCTCTTCATAAGAGCCCAGGCTGCCTAAGGGAGTGGTCATTTTTTAACAACAGGGGGGGGTCGGTGGATTTCCGCGCGAGCAGGTCGAAATTTTTCTGGTCCCCCCGCTGGAGGGGTCGAAATTTTTTTGGACCCCCCTCAGGCAAGTTGAAATTGAGCGCGGCCGACCCCTTTGAGCTATAGTAATGCGCGGGCTTTTTCGCTAAAAAGGGGTACAATTTTTTTGGTCCCCCCCTTAAGAGGGGTCCAAATTTTTTTGGTCCCCCAAATTTTTTTGGTCCCCCCCCCAAATCCACCAACCCCCCCTGTTGTTAAAAAATGACCACTCCCTAAGGGAGTCGAGGTGACTCTCTAAGTGAGCTAAGGGGGTCACCTGGAGGTGTCACATAGCTCGCAGACTCACCCAAGGGGATCACAGAAGGACCAGGGATCCCCTTTAGAGAGGGGAGTCATTCTGGAGGCAACCTGGACTCACTTTTGATGCTATTTCTTCTGTCTATGAATTCTCTATTCTCTTTGTCGCTGTTCAGTCAACAGGGATGCATTCATGCATCACGCCGATCCTATGGGACCGAGCCACTCCCAATAATTATCATGGTACACCCGAGGCCCAGACATTGGAAAAAGAGGGAGTCCGCCAAACACCAAAATACCAAAAGGTGTCACACCGCGACTCGCGGCAGGGCAAATTATCATTAGAAAAATTGTTCAAAATACAAAAAAGTCCTTAAAGGATTAACACACAATACATGAACCCCTCCCCCTAGGCCTTCCACGACCGGCACATACCGTAATGCTTATCCTTTAGGAACACATAGTATATACACGCACCATAAGGGTCTAATGAACATAGGCGTATATCGAATATCTGTAAATTGGGAATAAAGAGACCTGCCCCGACAATAGACATCTAGGATGCCAATGGTGCTGAGGAATATCTGGTGTCTATTTATGGCTGTGTCTCACGACCTTGGGCCAATGATTTTGTCTCTGACTGGGTGCCGTCTCTGACCAGGTGCCGTCTCTGACCAGGTGCTGTCTCTGACCTGGTGTCAGAAAAAAAAGTTTTTTAGATTTTAACCTATACTCATATATATAAGGATTTGTAAACACGTTACGGCATCCGGTCAGAGACGGCACCTGGTCAGAGACGGCACCCGGTCAGAGACGGCACCCGGTCAGAGACAAAAACATTGGCCCAAGGTCATGATACACAGCCTTATGGGGATTGCTCGGCGGGGGGGGGGGGCTCTGTGCTGGAATCGTGCCGGTCTGCCATTCTAACGTGTGTGTGTTGGGGCAGGGGTGGCATGTAGGGACTTTCTGAGACTTTCTTTACCATTTCGCTTGGCTTTTACATCGTTTTAGATTTAGCCTTTTTCTTGGTTGGTGAAAATTGTGTTTGTGGTGGGAGGGGGGGGGGGCAATTACACCCATGCAGGGATGACTTATGTATTGAATAAAGCTGTACGATACGTTTTTATTTCATGTAGAGAAACAAAGTTACTATGCTTAAGTACTGGAATGGCTGTTCTCCACACCCACGTGGATAAACTGATGTTCATTCTCCATGGGCTGTTTCTCCATGATGATGTCACTAAAATAGCTATGAAACCAATCTTTAATGTCATTTTTAGATATAATTACATGAAATAAACACAGAGATCCACTCTAATCAGTCTGAATTCATGGTATCTCCACTTATGGTACCTTGGATCATATCACACACGGCTCCGCCTCGTGTGATATGATCCAAGGTACCACTCGTGGAGAAACCTGTCATTCAGACAGATCATCGTGGACCTCTGTCTATATACCAGGTATCAGTTGGTGAACTGAGAACATGGTATCCTGTATCCTGACCCGCCCTACACAGAAAATCTAAATGCCTCAGTCCTTAGTCTGAAGTGTGCCTCTACATGGGTAAAAATCGACACGTGCGACACGGCGACACGGGGGGGGGGGTTTAAAAATCGACACGTGCGACACGGGGGTTTAAAAATCGATGGACACAGACATTATTATCAGGGCCTAGTATATTCTATAGGTGTAAAAATCGACACGGCGACACGGCGATCCTGCTAAAAATCGACACGGCGACACGGTAAAAAAAAAGGGTACCCATGTAGAGGCACTGAAGTGGCTATCTCAGGTTACTCATAGGGACAATGGTCTAGCATGACCAATTGCTATTCAAGAATGACTGAGGCAAAACAAGATATGACTAACGCTTTACTCAAAGGGACTTATAGCCTAAAACTCATCGAAGTGGAGAAGAGTAAGGTGAGTTGGTCAGTACTGACCAACGTGCCAATATTAACAAACCGTTGGTCATATAGGGAGCCAAAAAGTGACTAACTTGGCAGTTTGGCACTACTGACTGAGAGCTTGGTCGCATAGGGAGCCAAAGAATATCAGTGTACCCTACCTTTTGTCAGCCCCACCCCTACAACCTCTCCATTGACATATAACAACATATCCCTGCTTCCTACCTGCCTGTCCTAATCCCAAGCCCCACCCCCTTCCCCACCTATAACACCCCCCCCCCCACACCCCACCTGTAAGGTCGTCACCTAAAGGTATTAACCTTGTTTTCTATCCCGATTACCCCCCCACACACACACACACATACACATACCACCACCAACACACATGCACACATCTATACATATTTGGCCTCTTGCCTTACTTAGGCACTACACTTTCCCAGCTCTTTCCAACTTTCCAATTACTTTAGGGGCTTGAGAACTGGTAGCATCGATTTGACTTGCAAAAAAATCTATTGTACGGTTTGCTACTTGGTTTATCATTATGACTCACATAGATGACAGAAGTCGAACTGTATACCTCAGGTGTATTCACAACACATGTTTGCAGAGCCAAGACAATTGTCCCACAACACTTGTTTTATATTCCCAGACAGGTGTGGCCGGCCCTGAAACCAAACTTTAGTCCCCCAGTCTATATTGTGTGTATATATATATATATATTTTTTTTTTTTTTGGTATGAGAAAGTATAAATATACAATCTCGTTTATTTATACTGTATAGAAAAAGAACTTATACAGCTCGATGAGTATTTCCATACAGTCAGCTTTTCAATGTTACATAATTTCACGTACTATGATTTAATAACAATGATTATTTCACGACGCAATTTACATCAATACACTGTTTGTATTAACCAATTATTGTGAATATATCATGTAAATAATAATAATAAACAGTTTGCTCACAAACAAAGTTTAACTAGACCTCTTCTGTCTTTCTTATAACATGTAAAGTATAGTTGGATAGAGGGGGCGGGCACCCCGTGTACCGGTAGTCTCCTTACATATGATGCTACTCTTTTACGTCACCGAATATGTTACAATGAACCTATTAGTAGCAATAAACAATTAAATTTTTTTAATGTATCACAGTCAATGCTTAAATGTGGACTAGTTTTAACAGTAAAACTTCACATTTTATATTAATACGATGGGGGTTGTGGGGTTTGGGGTAGGGGGATCAGAACATACCAAAGGTGTAATTAGTACTTCCAAGCCATTTTTTACGATTTAACTTAAAAACCTCGTAGTCCTCAATGGATCTGACCTGTACACTAAGTCCATTCCATAGCATGGCACCTCTATATAACACACTTTTTCTGCACGTTTCATTTTTGGGTTTAACAGTAGTAAAAAGGATAGCGTCATGCGCCCTGGTTCTAACATCTCTATCATTAACAATATCACCATTTGCTTTCTGTTTGAACATAAAATTATACAAGTGCATTTGCCTTCTGGGTTGAAGCTTGGAAATTTTGGCTTGCTGGTGTGTGGGAATCGTTGGGTGTCTATAGTCAAGTCCCATACATCTACGTAAACACTTATTTTGTACAATTTGCATTTTATCCAGAGTAAATTTGCTAGCAATGTCATAGAAAATGTCACCATAATCTGCATGTGGCAAAACCATGGTCTTGTATATATTTAACATAGTCGAGTTATCAGTAACATCTCTTAGCCTTGCTGTCATATATGATTTATACACTAACTTCTTGGACGCGACCTCTGCTTGCATGTTAAAATTTAAGACCTGGTCCAGGACTATTCCCAAATATTTCACACTGATGCATCTTTCAATGGGCGTTCCAGCTATCATTAACCTATGACCCACAATCTCAGTTAGCCTACTCCTAAGTCCAAAAAAAATGTAATTAGTCTTTTTGGTGTTCAATGTGAGCTTATTTTTTCTGAACCAACCATGGAGTAGTGTTAATACTCTTCCATTTTCACCGTTAGGTCCGCTAAACAAAAGCCAGTAAGCGTTATTACGGTATCGTCGGCATAGAGATATGTTTCACAATTTTTTAAAACATTTTTCAAGTCATTGATATAAACCAAAAATAGGGTAGGGCCTAAAATAGACCCCTGGGGCACTCCACAAGACACATTTCCCTCTTTAGATGTCAGACCATTTGCAGAAGTTCTTTGTTTTCTATTTGTAAGATAGTTCAAAATCCACTCGTAAATTTTCCCACCCACCCCCAAATTTTTCAATTTCTTTAGTAGTATAGTGTGATTTACGGTATCAAAAGCCTTTTTTAGATCTATTAGTGTTGATAAAGTATATTCTCTATTGTTAAGCCCTTTATAAATATCATCAGTAAAGTAGGCTATTGTTTCAATGGTGGAGTGCCCCGCCCTAAAACCGCCCTGACGTACATCTAGAAGTTTGTTTTCTTCCAAGTACCTCATCAGTCTATTGTTCACAATTTTCTCCAATAATTTCCCTATAACAGGCAACAATGTCACTGGCCTCAAGTTGGCAACGTCAGTTTTATCACCCTCTTTTTGTAATGGGACAATAGTGCCCACCTTCCATGCTTGAGGTACACTCGCTTCACTAAGCGAACTGTTAAACAATTCAACAATCTTGACCGGTATAGCGCTTAAACAATCTTTCAAAGCACGAGCTGATATCCCATCAATACTTGATGATTTCCCAATATCAATGTCCTTAATTAGTTTTACCACTTCATCAATGTCTGTAACTATGTCACCTATACCAGCCTGTAATGGGACACCGTCATACGACCACTCGTCATCATACCCACTGGCAAGGGATGGACCTATATTTAAGAAGTAGTCATTTATAAAGTCTGGTGTATCACAGCACTCAATTGGAATATCTTTGATTTTGTCTCGGAGTTGGAAATTTTGATTTAACTTTCCCCCTTTTAACAAACCATTTATTATTTTCCAGAATTTCTTTGTGTCTGTTTTATTATTTTCAAGTGCATCTTTAATAAATTTTGATTTGGCTTTCCTAATGACTTTTATAGTTGAGTTTCGTAATCTACTAGCTATTTGCCAATCTCCCGGTAGTTTAGTCCTAATTGCTTTTTTGAGAGCCATGTCCTTGTCATGTATCAATTCTAACAAGTGGTCAGTAACCCATAGTGACCTTGCCTTGTTGACCTTAAAAATCTTTTTAGGGCACATTTTATCCAATTCCTTTGATAACAGCTTCAATATAAAGTCCCATCGTTGCGTCACATTGTTGCAATCGTCATATGGACCCCAGTTTGCATTTTTCAAACACACTTTAAAGAGCTCCGCATCATATTTTCTATAAGTCCTTCCCTCAAACTGTATACGTTCATAGGTGAAATATTGGTCAATAAAAGAGACACCAACCAAAATATGGTCGCTGATATTCCATTTCCTAGTAATCAATTCATGATTTTTGGTTGTATTTGTGATAACCCAATCAATACATGTGGTTGATACTTCCGTGGAGCGTGTATGTACATCCACAATTTGTCTTAGACCCAACAAATTTATACAAATTTTCATCAATTTTGTAGACACCTTTGTATTATTTAGATAATCAAAGTTAAAGTCTCCCATAACTACTAGGTCTTTCCTTCTTAATTTGGCCATTGACAATTTATTGTTAAATGATTCAATAAATGCAGCTTTGTTTCCATCAGGCGGACGATACAAGTTTACCACAACAACATTTTTCTTTCCATTTCTGACAATTCTGACCACAACATTTCAATGTCATTATTGCTAACATTCAGGTGTTTATAACTATTCATGGAATACGAGAAGTCATTTCTGATATAAATTCCAACCCCCAACCCCCCTTTTCCCCACCATCTGGCTTTAGCCATGTACGGTCGAGACGTTCAAAATTATATCTTTCAATATCAACACAGTGGCTTGGCATAATATCCTCTAACCAGGTTTCAGATATACCTAATGCCACATCATCACATTTCGTCATATGAATTCTCAATGTTTCAATCTTAGATTTTAAGCTTCTGACGTTAAGATGACTCATAGTAAATCTATTTTTGCTACTTCTCAGGAAATTATTATCTACAGCGGTGACAGTACTGTATTTGTGCCCTTAAATATCCAACATATACATATAAATTTACAGCAATACAATATTAGTAGGTATGGGTAACTAGTACCACCTACTCTTCGGAGATTTCTCCCCATTGAGGTATAGTGACTCCAATTGAGCCACACACAACAAAAAGGCAAATATTTATCGCCTTTATACCCTTCATTTCTTTAATAACTTTAAAAGAAAAGAATAAACATACACAATCACTATTAACTTCTAGTATCACATCATAAACTCCGTACATAATTTGTATACGATATGAGCCATGCTTGACTACCGGTAAGTTTCGACCGTCTGCTTTCACCCTGCTCGGCCCATACACAGTCGGCACCTGGTGTTACTTTTTGGAACTAACTTACAATTTGTCGTCTGCTCGACTTGTGGGCGTGGCACTTTATATGTACAAATTACATAGTTTTAACAATAATATCCACAGACAGATATACCTTAATTAATACTCTAATACCAAAACAGAGTCTTTTCTATGGGGTTAACCCAAATACCGTTACTACGTTTATAACTCTTGCATATTTGTGCGTAATTTCATGAGGATTTCACCCATTTTATTTTCCTTTACATTTTGGGGTGTTATTTTGTCAACATTTGCAATCGTGAACCCGCAGCCCCAGCCTTTTTCAGTCATACATTCATACAAAACACCCTCAGAGGCTATCAGCAGGTCCCCCAGTGCATTTGTCTGCATGAACTTCATTTCAACAACATCGTACATAATCTCATACTTTTTGGTATGCGCGTCTGGTTTGGTCACCTTGATACTATGGGACAACTTTTTGGCTTCATAACCATCACTACATGCTAGGATTTGTTGAGCAGATACATCATCATCATTGTATTGAGCAAACAAGAACCAGAACAGCTGTTCGGCAGATGACCATGTTACATCTTTATACACAATTTCACATTTGTACATGTTGCTTAGGTAGGCATGATGAGATTGATACGCAGTACCGTGTTCAAATTGAATAACCTTTGCTTCTACAAGAGATATGCCCTCCGGCAAGTCCTTGATATCACGGTAGTGGTACACTTTTCCACGCGCATCTTCGAGCTTGTTCCCCTTCAGTTTCAGCTCTACATTGTTATATCTAGCTAATGCTGCCAGACATCTCATATCTTTGCGTTCATCCTGTTGCTCGGGGGTCAGGTCGTCTGACACATAAATGTCCTTCCATTTAGCTAAATGTTTCATTTGGTTTACCTTCTGGAAGAGTTTTATCTTGTCCTCCATTTCTCGGAAGATGATCAGGATGTTCCTAGGGTTGGTGGCCGCTGGTCTCTTTTTCCCAATCCTGAACGCACTCTCTAGATGAATTTTCGTACCCGCTGCCACCGCGCCAGTGTCTGTCATAAGGTCGTGTAGTATTTTACGGGGCGTCTCACCTCCAGCTTCCGGAAACCCTTCGATTATAATGTTTTTACGTTTTCTGCCCTCTTCAACCTGCCTGAGTCTAACCACGTCTTTCTCTACCTTCTTCGTCAAGCGCAAATTGTCAACAAGTATTTGTTTACGTTCTGCCTCTGCTGTCACAATGGCGGCTTCCGCCCGATCCAGTCTCTCTGTCAACGCGACGATATCGTCTCCTACCTCAGTCATATGAGTCTCTACCTTGTGTATATGGGTATTCATAACCCCCGCGTTGGTTGCCATTGTAGTTTCAAGTTCGCCAAACTTCTCTACCATGGTCTTATTTGACGCTGTCATTTCTTGCATTGTTTTCAAAAGTTGCGCGTTGACATCCATTTTCGGGTCCGCGCCAGCCTCTTGTTGTATAGGAGTCACACCGGCGTCCTGTCGGCCTCTGGCGCTATGGCGCTGTCCCCCTCTTCTTTCCGCAGACATACTTGGTGAGGTCTATTAAATTTACCCTCAATACGTCCTATAGGTGTGTATAGTTAACTTACATAAGTTTCGTTATTCCAGCATAGGTCTAGAACCTTGAATTTGGCGATAATTTACCCTCCTGTTACGAGTCAGCTGCTGGTGTCGGCCATCTTGAATCCTCCAATATATATATATATATATATACATGTATATACATATATATATATATATATATATATATATATATATATATATCTGTATGTTGTCGGAGAAGCCGGCGATACAGTTACACCCATCACTCCCCCAGTCCATATTGTACATGCATCTTACCCTTCTACATATAGGTGTGTTGTAGGAGAAGCCAGTCATAGATGGCGAGGAGGTGTAGGCAGTGTCTCATGTTATATACCCTTACAGTTACACCCATTGTTCCCCCAGTATATAATAAATATAGATCTATATAATTATATATGCATACTCCCATACCCATTTTCCCCCTATTCTATATTGTATATATATATATATATATATATATATATATATATATGTGTATTTCAGGAGAAGCCAGTCATGGATGGGGAGGAGGAGGAGGTGGTTTATAGTGTGAATATACTCTTACATGTATACAATATTCCCCAGTCTAATATATTGTTCATGTATCTTACCCTTCTACATATCTGTGTGTTTTAGGAGAAGCCAGTCATGGATGGCGAGGAGGTGTAGGGAGTGCCTCATGTTATATACCCTTACAGTTACACCCATTGTTCCACCAGTCTATAATACATATAGATCTATATAATTGTATATGCATACTCCCATACCCATTATTCCCCTATTCTATATTGTACATATCTATGTGTTTTAAGAGAAGCCAGTAAAGGATGGGGAGGGGTGGGAAGGTACCTTCTGATGATTATATACACCAACCACTCCCCCAGTCTATAATTATTGTCCATGTAGGTGTGTTGTAAGAGAAGCCTGTCATAGATGGGGAGGGGGAAAGGTACCTTATAATTATTTACATGTACACCCATCATTCACCCAGTTATACATGTATCTTAACCTTCTACTTGTCTATGTCTTTCAGGAGAAGCCAGTCATGGATGGGGAGGAGGTGGAGGAGGTGGGAGATGAGAACAAGGAGCGCGGTAACTGGACGGGGAAGCTGGACTTCCTCCTGTCCGCCATCGGGTATGCCGTGGGGCTCGGCAATGTGTGGAGGTTCCCGTACATAGCCTACAGGAACGGCGGAGGTAAGAGATTCAATGATTTAAATGGCTGTGTCTTGGGCCAATGTATTTGTCTATGACCGGGTGCCATCTATGACCCGGTGCCGTCTATGACCGAGTGCTGTCTATGACCGGCTATCTAAAAAAGTTGTTTGGAGGGATAAACATTTCTTTTAATTTTTTTTTACAATTTTGATTCATAATATTCTTATTCTAAATTTAAAAAATCTTTTTTTTCCTCCAAACAACTTTTTTAGATAGCCGGTCATAGACGGCCCCCGGTCATAGACGGCCCCCGGTCATAGACGGCACCTGGTCATAGACGGCACCTGGTCATAGACAAACACATTGGCCCGAGTTCGTGAGACACAGCCAAATGCTGATCATACCCAGTAAACAAAAACGTTGTATAACATTATATAAGGCTTCTCTGTGGCTACTAATTGTGGCAAAACGTTATATAAATATGTATAAAATAACATATTTTTGTTAGCTGAGTAGTAGTCTGATGCACTTGCCGGACAATGTTTTATGCAATTTCTGAGAAAACTATTTCATATTTTTCCACGGCAAGTTCTTCTTAGTGTTTCAGTGTAATTACAATAATATCCAATAATTTCCCGGAGAAAAGTAAAAAGGTTTTTAAAAAAGAGTAAAAACTACCTACCTAGCTCACCTTTTATGACCAAGCTACCAGTACATCATGTTTTTGGCCTTAAAGCTCATAGCTCCTGGAAAGTTTTACTAACACACATATCTGGTTGAATATAACAAAGCATCATGATATTGTTGATATTAGAAGCACATTAATTGGAACACAAGGTTCTTTTTGAATAATATTGAATTAAGTACATGGCTGTGTCTCATGAGTTTGTAACAATTGAAACTACTGGGTGTAGTCTTTGCTTTGACCGGAGTAGTCTTTGACCGGGTGTAGTCTTTGACCAGGCAGCTTTATAATTTAACTTTTAAATTCTTTTAAAATCTTTTGATATTTTACATGTCTGTACAATGTAAAATAGTTTGTACCAAATCTTATGGCCTATTACTTTGCACAGTGCAGCTGTTTATTATGTATCTAGTGACGTCTTTGACCGGGCAGAGGGCAATAATAACATTATGCTCTACTGCATAGTATGCTAAAACATATATATATATATAACAAAATTGATTTATGTTTGCTATAAACGTGTATCAACATATGGATGCACTATTTCCCCTCTTTTCTTACTATATAGGCCTCATTTCTGCCATTTTAACATTGCCTGGTCAAAGACTACACCCGGTCAAAGACTACACCGGTCAAAGACTACACCCGGTCAAAGACGTTTCAATTGCTACAAACTCATGAGACACAGCCACATGTCTACAATTCAAAAGAATTCAAAAATGAAAAACCAAAAATTTGCTCGCCCTGTTGCAGCGTCGTTCCTGATCCCCTACACGGTGATGTTGCTGACTGCCGGCCTCCCGCTCTTCTTCCTGGAGATGAGCTTTGGACAGTTCGGGTCGCTCGGTCCCATCTCAGTGTGGAGAGCCGTCCCCCTCCTTAAAGGTAAGTTTAGTACACATAGGGCCAAATTTTAAAAAAAGGTTTGTTTCCGGTAACCCGACCGGGTCTAGCAAAACAGTGCCGGGTCCCCTTTTTTTAAAGATTTCTTGGCCACTTTTTGTTTTTTTACGGTTTGTAAATCGGACAATTATTAAGGATTTTAGAGCAAAAATCGTTAATCCAGGCCTAAAAATGAGAATTTCTTTTTTAAATGTAAAAAAAAAAAATTTGACCGGCCGGGCCTGCTTTCTCAGACCATTTTACCGGAAACCAACCTTTTTTTATTTTGGCCTCATGTTAAAGATTTAAATTAATGAAGATCAAAGACTGCAGCAACTTATGAGATGTGTGCGTGTATATTAGAGCCATTTAAGTAAATCTTTTATTACTGAAAGGCACTATTTAAGCAGGTTCAAGTTCAATAAATTTAAATGTAAATGTCATAATTACATTTAAGCCGATTGAGGTGGCATTAAGTAGAATTAAATTTGCTTATAGTATGACTTTAGGAGGTGTAATCTTTGCTTAAACACCAATATCCATGCAGGCATAATTACCTCCTTTGACAGGTCTTGGCTGGGCGATGGAGATAATCTCTGTATATAACAATAACTATATCCACATACAGTATACAAGTTACAATACATAACCTAGTTATTGATAATATAACTAGTTATCAATACTATACATACTACCTACCTTTACTACAGGTCTGGGTTTGGCTATGGTGATCTTATCTGTATATAACAATAACTATATATAAATAGATATACTCACATACATTACACAAGTTGCAATACATAACCTACAGTTATATTCATTATAATTCCAGGACTTGGCTGGGCTATGGTGATCATCTCTGTATATAACAATAACTATATCTATATTCACATGCATTACACAAGTTACGATATATAACCTACAGTTATATTCATTATAATTCCAGGACTTGGCTGGGCGATGGTGATCATCTCGGGGCTGGTGGCGGTGTACTACAACATGATCATAGCCTACACGCTGTACTACACCTTCCGCTCCTTCACCTCCAAGGTGCCGTGGCAGGACTGTGAGCCCGAGTGGGTCGAGAAGTATGGCTGTCAGGAGCGGGTCGCCATGAACAGAACAGCGCGCAACATGACAAGTAAGTTACTTCATTGTTTTAGACCCAAAAAAAGGGTGTGTTTCAGGTTACCTGACCCCACCTAGCAAAACAGGGCCGACCCTAGAAATTTTTATCCTATTTTGAAAAGAAAATCTATATTTTAAGTTATTTTGGGGCTATTTCAGAGTCAATTTGATGGTCCACGAATCGACACTATTGTCGGCGAGTCAGCACTGAAGTTTGCAAGTCAATTTTAGGTACTTGTCAGGCCAAAAAAAAAAAAAAATCCGACCTTCCCTACCTAGATTTTCAGTCTATGTAACCTGAAACACACCTTTTTTTGGCCTTATCAGTAGAATCGGGATAATGCATTTGGTCTTGATAAAGCGCAGATCTTGTATGAGCGCTGAGGTAAAGATATCTCCAAATGTATCTAAAACATGACCTTGAATAAGCAGCTCTCTTGTGTAAATGACCAGGATAAAAGCCCTTTTAAATTAAACAGCACCCAGCAGTTATGTGATTGTTGGCTATATAAATGAAGTTTGTGATTGTGGGTGCAAGCTTCAAGATTTTCAAAATTCCAGTCCATTTCACAGACCAACAAAAAAATTCCTTGGTGTTAATCAAATTGTGCAGACATATTGTGGCTATTTGCAAACGAAATTAGAAGTGACTGAGGGGTTGAGACTCAATAAGGCTTTAGTTATTTTGATGTAATGTGAGACAGATATGTCATATTGGCTCATACTTACCGTTTAATGAAAACGGAACCCCTCACTGACCTAGCATACTATTCTTTCAATGTAACAAATTTGTGTAAAGTTTAACAAATTGTCACTGTTTTCCCTGGTCTGACCCTTCTCCACTCATGATTGCAGCGTTCCTGTGCGCCAAGTGGGAGCAGGAGGGAGCCGTCAACACGACAGAATACCTCACCTCCTGCGGCAAGACCAAGACGCCAAGTGAAATATTCTGGGAGTAAGTAGCAGGCAATCTCTCTTAAAGTTTCTAAGGGAGTGGTCATTTTTTAACAACAGGGGGGGTCGGTGGATTTCTGCGCGAGCAGGGCAAAATTTTTTGGGTCCCCCCCTCAGGCAGGTTGAAATTTAGTGCGGCCGACCCCTTTGAGCTATAGTAACGCGCTGGCTTTTTCGCTAAAAAGGGGTGTAATTTTTTTGGTCCCCCTCAGGAGGGGTCCAATTTTTTTGGTCCCCCCCTTCAAGGGGTCCAAGCGGCTCGTATGCGAGTCAGATCGGAGGTGCGACTTATAGGATTGGCCCAGGGTCAGGGTGAGGCTTACATGAGAGTTTTTACTACTATGGCACAGTACTAAAAGTCAGCATTATAAGATCTTTGATGTGGCTTATAAGATCGCCCTAAAGTCGGGGTGCGGCTTATACACGAGTTAGGCTGATACGCGAGGTATTACGGTAGCTAAAATATAAAACATCTGAGATGACAAAGATTTGTTACACTTACTAACTGTATTGTGTTATTTATTTCTCTAGGCGGGAGGTGCTGGACATCTCGAGTGGGTTTGAGGAGGGTTCGGGTGAGATCCGCTGGCAGCTGGCTCTCTGTCTGCTCCTCGCGTGGATCGTCATCTTCCTCTGCCTCATCAAGGGCATCAAGTCCTCCGGCAAGGTCAGTATACACATATACCGTCCCGTCGCGATTAAGCGCCGGTTTTGAAAGAGCGCCGGTCTTGAATAAGCGCCGGGAGTTCAGAGGTCTTGAAATGTTGCTTAAGCACTAAAATAGGATCTTGAATAAGCGCCTGTCTTGGAGATTAAACTTAAAGCCCCTCCAAATTGAAGAGCCCCCGGTGCTAATTCGCGACGGTACGGTATGTTGTTTTATTAACACTTATGATTAATATTAACTCTTTGACTCTCTATTTTACCAAGCTACATGGGAGACAGTGTTGAATCCTTCACTTTTCTCTGTGCTGGGACTATATTATATTCCTATTCGGTACCATAGTTTATTATAGTATGATATCTTACATTGCAGTTAGTGTGATAATTTTTCTGTCTTCTTCTGTATTTTCCCAAATGACGTTCCCTGCTGTCCCATTAATTACTTGGCTAAGTGTAAAAAAAAATTTTTTTATAAATTTTTAATAGAATTCAAATTTTGATGATTTTAATTTTTGATGAATTTCAAATGCTAATAAACTTTTAATGAATTTTGAATCTCTTGACTAATAACAATAGTTTTGCTACATTGTAGGTGGTGTACTTCACGGCGACCTTCCCCTACATCGTGCTCATCATTCTGCTCATCAGGAACGCCACCTTACCCGGCGCCTACCTCGGTATAGAGTTCTACATTATCCCCGACTGGGCCAAACTAGCCGACGCAAAGGTACGGCCACAATACTCCACTTAAAGCCCCAGCTCTCCTATAAATAGGGCTGAGTACCTGTCCCGACTGCACCCTGACTGTCGGTGGAGGGGTACCGAGACCTGCGGGTTTAAGGAGTGTTCATTTATTAATTACAGGGGCGTAAAACCTCTCACAGAAGTGCAAACAAACTTAACACCCCCTGTTGAGAACACAGTTTTGATGTCTGTCTCTTGCCCTTGGACACTGGAAATTTTCGCCCCTCCCTCTCTTTGAACTATAGTAATGCACTGTTTTTTTTGTTAAAAAAAAGAAAGGGCATAGTTTTTTATGCCCCCTCAAGAGGGGTCAAATTGTTTTATGCTCCCAATGCCTCAGGAGGGGTTGAAATTTATTACCCTACCCACCCCCACAAACCCAGCACCCCCCTGCAATTAACAAATGAATACTCCCTTATCAAACATCATGTTTATTTATACTGGACTACCTGTAAACAAGCCTGCTGTCAATAGTAGAAAGTAAATTCAGCTGGTATATTTTAAAGCCCAAACCCTCGCAGTTTCAAATAGTCATAGAATGGTATTCACACATATATGCCAAAATAAAGATATTTAGATCATCTAACAAGGAGCAATTCTCTTTAAGTGGAACAGAATGTTTTATGCACTACACCGTTTTGAATACTTGCCAGTGCTGCATTTTACAGGGTTTAGACAATCCTGTACAAATGATGACAAATGGACATATTGTTGATATACTTAAGGCCATAGAGGTTTAGCATTGAGATGTCTGACCAGCTTGTCTCCTGTTGTAGGTGTGGTACTCTGCAGCCAGTCAGATCTTCTACTCACTCGGAGTCGCTTTCGGAGGCCTTGAGACGATGGCTAGTTACAACAAGTTCAGAAACAATGTCTACAGGTAAGGTTCAACAAGAGTCTGTCACACACTCTACACCTATGATTACTTAAAGCTAGACCTTCATGGTTGAAGTGAGGCCAAAAGTACTTTTGGAAATAGTTCAGTTTTCATTCACAAGAGGGCTCACCTCTTACAGTCACAAGATAGGGTGAATATGTTGTAGCTGGACAATGCTCATGGTCCCCTGTCCAAACACTGCTGCCCTCTGGTGAAACTGTTGTTTTAGTCTATGTATAGAAAATGCTGAACTTATTCCCTGACGGCCCAGCTTTAACCCTTTAAGGATAGATGTCGCTAAAAGATGAAATTTGTCATCATGATACACCAATGCAGCCCCTATGAGTAACTTACGGGTGCTGCATTGGTGCATCATTCTGACCCTTCAGGAGTGTCTTAACCCCATTGGGTCAGCATGGAGCTTGAATGCAGCACTGGTGAGTTACTTGCTAGGGCTGCATTTATGCATCATGGCGACAAAGTGCATGATGCTGTCCTCAAAGGGTTTAATGCTGGGTCTAGTTCACTATGGCTACCCACTGTTTTATGGATTAAATGATCTAAATAATTGTAAACTGAATCTACCTGCAAGCAGTTTTATTGTATTTGGAATACAGGGCACTTATGATAATGGGTTGGTAATATCCATTCCATCTGGTTATGACCTTCAATACTGCCTATGCTATCTTGTGATTCCTTCTCATTTTAAAAATTTAGATTTGAATAATTCATTGTCAGTACTTTTATCTCAATTACTTTACACATCTGCATCTTACTCGTTGACTTCATAGTCATATGTGTCTTTATACCTGTATCCTTCAGGGACTCGTTGATCGTGGCGGTCCTGAACTGTGCTACGAGCGTGTTTGCTGGGTTTGTCATCTTCTCTGTGATTGGTCACATGGCCTTTGTCACTGGCCTGAAGGTGGAAGACGTCGTCGCTGACGGTAAGTTACAATTATTGGCCTTTACTAATTCTAAAATAAATCAATGATAATAAAATGTAAGTAGTATTATTAGTATTGTTATTAATAAGATGTTGAAAGATTTGAAAACAGTTATGTCTTTTTATCACATAGAGGACAGTATGTTGTATAAACAGTACGTTCAGACTGATATAAATATGTATTGTGTAAAGTTTAATCATAGCAGTTTTATTTTATTTGGTTACCATAATCTTGTGTTATTTGTTCAACTGTTCACATATATCATTATTATCACATAGAGGAACTAAATACATCACAATAAGTTATTGTCATTATTACAATGTTTCTAGTGGTTTTTTGAAAGAAAAAAAAAAGTTAATAAATAATTAAACGTATATATATATATATATATATATATATATATATATATATATATATATATACATATCTATATCTATTCATATCTATATCTATATCTGTCTATCTATCTATCTATCTATCTATCTATATCTATCTCTATCTATCTATCTATCTATCTATCTATCTCTATCTATCTATCTATCTATCTATCTATCTTTCTATCCATCTACCTCCTATTCTTCTTTTCTTTATTTACTCATGTTCTTTTCTTTTTTAAAATTAATCACATATTATTTGTCGGTACAGGACCTGGTCTGGCCTTCATCGCATACCCAGAAGGCATTGCCATGATGCCGATCGCCCCGCTGTGGGCCATCCTTTTCTTCCTCATGTTGTTCACACTCGGACTCGACAGCCAGGTAAACTTGACTTTGTTAAAGTACATTTTTAAAATTCAATAGGAAGGGTAATATTTAGGCTGACACACTTTTTTTGTGTAAGCCTTCTAGACTTATGTCTGTATGTCAGATATACTGTATTCAAACTAATAAGCACCCTGAGCAAATAAAATATTATTTTGAGTGGAAAAATCAGGCTCAAATTTTAATAAGCTCATGACTGTCTTTTACAAACTACTAGCAAACATGAGTGGGTTCTACAAGGCTTCAACTCACCCCTATGCCTTCATACCTAGTGTGGCCTTAACACCTGCACAGGTGTGAGGTGCTATATGTCACACAAAGGTGTGGAAAGAATAACAAAATTCAAGAAAATCTACCATGTTAAAGGCTAAGGCTTCTCAAACCAAATGGTAAAATCCTTTGCCAGGGTTGTTGAGTTTATATAACACCTCAGTTAAATTTAGAATCGCCCAAGCACAATCCCTGAGATCCAGGCATGTCCTAGCCCTGTAGGATCGTATTCCCTAGCAAAGTACCCCAAAAAGAATGGCTCAGGCAACCAAGAAATAGATGCTGGTTGTTCCCTTCCAGCAATTCACTGCTCTACATAAGTTGCACTGGTGTGAGCAGCAGTTAGACTATGCCAGTGGTATAGTCTAGACTACCACTTGTGTGGCCACAGAAAACAGTATACTACCCCTTGAATAGACCACATCCCATCGATTTGGTTAAAAATAAACACTTAAATACACAAGGATTCCTTTCTGCATTGTGTATCCCTAGGAGCCTAGTTCAATGATTAATTTAAGGAGGTTATGATAGCTTTATCCTGGTTTTAGAGCATGTTTCATACCAAGCCAAGCCTGATTCTTGGTCCCCCTACCCATTTCACCTGACCAGGCCGGGTCAACTGGTTCAAGGTAATAGAGTTGTCCAGTTGTGCTATTTATGGCTGATTGGGGATCAAACAAACACAGTGCCCTGTGCTGGGTCAGTCAGTAGGGTCAGTCCAGTTAAAACCAGCTAGTGGCACAGTTAGGAACTACATGATTCACTCTCCTCCAGTCTCAGAGATCGGCCCCTTTAAAAAACGACAATCATTCCTCATACACAACTGTAATTAAAATGTTTACATTATGTCTCCACAGTTTGCGATGATGGAGACGGTGATCAGCGCCCTGGTAGATGAGTTCCCCTGGTTCCGGCAAGGCTTCAGGAAGATCGCGCTCACCGCCGGTCTCTGCATCTTTTTCTTCTTTGTTGGCCTCCCACAATGTTCTAGGGTAAGTCATTATTAACCTTACAACATCAAACCTTTTATCACTACATCATGGGATAGACACTTTCACAGCTGTTGGCCACCCGGGCAATGATCTTTTATCAACCTTGCCGGAAGACTTAAATGTCAAAGCTTTGAGATTTAAGCATATTTTAGTATACCAAAAGTCACTATTTTGGTATATTTAAGCTACTTTAAGTTGACTTTAGTGCAAAATATTTACCTAAAGGTGATTATAGTTGATGAAAAGAAATGTCAAAGCCATGGGAAATTTACCTAAATGTGATAAAATTTGATCTGTGGGGTCATTGGCTTTTGGGCTGAAGATGCTATCCGTAATCTGGCTAAATGGATGTTAGGGTGAATATTCACTGTGACAGTTACTATGAAAACTTCTTTTGGCCTTCCATAGTAATACAGCATAGGGACAGTATCCTTAGGGTTGCTGTTTTTGTAGCTATAATAGATCTTGAAGGATACAATCATGGTTCTAACTTTTTTCAATAGTAAGGGTCACAGTAAATGATCACCCCTACATCCCTTTAGCCAGATTATGGATAGACTTAACCCTTTTTGGCCAGTGTTAGTGTCTACCCCTGTAATATGAATCCTAAAAAGTTGATTTCTGAAAAAAAACTGCCTTTGATAGAACAGACATCAAAAAGGCTTAGTGTATGCAAAATCAAGGTTCCATTGCGATACATTGGCATTCATTATTCTATGATTCAATGTTTATCTGCCTAATTTGTATCCTACAAGTTCTAATTTAAGTACCATCTGTCATTTTTCATCTCCCGCAGGCTGGTATTTACGTCATGACACTGTTTGACTCGTACAGTGCAGGATTCTCCCTCATGATTGTCGCTTTACTCGAGCTGATCGGTATCTGCTGGGTTTACGGTATGTTGACAATTTACAATATCTCTAAACATTTGTCTAAATGTAACGAGTTTTGTAACCTTGAATCTTGATGTCAGTAGTTTTGCTGTGCAATGCATAGTCATACTATAACAAACCTAATAATAAGTGGTCAAGTTCGTTATAAATTACTCATAGGCCTGCCCTCTTTCAAGTGTAATACTGGTAGGGCTATGCATGTAATGTCTGGTTGGCCTATAATATCATATTTACACTGAAATGATAATGAATTTAAGGTTCCATGTATTTTTTATCAAAAGTTGTTCATATTGCTCTTGGTGTTGGGTCACATATTTGGTGTTGTTTGAAGTCTTCCATACAAATATCAACATTTTGTTTGTTTCCAGGATTCTTCCGGTTCGCTGAGGATGTGTCGATGATGATTGGCTTCAAACCCAACCCCTACTGGGCCATCACGTGGAACCTCATCACCCCCGGCATGCTCTTGGTAACTATTCTACATTCAGTTGTTTTTTGGGGGCAAATCTTTTATGGTTAACATGTTACAAATGGACATATATCCGGCATATCTGGTATCAGTAGTGCTAGTAATGCAGTGGGGATAGGGATAACTTACATTTCCCCCACCTTTGAAGAAAAACAAATTCTTATCCACTAAAATTTGAATCTTTACAACAAAAAGCGTATATATCCTATGCAAAAAGAAAAAAAATAAAGCCTCTCTGGTCACATTCTTCAGACTTTGGTGATGAGAAACTACTTTTTTTTTTGAGTGGCTTTATCATTATAAACTAAAATTGGCCAGCTTATCTAAAATATTTCAGACTCAATTTTGACATAGTATACTAATTGTGATCAATGATGGCTAAATCAGTGAATGGGGATAACCTCCATCAACCTCATGATAGTGCCACATTAGCCTTGTTATAACATATTTGTCTACCAATTGCAGTTCATCATCATCTTCTCTGCGGTGCAGTACAGTCCTGTCACGTACCTGGAGTATGAGTTCCCGCAGAGCGCGGCCACAGTCGGCTGGATCATGGTGGCCATGCCCATCATTGCTATCCCGCTGTTTGCCATTATCACCTGCTACCAGATGTACAAGCCCGGGGACCACTACACCGACGTAAGTTACCATTCTCTGTATTACTTATATATACACAAGCCCGGGGACCACTACACCGACGTAAGTTACCATTCTCTGTATTATTTACATATACACAAACCCGGGGACCACTACACCGACGTAAGTTACCATTCTCTGTATTATTTACATATACACAAGCCCGGGGACCACTACACCGACGTAAGTTACCATTCTCTGTATTATTTACATATACACAAACCCGGGGACCACTACACCGACGTAAGTTACCATTCTCTGTATTATTTACATATACACAAGCCCGGGGACCACTACACCGACGTAAGTTACCATTCTCTGTATTATTTATATATACACAAGCCCGGGGAACACTACACCGACGTAAGTTACCATTCTCTGTATTATTTACATATACACAAACCCGGGGACCACTACACCGACGTAAGTTACCATTCTCTGTATTATTTACATATACACAAGCCCGGGGACCACTACACCGACGTGAGTTACCATTCTCTGTATTATTTATATATACACAAGCCAGGGGACAACTACACCGACGTGAGTTACCATTCTCTGTATTATTTATATATACACAAGCCCGGGGACCACTACACCGACGTGAGTTACCATTATCAAGAACATGTACTCAATTTAATTCAAATCTAATTTGTTGATTTCACTGAATATACAGTCTGCGATTTAAAGCAATTATCAAAAGTATGCTCAGTGGGGCGTGAATATGGCATGAGCTGTCCCAATATATATTGCTTTCTTTCAAATGGTAATTCAATCTATACGCCATCCTCGAGATGGGTTAGGAGCTAATTTCGGGATGATTTTTATTTTACAGATTTTCAAACTGTTTAACCTCATGGATCTATATGTATCAAAATGAATTAAAAAGATGCAAACATATCTATATGGACGTTACAAACACTCTCTTTCTACAAAGGAAAATATAAAAGTCTACCCCATATTACTCCTAATCCATCTTTGATATGAAAAATGTCAAATGATATTGAGTTTTTAAACATTTTTTCGAAGAAAAGGATGCACTAAACTTTTGTGGATCTGCTACAGCTGCTGCACCGTACCTATGAGTTAAAATAAATTGAATTAAATCAAATTAAATTGTACCGGTATTATTTAATTTAATCTAAAATCTAAAATTTTAAAAAATCTAAATTTAAAGAATGCCTTCACTAACTTCTCCTTGTATACCTGCTACAGCTGTTGCACCGTACCATCACGCCCACCTCCGAGTGGGGACCAGCCCTTAACAAGTACCGCACGGGCCGCTACTCAGACCTCCCGGAGATAGACACACCACACCCCGTCCTCAACTTCGCTGACATCAACCCCAAAGTACCCGGCTACGACAACGAGGGGTACGAGGAGAAGACGACAACCTACATGTAAAGCCGTCTGTGATGGATTGAATTTGTAGATGAGCACAGAACTTTTGAATCAATATTGAAAACTGCACCACTTCACTGTAAAAAGTTGTTGTCCCTGAACAGCAAAATGTGCTGTAACTATAGAGTGAGAAATGATACAGCAATTTTTGCTGTATATGTATAATTCTGTTGCTGCAAAGGCAGATTAACAGTTGCCTGTTGTAAATCTACAGCACTTCAGGAGCAGTGCTTACTTTTAACAGTGCAGAGCGTATATATATGTCAGCGTATATGACCAGGCAAAGAAGGTACCCTACCTTACAATCCAATGTCGATTAGCTCGGTTCGGATACATTCCCTGATACTATACTTCACTACAGTGGAATATAGGCTGTACAAAGTGTTAGATGACAGTTTTACCGTATAAATGCACTACAGCTCACTGTGGTTTTGTACTTTATTCCACAAAAGATAACTTGCCTTATGGAGTATACACAAACAAAAGGATTCTCGGAATTTCGGGTTAAATAATCTAGTTGCTGTGCAACCATGGAAAGGTTTTAGATTGTCCCATATCTCAAGGAATTAGAGGATGTCTAAGACACTTTGAGTTCATGTGATATTTTGCGATTCTCAGACATACATTTTGCAGATCACTTCGGATGAGATTGGTTTTAACATATTTAGTGCCACATATGTATACTGTTATATATTATTTTTATAGCTCGCTAATGGTGATACTGCAATGGCTGGGGTGTACTTCATTTACATTATTATGCATGACATAATGTGTTATCTCAGAATGACTTGATAATCCATGCACCTGAAACTGGGTTAGGCATGTGCATCATAAGATATTACTATAAAATAAAATTCCAAATATGACGGAGACCTATCGCGCTGCCATTGCATCTACCTGAGTTACGGAGACGTAAATACAAATCAAAACGACAGAAGCTGATTGTGATTCAAGATGGCGGATTCTCCATATTGTGTAAGGAAGGTCTCATTTCCTTCCGTTCCCAGATCTGGTAACAAAAGCCATGACCTTGAACTTGCTGGGTTTGGGCAATCCCTGCTGGTAGGTTGGAACCAGTGAACATGAACCAGAATGCATGATGGTAGTAGTTCCATCATATTTTTCTGGGTTCAGTTCTGGTTCCTGTTCACTTGTTCCAAGCTAACCATAGGGACTGCCTAAACCCAGAAAACTTTAGTTCAAGGTCATGTTTCCAAGTGCCATTTGATACCAAAATGGTACGTGGGACAAGTGTAGCAGTCATTCTGCTGGTCTACTGCCAGCCTGAATCTCACACAATCCAACATGGCCGCCGCGTATGGCTTTCAATTGCACTGAAAAAGTAAACTTGTCTCCAGACTCGTCAAAGTGACTGTCATAAAATAAATGAGTCAAAAGTTGTCTAACCTATCAGGTTACCATCCCACAAATAGAATCTGGAGCTGGCAAACGTCGGATTTTTGGCTGGCACATGCCAAGTGGGTCTTCTCCAGCTAGAAGACCCGCTACCTTGTCACTTAGATGAGTTTTTGACTCGTTTATTTCATGACCGTCACTGGAGACAAGTTTACTTTTTGAGTGTGGGTTTAACCTTACAGACCTTTGTAACTGTGATGTCAGCTCCTCTGGCTCTATATAAAAGGCTATTGGTGATGATGGTAGACTTAATTGTCCTTTCAAATTAGGTTTTGTAGAATACACTGAAACTGTAGCAGCAATACATTAAAATGAAGCACTGCAATATGCTGTACTTTTTGTACAACCAAGATGTGAGCTGATCTGACTAGCCAATGTCTGTTTGGCTGTATACATGAATGAGATTTGGTTTCATTTTGCCTGATTAAAATGTATGGTCCATTTAAATATCATTTTACTGATGACAGTATGCAATATATATGTAGATAAGGAGAGCGGTGCAACAATAACATCTGCGCTCGCGAGTTGTGAGGACCCGGGTTCGAGTCCCGGTTAAGATTGTGCTTTTCCAATGCAGATTAAGAGAACAATACATTCCAGACAGTGAGTTGTAGAACCTGCATAGGCCATGGTTTGTTAGTGATAACCGTTGGAATCCTGATTAAATTGCTGTGCAATTGTAACTGATGATGTATAGTTATACATATACATGTGTATATCTTATCAATTTGCTAGGGCTAGGGTTTATTGCTATGATGACCAAAGTAGCATGCAATCAATAGAACATTGAACATTATTTTTATACTCGTGAACGGATTTAATATTTCTGACTAAATCATGTGAAAACAATTTATATGCCATAGAAAATGTTTTTATTAAGAAATTTTCCGTCTTTATGTATGAAACTAACAGTGCCTTCAATCTCATAATAAGATATTTCTATCTCAATTTAGCAGTTTTACAAATCAGATGAGATTAATTATTATGAATTAACCTTTTTGACTCGTTGTACAAAGTGTAAAATTTATATTTCATGTCCTGTATTTACTAACATGAACAATTGTTTCTCTATTTCTAATAAAACTATTATGTATAAAAAACGGTTTTCATTTAATAGTTCATTTATATGCATCCCATATATAATATATTTGTATATATTCATTTATGCCACTCAAAAGAAAGTTGGTTTCTCATCGCGTTTTTCATGACCAAAATTCACATCCTCGATCCCCGCATTCTCCACATTTATCTCCGCCAATCTCCTCTCTAACTCGGCTATATCCTGTTTCTGTAGAAGGAGCTGCCTCTTTTCTTCCGCCAGTTTCAATTGCTGCTTTAAAGCGTCCTGCCGATCGATTTCTGGTGATGTCGGCTCAACCAATGGTTTCAAGGCACCCCGAGTCGGCGACTTTGAAATGTCAAAATCATCCTCCCGCTCTAGCTCCTCCTTGGTCGGTTTATGTACCTCTCCGCACTGTGGACACTTTCTCTTCCGCAGATCATACTCGAATCCACACTTCGAGCACTGACCTACCATACTTATCAAATTTTTCAAATTGACAAGCAAGCAGCAAAGTGACCCGCACCGGTCGGTATCCAAGCAGGCAATAACCTCAACCCACAACACAGGTGGGGGAGTGTCCAGGCACACCACCAGGTGGCATCACTGAGCCTGCCTCAGTCCTAGTTCCTGACACCTCCACCAGGGGGAGTATAGGTGGTGAGTAGTCAATCCTCGGTGCCAATACCTAAAACCATAGAGTATAGTTTTACTCCATTAATAATTTATGGATCTTTAAAAGTAGGGAAAATATAAGTAATTATTTCTATCCTACTGCATTACTGGCAGTATGAGCCTTAATTTGATACCAAATATCCCAATATTTGTGCGCTTTTATCATATTTTTCATCGGTGATGAGAAACCATTTTATTATTTTGAGTGGCCTTATATCCATCCCATATATGAACCTTGCCCTCTTTCCACTAAAGTGTTTGCATTTTTTCAAAGAACAGATTTTAACTTTATTTATCACAATACTTAAGTCTACAAGTTTTTGATCCGTATCTGAGTCACGTTTTCTTGTCAGATGCAAGTCACTATGCTTTAATTCACAATACAAGCTGGGCTATCAGTGCACCGTTTTATGACACAACATTTCAGTCAGTGATTAATATGTCAAGTTAACTACATCTGTTGTTTGCAGTCTATACGAAAACTTTTTCACCATGCAGGACATTAGGTCCTGCAGATTTTTCCCTTTGCAGGCCAGGCTCAATTTTTGCAGGCCCGAATATTGGAGTACAATCTTGCTATCTAAAAATGTTTTATAAAGCAAGTCTTTGTAATAACAATGATAACAAATAGGGTTTCCCTGTATATTACAATAATATTACCCATTTTGATATGTAAATTACTGAAGAATATTACAGAAAATATTCAATCTTTCTGTTTTATGCTGTAGAAACCTTAATAATGGTCCGATTTACAAGCCGTGAAAAATGGCATATAGGCAAGAATCTCTAGAACACAGCCAGCCATTTAGGTTGGCAGTAGCCCTCTTTCTGCCGGACCGGCAAAGTTTTTCCGGCTATAGCCGGTGTCCGGCAGGTTTTCGTATAGACTGTGATTGGGACTTAAAATTAAATGTAGCTGAGCCCAACGTCATAGATACTAACATAAAGCCAGCCGCCCTAGTGTTTTAAAGCTGGGCCGTCAGGGAATGAGTTCAGCATTTTCCATACATAGACTAAAATAACAGTTCCAACAGAGGTCAGCAGTATTTGGACAGGGGACCATGAGCATTGTCCAACTACAACATATTCACCCTATCTTGTGCCTGTAAGAGCTGAGCTCCCAGCCCTTAAGAGCCCTCTTATGAATGAAAACTGAACTATTTCCAAAAGTACTTTGGCCTCACTGCAACCATGACAGTTAAGCTTTAAACTATTGATGACACTGTATGAATGTTTGCATTCAAGCAAATTTAAGATGCCTGAAAGTAACACTTTAATGGAGTGTTCATTTATTAGTTAGAGGGGAAGTGGTGGGTTTTAGGCAAGGCATAAACATTTCCACTTAACGGGGGAGGGCATAAAAAAACAGCAAAAAAGCCCGCGCGTTACTATAGTTCAAAGGGGGCAGGGGAAAAATTTTCGGCAAGGGGGGGAGCCTGAAACATTCTATGTGCTCTCCAGGGAGGCATGTAAAAAGTGTCTGCGCCTCCGCGCGGAACTTCACCACCCCCCTTTCATTAATAAATAAACATTCCCTAAGCAGATTTGATTTCAGTGATGCGTAATGATATGTGAGATATGCTGCTACCTCTACAGAATTTGATGAAATAATGTGTGAATGAATGGGAATGGCCTATTCTGTCTGCAGCGAGAATCATGTAGTTGTAGTTGTAGTTTGTAGTTGATTATTTCATTTGGCATAAGAGTTCACATACATAGGGCGTTTTTCAACTAATGTCAAAGGAGAGTCAATCGAGCGATTTTATCTCAAGAGTTTTGTAGTTCAGAACTAGCTTAATATATATCAATCTCAAACAAATATCAATTATAATGTAATGATCTAGCCTATGATATAGCCTTCATAAAGTCTGCTCGTGTTTGCAATCTTTGAGTATCCGGGGTGAGCTCGTCCCAGAGTCTGACTCCCCTGAACAGGGGGCCCTTGGTGAAGATGTCTTTATTTGTGCGGGGCAGGTTTAGCTTCATGTACTCACTACACACTAGTGACACCTTGTGTGTTGTAAGAGAAGCATATAAATTACCCTATTTAGACCACTTAGAAAAATAAAATGGTTCCTCATCACCGCACACATCATAGAAATCAGGCTTTGAGGAAACTCTTTTTCTAATTTCTGATGAGAAACATGATAAAAATGGACAAGTATTGTCAGATTTGGTATCATATTAAAGCTTATACTGAGCGTAATGTAGTTGGATATTAGTTAACTTACAATTTCCCCACTTTTAAAGATCAATCAATTCTTAACTAATCAAATGTGTATTTTGCTTACCAAAAACATATTTAATCCTATAGGTTTTAGCCCACGAACTATAAACAATTTAAATAAGATAGAAAAAAGTCATTCGGCCTATTATACAAGACTTCCTGTATATAAAAAAGAGGTTCCCTGACAGAGAGTGGGGGCCACCATTTTCACAACAGGTGGCAGCACGAGCAAGTTCTAGTTCTTTAGGCTAAGTCCATTCTGCACCAGAGGTAGTCATTAGAGGCCTCTCTGTGGGGTTCATGTCTTCAGTAGAGGCCTCACTCTCCCAGCTTTAACGTGGTCAATGACTCAAACCCAATTATTTAAGGGAGTGATAATTTTTTAACAACATGGGGGGTTTGCTTGGAGCGTGCAAAAATATTTACACCCCCCTGGTAAAGGGGTTCAAATCGTTACCCCCCCAAGCATAGTCACATGCAGCCCCTCCCCCCAAGAGGGGTTGACATTTTTTACAACCCCCCCCCCCCCAAGAGGGGTCAGATTTTTTTTTCCAATTCCTAATTCATCAGCATCATGCAGACCATTTAGAACTGTATTAATCCTGTAGCGTCGGACCCAGTAAACACCCTATGTACTTCCAACGTAGCTCAGAGGTTTCTCCAGGTAGTTGTCCAACCAAAAGGTTTGAGATTGGTATCTTAGGAAGGTTTGTAGACGTCAAAACGTTAAGGTTTATTTACGTTCAACAGACGTAGACGTCTGATTTATGTTTATCTCCCTCATTTAGGCGTAAATCTATGTAATAAATCGTGTAAATCTACATTGAAAGACGTAACTTTACAACTTCAAGTGGGTAGATGACTTCTCAGTGGCACATAAGGTGGCAGCACTATGAAACTATGGAGAGCATGTCACAGCTCTTTAACAAATCTACCACATTCAAGCAGTAAATTCTCAGTAGTTATGAATTCAATAACATGCAAATAAACCATATTTAATAGAATATTTATATATAAAAAACCATAGATTAAAGTATTGTGCATGAATATGTGCTTTGCAGCACTTAACTAAGCGGACACCACATTGGTGGTGACAGAAGAAATACAAAGCCTCTCTGCAGCCAAAACTATTCAATTGGCGTAGCCTACGCGGCGTTATACGCCTGTCGGTCCGTTCGGGACCCGTGTGAAAAGCTAGAAGAAACTATTCAACAGTTCTATACTGTTCAGTTGAACTACAAGAATACACTACATAGAATGAAATGACATTATAGTTGTTATTTTATACGAATATTGTTTGTTAATGTACGTTTGTCTGCAATATAATAAGTCTTTGTCTGAATTCCACTTTGTAGAATTATATGTAATGTGTTCAGATCCCAGTTGAACATAGATTTACGTCTGAGCTACGTGAATCAGACCTGCAGGTTTGAGAGTGGTAAATAAAACTTAACACTTTGACATTTATAAACCTTCTAAAATTACGTAGTTCAGACCAAAAATCTAAGTAGATTTACGTCTGACCAACGTAGTTGTGTTTACTGGGGACTGAAGCTTGAACATAACCCTAGCTATAAATTATAGTAACTCACCAGGACTTTTATGTTTTATGACGACCATGGGAACAATGCATCAAAGAACTCTGCGGCCATTAAAGGGGCATTCTCACCACTCGCACTTACCACATAGCAGACTAGAACAGTACTAGAATTGTAAGTGGGAAACGCTCGGTGAGAATGCTACTTTAAGGTATGTGGTTGTTCAGTTCTCTCCTGCAAGAATCATAGGGAAACCAATACCCGGAGTATAAACGGATAAATCTAGCATGCACTATCCTTGTGCCTCTACATGGGTAAAAATCGACACTGGCGACACGGCCGTTTTTGGCCCTTTTAAAAATCGACGGACACAGGAAAATCAGGGATAAAAATGTCACTGCCCTACTGCTAAAATTCGACCCGGCGACACGGTCAAAATTCTGTGTACCCATGTAAGGGCACATCCTTATACACGCTCACACTGAAAATAATGGACATAGTCAATGCTACCTTATGTTAGTGAAAGTGACTTTTCACAATAATTAATCCGAACTAAAAATTCACAAACTTCTGACTAACTTATAACTAACTCGCTACCCACAGGAATTCCACCCCAGGTGGGAGCACAAGCAAATTATGGGACATTTTTTTATGTAAAAGATAGACTATGGTTATGAAAAGGTATACAGAATTAACCACAGTTTTCTGGTAAGCCCAGACAAGGGCGAAGCCCAAGTCGCCCTACCAGAAAGCTGTGGTTAATCCTACTTACCTTTTCATAACCAGTGTCTATCTGTTTTAAACCACGGTATGCAATATAACCAATGTGTGAAGTCTATTGTTCTAACCCACCACTGTGGTTTAAGTGACAATATTGTAATTGAACTACTGACTTACTAACTTTTGACTAACATTTGAGGTTCATCATTTTCAGTGCATGCATATGGTTGCAATTCACGCACCAACTCTCGCACCTCTCTGTACCAGGTTACCAGTGGGTTTACCTCCATTTTCTCACTTAATATACAAAAAGGGGTGCATGTGACTGTTACCCATTAATACATAGCTTCCCTTTCTCCCCAAAATGTTGGGACCCCCTTACAATATTATTGTGAGGGGTTCCCAGCATCAATAAGCTCCGGAAAAGGTTGACTTTGGGGATACTTTGCATACACCCTTTGTATATGAAACGTCAACCTGGTTTACTGGGTATTCATTCTCATGAATCCTGTGTGGATGTCATTTTAAATCACACAAGTTATGATCTACCACTGTTCTGTATTGTTGTGACCGCATGTTATTTTCTACATGTCGTTGTAACTCACTCTCATGGACTCCCGTCTGCCAAACCCCGCGGCACCTGCCCCAAGGTCACCTGACACGGGGTCAGAGGTCAAGGTCGGCTGTCACGTGACGGGGTGTGGTCACGTGGTGTGTGCCAGGTCAGGTGTAGAGCGACAACAGCAGATTCTACCAGTTTCAACCAATACATGCCGGATCACCTTGAAAACTTACCTATTCCATGCCTTTAAAGTTACTATTAGGTGATTCTCCAATTTTAGGTTGATTACATGATCCATATAATTGCATGCAGGTATGGAAAGTTGGCAGGCTCTCACTCATCATTTAGCATAATAAAACTACAATATATTGTCACAAATAAATAACTGTCTGGCTTGCAGAAATCAAGACCTGTTATGGGTGCATCGTGTAACCATTTGATTTAGCCTGCAATCACAACACAACAACCTGTACACAACCACTACATTCAGTCTATTCCTACCTGCAAATTACAATAAGGAGAACATTTATACCATAAAGAATGATGTCAAACACAAGGGAAATGGTTAAAGAAAGCAACTGCAATGTTATTTTATAACCTAATTTAGGGTGTTTTAACTGATAATGTATCTTTGAAATACTAATTAATACAACTATTAATGGATTCACATATGTAAAGGGATGTATAAAGAACGAGGAACTACTTTTGATGTAGGCATTCTGTAGTGTGTTATGTGGATAGGGGAGCAGCCAAGTAGTGCCATTTTCTCCTTCTTCCACAAAAGAGTTCCTATAGCCTGAGCCTTTTGGTAATGTGTTATTTGAGGCTATGCTGGGAGAATGGGTGAGAACATGATGATGCAAGGGGAAGAGCCTATGGGGGCCGCCATCTTGACTTTACCCCTGACTCCAGAGTAGTGCATTCTGGGTTAATTTATTATCAACCCCTGCTCACACCCTTAGGACGAAGGATATCAGCAGGGTGCAATCTCTCTTGGGAGAAATTCCCTAACTGATCTCTGCCAAATCTATGGAAATCTTTTGCGAATGAAGGTGCGAAAGGGGCACTCTTCAGTGGGAGAAGGGAAGAAACACACTATCAGTATCCCTACCCTAAAGTGGTCTGGGAAAATCAAACATTTCTACCAGTAAAACAAAATACAATTATCTAATTTTCAGATTTTCTTGTTTAGATCTTTATTCAAATGTTTGAATCAAACGCTTTATAGCAAATGGCATATTTGAATCCATATTGCGTAATGGGCATTTTTTGCCCGTTGGCGTGTGAAGCACCGGGTTGGCGCAGAGTGTTGATGTAGAGTTCCAGAACGATATATCTGCCAACTGAAGATTACCTGAGTGGCCTGTAACAGTGTTGTTGGTAGGACAGTTATTGTTGTTGGCAAGGCGAACTGCTGTCCTATATATAGAAACATGTATAGCCATGATGAGTCAAACGGACCACCCTGTGATTCTATCCATATTGCCCTCTTTGATGCATTCATGCATTTTACCACCTTTAAAGTGGTAAACCCTTTTATGACATTTCTGTAGTCTCCCGGTAAATGCATCCGATGGAATATCTTATGTGTCCGTTTCTAGGAAACCAGAATCTCACAAGAGCAATATATAGTTTATTTGCATATTTGCCAAGCAACACATATTAGCATGGGATCCAGGTGCACATACCTTAACATGTATGAAACAACAATGTAATACTGCACTGCCGATATTCGATCATGTATATGTAATGAAAAATGCGAAAGAAACGCTTAGTACAAAAATTATAATGGCCATATTTGCACGTGACACCCAAGAGAATCTACCTGTACCAACAAGTCTAATGATCTGGTTGTAGATTTACAAGGAATCCTGCTAGCTACATTGTATCGGTTTATGGGTTGACCTGCAACCCTGCATTTCATAAAGTTTGTATTAGATATAGTACAAGTGAGTTGCTGGAGAAGTATTATAAGTCAAGGACAGGGTGATTACTGTTCAAGGCGTCAGCCGAGGATAGTTACCATTGTCCAAGGCTTGTAACATTTTATGCAGCTACTCATGTGTAACCATATCTGATTTATTCCCAGGCCTTGCTGTGCCTCTACATGGGTAAAAATCGACACGGGCGACACAGCGAGACGGCCCTTTTAGGCTCTTTTAAAAATTGACGGACACAGAAAAATTAGGGGTAAGAATCGACCCACAGGGATTTTTTTCTAAGTTCTTATATACCTAAAAATCGACACAAAGACACGGTCCTTCTGCTAAAAATCGACACAGTGACATGCATGGTCAAAATTGAGGGTACCCATGTAGAGGCACATTGCTTTGTATGTGTTATACAAACGACCGTGTCCCTTTGTATTTTCACCCAACTGCGGTATAATGACAGTTGGGGTATGCAACAGAACTTGTGAATGGAACAAAAACATTATCTTTTAGCTTCTTATCATTGAAACTGCACTATGGGAAGGAAATAAAATATGAAATTCACCTCTACTAGTTAATAATCTATAGGTGTGATTTCCTTAAGGGCAACAATGCCAGAGGAGATGTTAAACACTATGATCCTTTTGTAGTGAAAACCTACTTTGGAACTGCTTTAATGCAAAAAGAAAAAGCTAGTACCAATACTTTGCAGGTCATTTTGGTGTAATATTCGCGAAAATATAGTTGTTTTGTGGAACTTTCCGTTGGCATGGTAACCGAAAAGAACATGTACATCATAGTCTTTCCACATACTAAAGCATCATTTGAAATATTATGATGATATATATGCTAATACTGTTATATCTCCCTTTAATATTTGGATAGATACAGGGAATTAGGGAATTGTCTCTTCAGTCAAAAACGTTAGGCAAAAACCATGGCTGCTTCATTTCTGATTACAATACATAATTGGTGCAGATTACAAAACTTTGTGCCCGAGATCCAACCTAAAGAAGAGGAGGTAAATAAAGCACTATGAGATTATGATTTCTTTAAAGGGCCGAAATCTCATCATGTATGATTGGGCTGCACCTGCAATAGAGGTAATTCAACCACTACTGCGGCTGTTGTACTCTCGTTCCCAAATCCTTTCGAAGGAAGGCTCTGGGGACAGCCAAATGACCTTGAACTTTGGATTTTGCTGGGTCCGGGCAACCCCTGCTGGTAGGCTGGAACCAGCGAACAGGAACAGGAAATGGAACCAGAATGTATGATGGTAGTTTTAGGTAGATTTACCATCAGCCTTTCTGGTTCCATTTCCTGTTCCTGTTTGCTGGTTCCAAGCTACCAGCAGGGGTTGCCCAGACCCAGCAAAATCCCAACATTTGGCAGTTACCAGAGCCTTCCTTCGGAAGGATTTGGGAACGAGAGTACGGCTGTTGCAGCTCCCACTGCACACTGTTAGAAGTAAGTAGTGTTCCTGTACAGCAAATGCTGGGGCTAACTTTGGTTCAAGTATATTGTGCTGTAGACCTACAGCAAGTCAGCTTATGTATATTTACAGCAGATAATACTGTACAGTAACAGCAAAATCTACTGTTACTGTACAGCAGAATTAATTGTAAAACCAAATCTGAAGGTCCTAGGTTCGCCTCCCAGTGCTGGTGATACTTTTAATCATCCATGTGAGGGAAAAAACTAATTTTAGATGGATGTAGGTAAAACAAGAGAAGTGGCTTGACCAAGGATTGAACTCACCACCTGTGATGTTGGAGACGGGCCCTGATCCGTTGCACCACAGAGCCGGTGTTACAAACATTCATATTGGGATATATCTCTACTCTTTTTCTCAACTGATTGATTATAATTTGTAAAGGTCTGGGGTTTGCCTCCCAGTGCTGGGGATATTTTTAATCATCCATGTGAGGGGAAAAGAAATTTTAGGTGGATGTAGGTAAAACAAGAGAAGTGGCTCGACCAAGGATTGAACTCACGACCTGCGGTGTTGGAGACGGGCCCTGATCCGTTGCACCACAGAGCCGGTGTTACAAATGGTCATATTGGGATATAAGCTACCTCTTTACAGCTAAAGTACTGTACATTTACAACAAATTTTGCTGTTCACGAACAACAACTTCTTACAGTGCAGTCATACATCATGACTATGAATACCATGATGTCTTAAAGCCCTCTGTGGCCCTTAAAGGGTCAACACTAGTATGTACTAAACAATTGAAGAGTGTAGTGAATATGTGTTGGTCAGCTCTAAATACTGCGGTAACCAGAGAGTCCACCTGTCTACATAGACAACATTGTTCCGTCCCACATGTGTTTGATGTCCCTGTGTACTATTCCCCAAGGCTCTTCCACATCTAGCATGGTCTGATATTCTTTGGCTCCCTATATGACCAATCTCTCCGTCAATATAGTGCCTAACCTAGTTAGTCATTTTTTAGTTCCCTATACAACCAACCTAGGTAAGTTGGTATTATCAGGTTGGTCAGTGCTAACCAACTCACCTCAGTCTCTCCATTGAAGTCCTTTTGAGTAAAGCATTAGTCATTCTTGAATAGCACTTGGTCATGCCTGACCAATGTCCCTATGATCAACCTGGGATAGTCACTACAGGCTAAGGGCTGGCGCTTTTAGATATTCTGTATTGTGCTAGAGTGGGTTACCTCCCGAGCCTTCCTCATCTATGTGCACAGCCCTCTCTCCGGTTAACCGCTTTTCCTCCTCTGGCTCCCTCGTAGACCCTGACCCAGGATCTCCTGGCTTTAGCACGACCGGCCGGAACTCCTCTCCGTCAATCTCCTCCTGCTCCCAATTATCCTGTTCCCCTCCACCTTCAGTCACATAGCTATCAGTGTTTCCTGTAACATAGCTATCAGTGTCTCCCCCAGCACTTTTCTCCCCTCCACCTACAGTAATATATGAATCAGTATCTCCCACAGTCTCGGTGGGGCGAGTTGCGTCTTGGGCGGCTCTGCGGCCACAGACGACCTGGTTCGGCCAGTCACAGGTGAGTTTGTCGTGGTTGTACCTGAGACCCGGGTGACACGACATGACGAACACCGTCCACATGGAGCAGACGAAGTAGCGGGAACAGTCGGAGGTGTGCGGGAACATGCCGTAGGCACTCGGGCAGTGGAACCTGGAGCCTGCCGCTGACACCTGGGCCATCATACCTGTAGTAATAAGACAACATAGCGTTAGTATAGGGGCAGTATGGGCAGTACAGGTTGAGTATGGGCAGTATAGGGTGAGTATGGGCAGTGCAGGTAGAGTATGGGCAGTATAGTTTTGTATGGGCAGTATAGTTGGGTATGGGCAGTATAGGTTCAGTAAGGGCAGTATAGGTTGGGTATGGGCAGTATAGGTTGAGTATAGGCAGTATAGGTTCAGTATGGGCAGTATAGGTTGGGTATGGGCAGTATAGGTTTAGTATTGGCAGTATAGGTTCAGTATGGGCAGTATAGGTTTAGTATGGGCAGTATAGGTTCAGTATGGGCAGTATATGTTCAGTATGGGCAGTATAGGTTCAGTAAGGGCAGTATATGTTCAGTAAGGGCAGTATATGTTCAGTATGGGCAGTATATGTTCAGTATGGGCAGTATAGGTTTAGTATGGGCAGTATAGGTTGGGTATGGGCAGTATAGGTAGAGTATGGGCAGTATAGGTTTAGTATGGCTAGTATAGGTTCAGTATGGGCAGTATAAGTTGAATATGGGCAGTGTAGGTTGAGCATGGGCAGTATAGGTAGAGTATGGGCAGTATAGGTTCAGTAAGGGCAGTATAGGCTCAGTATGGGTTCAGTATAGATTTAATATATGTTCAGCTGCGGACACCTGGGCCATCATGCCTGTAGTGATCAGACAACATAGCATTAGTATGGGTTAAGTATGGGCAGTATAGGCTTAGTATGGGTAGTATAGGTAGAGTATGGGCAGTATAGGTTCAGTATGGGCAGTATAGGCTCAGTATGGGTTCAGTATAGGTTTGATATATGTTTAGCATATGTTCTCTATAGGGTCAGTAAAAGGGCATTGTAGGTTCATTAGAGGTTCAGTATAGGTCAGTGGAAACTGGAACCTGCTGATGTGACCTGCGCCATCATGCCTGTGGTAATAAGAGACAATATGTGGTTTAGTATAGGTTTAATATGGGCAGTATAGGTTCAGTATAGGTTCAGAATAAGTTCAGTACAGGTTCAGTATAGTTCAGTGGAACCTGGAACCTGAGGCTGATACCTGCGCCATCATACCTGTTGTAATAAGAGAACATAGGGTTAGTGTATGTTCAGTATGGGTAGAATGGTTCAGTATTGGCTCAGTATAGGTTCAATATATGTTCAGTATGTATGTTCATTAGAGGGTCAGTATAGGGGCATTATAGGTATGAGAGACAATATGTGGTAGTAAAGGTTCAGTATGGGTTCAGTATGGTTCTATATAGGTTCAGTGGAAGGTCAGTAAAGTTAAGTTTAGCTTTAGTAAGCTTCAGTACAGGCCAGTGGAACCCGTAGCATGCCGCTAACACTCACAATGTCTATGATAATGAGAGAACATCATTATAGGGTCAGTATAGGTCAATGTAGGGTCAGTATATAGGGTCATATAGGTTCAGCAGAAGTTAAGTTCATGGTTCATTACAGGTTCAGTAAAAGTTCAGTATAGGTCAGTGGAACCTGGAGTCTGCCGCAGACACCTGGGCCATCATGCCTGTAGTAATGAGACAACATAGCGTTAGTATAGGGTGAGTATGGGCAGTATAGGTTCAGTATGGTTCTGTATAGGTTCAGTGGAAGGTTAATATAGGGTCCGTATAGGTTGAGTATAGGACAGTGGAACACAGAGAAAAATACGAGCGTCAGCTGGACTCTCCCCAGAATCAAACACTGCCTGTATAGGTGTAGGATGGGCAGTATAGGCTGTATATAGGTTCAATAAAGGTTCAGTATCAACTACAGTCGCCACCCAGCCGGTGGTAAAAGACACTGAGTGCCTACTTAGTTTTCTTTTAACTCAGTTTTTCAATCACCCAAAATTTTCAAAATATGCATGTGACCATTTTTGTTTGAAATACATTTTCCAGATGGAGATTCTTAGGGCTTAAGTCCCTTAACACTATGTAAAGTATTATAAAAATCTTGCTACTTTTATACCAAATATGCCAAAAAGAATATATTTTGGCATATTTGATATTACTTTAAACAGTGTTGCTGATGACGTAATGAGCTAATGAAAATATGCATATTTACAATGTTTGCTGCTCCATAATTTCTTGGTCGCTGAAATATGAACTTAGTTATGAGAAACACATTGTCTTTTTTGAGAGACCTAATGGTACAAGGGCAGTTTTTGCCTTTAAGGTGGCTCGGTACTTCAGTATTTAAGAACCATACAATGCCGCAATACACATGTCCAATTGTGGTCATGTTATACCAATGCAGTGGAGGTGGGTAACTTGCTTCCACTGCATTGATACCATACAATTGGGAGTGCATCCACCAACTAGGCCTAGAGCTATTTGCATCATAACAACACTAGGACACCATGCATTAAAGCGACCATAAAGGGTTAACCCTTTAGAGATGGCATGTCCCAAAAAAGATGTTGTCATGATGCGCCAATGCAGCCCCAGCAAGCAACTCGCTGCTGCTGCATTGGTGCATCATGCTGATTCTTTTGGGTCAACATGCTAGAATGCAACCCTGGCGAGTTACTCACCAGGACTGCATTCATGCATCAGGACGACCAAGGGCCTGGGGCATTGATGCATTATGCCGTCCTTAAAGTTCTAACCATTAAAGGGTTAAAGTCGACACGTGCTTAGTGGTGAGCACAGGTTGATGACATGCCACACATAAACCGCCAACTCTAACTGTAACTGTCACGCCAACCACAAGACAGAGCAGGGTGCACACAAAACATCACTAAGGAACCACAACGCCATTTTGTCACTTAATCTCTCATGCTGAGTTAAGTACAGGATTAGCCATTCTATCAGAGAATTAGTTTTCATTTATTAGATTGTTTATAGAAAAGCTGTGTGATTTTGGTTTTGATTCCCCTTTAGGTAAAACGGCATTAGTTGGTTCGCTGGTCCTACCCCATTGAATTAGGCCTGAGTGCTTGACAGGAACAGATAAACCAAAAGAGGCTAGAAGAAAGTATGCATTTTTTCCAAAGTTAACTCAATTTCTCTTCCCGATTTTGCTTCAATTAATATTTTCATTTATTCATATGCCATAAAGGGTCTCCATATAAGACTGATTCTTATGAATTTCATTGTATCTTAAAGAAAAATATCACAAAGTATTCAAATACTCTCATGCTGTGGGCCTAGTAACAAGAGGCAGAGAATCCCACAAAGTCCGCTTTTGCAGCATCTAAAAGGTACTGAAATAACATAACATTTCTATCAAACACTGTATATATTTCTTATATTTGTTATCTATATTTCTTTATTTTAAAATTTTAAGCATGGTTTCATAATTTACACACATCTTTGTATTGGCATTATGAATACAAACACAATGTGTAGCTGATAATGGAAATTAACCCCAAATTACCCTAATTAGCTCCTGACCCATCTTTAACAGGTTGGGGAATTCCTACCTTTAATACCTTGCAGGGAGAAAGTAGGGTTAGGGGATTTCTCCCCTTGACTTGGGGTCGATATGCATGTAATTTTAAATTCAAATAGAAAATTCAATTTGCTAATATATCATCATTATTTGCTGAAAATGATTAACCTATAGACAGGTAGACAATATAGTTGGCTAGATATACATGAATGGGCATGTACAGGGCTCCTAGGGGTTAGGTCATGGGGGCATCCATGTTCACGGGTTAGAAGTTCAAGCAGGTAACACTAGGTGGATACTTATACACTCAGTACTGCCCTGTGACGTCATAACCCCGGTTAGCTGCTCCACCTACTGGCCAAGGGCCCGTGCTGCAGGTTCTCAATTTACCACAAGCGGCGCTGCTATCGACAGCCAGGTGCCCTATAGAAGTCTTGTATTTCTTGAGATATAATGCGTTAAATGGCCAAATGCGTTAAATGGCTAAATTAAGTATAGCCAAAATAAGGTATATTTATATGTTTAAAAGAAGGCGTGAGTGTCGGAGTCGCCCAGCATGGCGGGCAGGATACCTATCCGCGGGGAGCGTTCCTGGCAAGGAACCAACTAGAACACCCAGGTACCACCCTAGTAAGGTGTAGACAGGTGTCATAGGCACGGCCCACCAGGACCGTAGTACGTTGTTATCCACCCGGGCTATGGCTCACACACAGACCATACAGCCACTAGGTACCTTATAAGGCTGAATCATGGGGTGGTGTAATACCGGGGCACCTGTGTGTTCTCTGCTGGTGGGTAAGGGTAGGATCCAGCCGTGCGCACAGGTAAGCAGGGTGGAAGTTACATGTAGGCCACCTCCCCCTAGCGGAGGTCAGGGAAACCAGACATGGCCAACATACATGATTATCTGGCATTAGAGGTCCCAGTGAAGGAAATGTTTCTCCTATCTGCATGTACTTTAAAGTGGCATAATCACTGAGCGTTCCCCACTCACAATTCTAGTACTGTTCTAGTCTAGTATGTGGTTAAGTGTGGGTGGTGAAAATGCCCCTTTAACATATCAAAAGACACAGTAATTACATACTGGGACAACCAAAACCTCTGAAAATCACCCCTGACCTAATATATCCTTCATACAAAGCATATCCAGCCACCATTAGCTACTGACAACAGAACATTTGTACACAGGTCTATAGCATAAAACCACCTGAGTTTCGCCTGAACTTGGATTTTCACAGCTTCCCAATCTAGCCTTGAAAAAAAAAGTAAACTCACAGAGAATCCCTTTGTATTGTTTGATTAAACTTTTCAAACATTCAGCAGCATGTCACTATAGTTTCCATGGCATTATTTCAAACTTAATTAATGACGATTCAGTGCTCCTACAGTATTAACCTCCGACAGAGCTATGAGATGTCAAGGCAGTGGTGGCATCTATGGCAGTTAGGGGAACTGGTTATCATAGCTTTGTATGAGTCCTCATCATGCAGAGACCATCTAAAAAGTTACAGGAATAATGTGATTTTAGGTTTCAGGGACAACCCAATGTCGGGTCAACTAGCATTGATTTGTCTATTCTAAAACGTGTCATGCCTCTAATATGCAGCAAGCACAAAGGGGAATGACTTTTTGATTAGGTAGTATCTTGACATTTTCTCAAACATGCTGAGCCGGAGAATCAACAGATCAGTAATGTAGTTCCCTAGTTCGCTGAGAGATGAAGCTCCTTCATCCCCCCTGCAACGTCTACATTGTACAACGATGTGCAGGTACACTGTAGTTATACTTATAAGGTGGTGAGGAAATGCAAATGCGATTTCTACGTGATACATTTGACAATAATTAATATTCAACTCCATGTGACCTTTCCTTGTTGTGAACAAACTATTACCTTTTTCCCAGAATCGAGTTCTGGGATTTAACGTTAAATAAACGTTGAATCAACGTTTTATTGACGTTAAAAAAACGTTGGATTGAGTCCACGATTTTAACTGCAATCTAACGTTAATTCCTAACGTTAATCTAACTAAATTATTAAGGGGGTGGGGGGTCCTGAAAACGACCCCAAAAAAGGTGACGTCATTTGTGAATGTTCCCCTACGAGTGGTCCGGGTATAGCCCGCGGGTAGTAAGTGGAAATTTATGGAAGGTAGAAAAAAACGAAACATTAGTACTCACCAAGCAGTAGCAG